>CM019158.1:6654415-6692596 GCA_009733165.1 Naja naja | reverse complement strand
CAGAGCGGGTTTGCCAGCTGGCGAGGCGAGGCGGTTCGGCCGGTTTTGCAGCCGGAGGAGGAAAGAACGCAGGCGCGCCCCACCGAGAGCGCCGCTTTGCTAAGCCTGCATTCCGGCTGCGGGAGCCGCGAGCGGGGCTGCAGGCGGGGCCGGGCTCCGGCGCGCACGTGCGCGGCTTCGCACGGCACTCTGGCCCCGAGAACCTGGCGAGTGAGGGAGCCTCTCCCTGCCCGGGGCTCAGGAGGGACGGCGCCGGGAGGAAGTGAGTGAGTAGGGGGGAAAGTTGGCGGCTCCCGTCGCTCCCCGACTCTTTGTTGTTCTCTTCTTCTAAAGACGAGCCGCAGTGCTGGTTTGCCAATAAAAGAGAATATTTGTAGCTCACGGTTGACACGAGGGCTCCTCGGTGCTCTCTGAGCTGGCTTGTTTTCCTGCAAACGTTTCAGGGCCCTACCTAGGTAACATCATCAGTGCTAGGACCAAAGGGAAGAGAGGGAGGGAGAGAAAGAGAGAGAGAGAGAGAGAGGAAGGGAAGGAGGGAAGGAAGAGAAAGGAAAAAAAGAGAAAGAAAGAAAGGAAGGAAGGGAAGGAGGGAAGGAAAGAAGAGAAAGAAAGAAAAGAAAGAGAAAGAAGGAAAGAGAGAAAGAAGGAAAGGAAGGAAGGAAGGAAGAAATAAGGGGAGGAAGGAAGGAGAATATTTGTAGCTCAGGGTTGAAATGTGGGCTCCTTGGTGCTCTCTGAGGTTCTTGCAAACGTTTCATGACCCTAACATCATTCAGTGCTAGGACCAGAGGGAAGGAGGGAGGGAAGGAAGGAAGACAAAGATAGAAAACGAAGACCAGAAAGAGAGAAAAGGAAGAAAGAAAAGAAAGAAAGAAAGAAAGAGAGGAAGGAAGGAAGGAAGGAAGGAGGGAAGGAAGGAAGGAAGGAAGAAAGAAAGAGAAAGGAAGGAAGGAAGGAAGGAAGGAAGGAAGGAAGGAAGGAAGGAAGGAGAACATATGTAGCTCAGCATGGCGGTGGGGGCAAATAGAAGCACCCCCTGGGCTGTCTAAACACTCCAATGCCCCCATTATTTAGTGCAGGGCTGGGTGTATATATAAGCAATAAGCCACGGGTAATTGGTAAGCTTTCAGGTCTGTCCTTAACTCCGGAAGGGTAGGAAGGCTTGGAAAAAATATATATAATTTACGCTGTTTGGTTTCCAGGCAGAGGGAACGTAAGATGTTTCAATTCGCTGTTTGCTAATAAAAGAGAATGTTTGTAGGTCAGGGTTGACCAGAGGGGTCCTTGTTGTCCTCTCAGCTTGCTTGTTTTCTTGCAAACGTTGCATTGCCCAACTAGGTAACACCATCAATGCTAGTACCAAGGGGGGGGGGGAGGGAAGGAAGGAGGGAAGACAGAAAGAAAGAGAAAAAGAAAGAGAAAGAGAAAAGGAAGGAAAGAAAAAGAAGGAAGGAAGGAAGGAAAGAGAGAGGAAGGAAGGAAGGAAAGAAAGAAAGAAAGAAAGAAAGAAAGAGAAAGAATATTTGTAGCTCAGGGTTGACGTGAGGGGTCCTTGGTGCTCTTCGAGCTGGCTTGTTTTCTTGCAGACATTTCATTACCCAGCTAGGTAACATCATCAGTGCTACGACCAAAGAGAAAGGAAGGAAGGAAATAAATTTGTAGCTCAGAGTTGACATGAGGATCCCTCAGTTCTCTTGTTTATTACAAGCATTAAAAAATACCCCAAATAATGAAACAGTACAACTGTTGGGTAAACCAGCATTTCTACCAGGAATTGACTTGCTCTTGGTCTCCCCCTGTCTGCAGTATTGAGAATAACCATGCTGGCCTACCTTAACGGGTTGTTTGTAACGATTTTGTGGGAGAAATAACACATGCCCTTTGTCACTTGCAGTGATGCAGAGTGGGTGTGGGTGTTGCACACTATTAATATGCTCTTGATCCAGTTGTGTCAATTTGCAATACGATATTAGGTTCTATCACATGGGTTAAATCAACCTTTAAACGTGTGTAGTTTGCAAACCAGTCCTTTTGTTATTTCCCCATGAAAACTTGGACCTATCCCAAGTTATATTATCCCAATATAGCAGCCTGGTTCCCACTGATTTGGTATGCTGCCAATCCACCGTTGGTCAACCGTGGCTTAGGGTAACAACCCAACAATCGTGGTTTATACGGTAGTGCAAAAAGCCGGCATATAGATCTCCTGGGAATCAGAATGCAGGTAGTTCAGTCCATAATGGGAGCCCAGAATTTCTGCTACTAAGTGAGGAAGTTGTTCAAGCGAATTTTGCTCTGTTTTAGCACCTTTCTTGCAACCGTTGTTAAAACGAATCACTGCCCGTTGTTAACGTTAGCAGAACGGTTGTTAAAGTTGACTTCACTTGCCAGAAAGTCACAAAAAGTAGAATTACGATGCAACCCCCGTCATAAATCCGAGTCAGTTGCCAAGGCTCTGAATGTCGACCACGTGACCCCGTCGTAAGTGTGGAAAAAAAAGGCCGTAAAGCCACTTTTCCCAGTGCTGTCGTTGCTTCGAGCGGTCACTATAAAAGAACTGTTGTAAGCCGAGGACTACCTGCATTTAAAAACAAAACGGAGGTCATTTTTCTTACTTTTCTCTTTAATTTCTCCTGGTCTGTTCCGTTTTGCCCAGCCTGACAAATGGGGCCACCCCGTTGCCCAGCTGGAAACAAAACCCAACCATTTGGGCCTTTTGCTCAAGACAGTGGTGTGTGTGTGTGTGTGTGTGTGTGTGTGATAGGGGAAATAAATTAATGCCCCGGAAAGAAGGGCCAGGAAGCGGGCGTCAGTCTTGTTAGCGAGGTGTCAAGGGCACAGTAAAGGGTGAGCCGAGATAAGTAATTTTGCTGTCAAAAATTATTTAGAAATGTCATTAAAACCGCCAGGAGCTGTCTCCCAAGCGCTTCAGACCATGAACGAGGGTTTTTAATTGGTGACAGCCGCTTACGGGAGGACCTCTGTGTGTGTGTGTGTGTGTGTGTCCGTTTGTGCGGTGCACCTGAAAGGTTAGCTGTGTTCAACCCCTCTCGGTGTGCTTCACCCCAAGGAGAGGATGTCTCATCCATCCGAGTTGTAAACTGTGTACGTCTATATGCCTGCATGCATGCAGGGAGGTTGGGTTGGGTGTTTTTTTTTGGGGGGGGGGTGTTTGCAAATCACTTTGGGGGTCCTGTGCAGTGGTGGTGTATTCAGCCGGTTCTGAGCGGTTCTGGAGAACCGGTAGCAGAAATTTTGATTTTGTGGCCAGAGGAAGGCTCTGCCAATTGCAGAAAGGAAATAAAGATTTATTTATTTATTTATTTATTTTTATTTATTTATTTATTTATTTATTTATTTATTTATTTATTTTGGGACTTGTATGCCCCCATCTCCTGCCCACAGCTAAAACAATAAATACAGCAATAGTGAATTAAGAAAAGATTAAACTAAACAAGCCCCAAAAGACAATTAAATACTAAAAAAATAAAGATGCATCTTTAAAAAAAAAAGACAGAAATTTAGAAGATAAAGTTAACGGGGTTGGGAGGGGCATTAGAGATCTTCTAGTCTGACCCCTGGTCAAGCAGGAAAACCTGTGCAGGTAGTCCTGGACTTACAACCAGAGGTGGTAATTCAGCCGGTTCTGACCGGTTCTGGAGAACCAGGAGTGGAAATTTTGAGCCGTTCGGAGAACTGGCCGATCCCACCTCTGACTGGCCCACCCCGTCTCTTCTCTTTCTCCCATTGAGTCCCAGCTGATCGGCTGAGTCTTCTTTAGTTGCCCTGCACAGGAGAACGGAGCTGGAAAGCAGGTTCTTTTGTTGCCCTGCCAAGGAGAACGGAGCTGGAAAGCAGGTTAGTGGGGTGGGGAGGGAATGGAGATTTTGCAGTAACCTTCCCCTGCCATGCCCACCAATCCATGCCATGCCCACCGGTCCATGCCCACAGAACCGATTGTAATAAATTTTGAATCCCACCCCTGGTCCTGTTACTTTGTTTCGCGATGGTGGTGCAGCTGCTGTGTGCAAATTTGTCCTCTCCCCGTTTTCCCAACTTGGCTTTTAGCTTTTAGCTACCCAACAGATGTCAGAATTGTTGTTTTTTTTTTTTTTTCTGGGACAGAAATGCGATTTCTCTCCTGTTTTTTTGGACCTTTTATTCGATCCACCCCTGGTGTTAAATCAGTGCCCATCGTGTGTGTGAGCAGGCTGTCCTGTCCTGAGGGGGGGAAGGTTATTCCTTGGGACCACATTTGATTAGGTAGTCCTCAGCGTATGACCACAGTGAAGCCTCAAAGTTATGTTGTTAAATGAGACACTTTGTTAAGTGACATTTGGTTTTTGCTCCGTTTTGCAAACTTTATTTGCCTCGGTTGTTAAGAGAATCAGTGCAGTTAATAAGTGAGTATCACCTGGTTGTTAAATGAATCGAAGCCCTTAACTTTTGCTCAACAGATGGTCGCAAAAGGGGATCACGTTACCCCTGGGACGCTACAACCGTCATAAGTGGCCAAGTGTTTGAATTTTGATCATGGGATTGCTGCAAAGGGTCGTAACTGTAAAAAACGGTCATAAGTTGCTTTTTTCAGTGCCCTTGCAACTTTGAACAGTCACTAAACGAATCGTTGTAAGTCAAGGACTACCTGAGTTGGTCTCAGGCCAGATTTAATATCAATGTTGTTAATAATAATAATAATAATAATAATAATAATAATAATAATTTATTCGACTTGTATGCCACCCTTCTCCCTAAGGACTCAGGGCGGTTGAGCAATAATTGTTTTTTTTTTTAGCTCTGGTTCTTCTCTTTAAAACAAAAATAACATCCTAATGAAAACCTTACAAGACACTGTTACTTAGTAAAAACGGGAGTTTTATTTTTAATAGCATAAATGTTTGTGGCAATTGGTCTCCGCCCTGAGAGATTCTGAATCATGGTTGTTTTCAGCTTTTGGTGTGACCCTGTACTCATTTAGTGTTTCTGACTGACATGATCTCCTTTTTAAAAAAAAGACAAATGCAAAATATGGACATGTATCCGGAAGGGAGATACTCCGGATCTGTAAAGATGACTTTTTGGTCCGTTGCTAAGGCAACAGGCATCAGGGAGCAAATGCGATCGAAGAACTAGATAACCCTGCAACTCGACGCTAATTCAAAACGGGAACCTTGATTAAGCAAGTGTCAACTCATAAAATATTTCTCTGGTCTTTTTAGAGTTGCCAACAGAAAGGGAGGGGGGGAAGGGGTTGAAAGAGCAGTGCAGCAGCTTGGAAATCGAAAGTGCATTCCATAACAGAGTTTTTCAGAGATAGTAACTAGGAGACTGAAGTTTCTGCCGTGCAAAATTCTAACCAGAGAGCATGATTGATGACTCTTGGCTATGGATGTGTCCCATTGGAGAATATAAATTATGGTACACCAAGGGGGTGGTGGGAAAACCAGGGTCAAGGGATGTGTCTCAGAATTGGCTACACCCAGGCAGTGCCAGACATGTTAATTTCCAATCAATCCTTTTGAAGTTTTGGAAGTTTGGCTTGAGACTCAGGATTTAAGTGGGGGTAACTGCCGGAATCCTGACAAAGGGTATACTTCCTGCTGGAAACTGGGGAGTAGGCCCTCACAATTCTCACCAGCGTGGCGGCTTGTTCAGGGATGCTCGGCCTGTTCAGAAACGGGGGCAAATCAGTAAGGGATTTGAACCTGTTGCATGGCTTTTGAAAGCTGCTAAAATAATTCTCCAAAGGAACAGAAGCACAGAATCAAAATTACATGAAGGATTAGTACCGCTTTATGAAGCCTTATCGTAAGGCACCACCTTACAAAAAAAAAAGAGGTGGAGACTTTGGAAAAAGTGCAGAGAATAGAATAGAATAAAACAAGGAATTGGAATTGGAATATAAATATAAATAGAATAAATATAGAATAGAATGGAATAGGAATAGAATAAATATAGAATAGAATAGAATAAGGAATTGGAATTGGAATATAAATATAAATAGAAAAGAATGGAATGGAATAGGAATAGAATAAATATAGAATAGAATAGAACAAGGAATTGGAATTGGAATATAAATAGAATAAATATAGAATAGAATAGAATAAGGAATTGGAATATAAATATAAATAGAATAAATATAGAATAGAATGGAATGGAATAGGAATAGAATAAATATAGAATAGAATAGAATAGAACAAGGAATTGGAATTGGAATATAAATATAAATAGAATAAATATAGAATGGAATGGAATGGAATGAAGGATAGAAGTTACCTGGAATTAAGGACAAACTTCCTGACAGTGAGGACAATCAACCAGTGGGACAGCTGGCCTCCAGAAGTTGTGAATGCTCCAACACTGGATGTTTTTAAGAGGAGACTGGTCTGAAATACTATAGGGTCTCCTGCTTGATCAGGGGGTTGGACTAGAAGACCTCCAAGGTCCCTTCCAACTCTTATCCTGATTTTACGGTGCCTCTTTGCCACACCTGGGAAATGGTTCAAAGATGCGCTTTGCCGTTGGTGTTTTTCAAGTTACTTTCTGGGGCTCCACATTTAAAAGAAGAGAAGTGGGACATTCTTAAAGCCATTTGCTTGGCTCCAATGGGGCGAGTGAAGCATTAAGCCCACCCACCCACCCACCCACTAGGCCCCCCACCACCTCCTCCCTTTCAGTTTTTTTGGCAGCCGACTGGAACAAAAGAGCTTTTGAGGTTTTCGGATAGATTCCGCTTCATCTCCTTTCTTGCTTGTTTTCTTCCCCCCGCCGCGGCGGTTTCTTGACAGGGTGCCATGAAAAATTGGGCTGGAGCAACTGAGCACATGAAATGACACAGCCATCTGGAGAGGGAAGGAATTGATTTTGGGTGATGTGGAACGGGATTTGGGGTGAAATGGGTTTTGTAAAGAGATTCAGAGCCAAAAAGAAACAAACAAAAACAAACATATTCTTGAATTCAGCCAATTTTCTATCTGTTTGCTTCTTGGTCTCGGTTTTGGATTCTTTTTTTTTAATTAACAGGTTGGAAAAAAATTCAACAGCCCTTATTTAGCAAGTTTGCATGCGTAATTTTTTTGTGTTCATAGATATAGTGGGTTATAGAAGGAACAGATCAGACATCCATCCCTTGCTTATCAGTGGAGACTGAGTAGAGCAAGTGGACAGTTTTAAGTTTCTGGGTGTTACCATCAAAGAGGACCTGACCTGGGGTGCTCACATTGCAGCCCTGGTCAAAAGGGCCCAGCAGAGATTATACTACCTGAGACTTCTCAGAAAACAACAACTGATCACAAAAACTGGTCACAATTAGCTTTTTTTCATTCCTGCTGTAATTTCGAACGTTCACTAAATGAACCGTGGTAAATCCAGGACTACCTGTATCTATATATGATACTAAAGGTTTGGAATTTAATAGAGGCAAGAACAACCCAAAGTACACACAAAGACTGGGTGAAACCAGGCTTAATAGCAGTAGCTGTGAGAGGGATCTTGGAGTCTTAGTGGGCAGCCAAAAAAAGCCAATGCAATCCTAAATTGCATTAAGAGAGGAATACAATCGAGATCAAGGGAGGTACTCACACCACTCTATAAAGCCTTAGTAAGGCCACACCTAGAGTACTGCATCCAATTTTGGTCACCACACTATAAAAAAAAGATGCTGAGATTCTAGAAAGAATACAGAGGAGAGCAACCAGGATGATTTAGCCTGGAGGCTAAAACATACAATGAATGGTTGCAGGAACTGGGCCTGGCTAGTCTAGGGAAGAGAAGGACCAGGGGAGACAGGAGAGGAGTCTTCCAATATTTGAGGGGCTGCCACAGAGAGGAGGAAGGGATCAAGCTATTCTCCAAAGCACCTGAAGGCCAGACAAGGAACAATGGATAGAAACTGATCAAGGAGAGATTCAACCTGGAAATAAGGAGAAACTTTTAACAGTGAAAGCCATCAACAGAAGTTGCCTTCAGAAGTAGTGGGAGCTTCATCACTGGCGGCTTTCAAGAAGAGACTGGACTGCCATCTGTCAGAAACGGTGTAGGGTCTCCTGCTTGGGTGGGGGGGGGTTGGACTAGATGACCTACAAGGTCCCTTCCCACTCTGTTCATCTGTATGAGATCTGTATAATCGGTGTCTCTCTCTCGGTCTCTCTCCCTTATCCAGCTGGTCTGGCTTCACCCAAATTCCTTCTGCCTTTTCTCTTTCCTTTCATTCGCAGCCTTGCCGGAGGGGGTTTGTGCCAAATTTTGAAGGCCCAGACGCTGTTAATCTCTCCTAAATATGGAAACTGGCTTCCTGCACCTGTTAAGACATTTGAGCGAAGCAGGCAGGGCTGTTCCTGTCTCCGTTTTTGGCGTAGGAACTGAGACTCCTCCAAGGAACTGCTTTGCAAATGATTTGCAGGGCAGAAACGAAACAGCTGTGTTGACTGTAGAGGCCAAACGGGGTGGGTTAAAGCCCCACCCCCACCCCAGGAGTGTAAAATCGGATCGGGGTTTACGTTGGTTTCGTTTTTGCAGCGGTTTGTGCGAATGCACTTTTGCAAAGTTAGTTTTGATGATTGTGGTGCACCGCGTAGCAGGAAGGGACTGGTTGCTGGGAGACTTGTGTGCTGCTCGACTTACGGCCACAGTCAGGCCTGGGCATTTCAGTCGCCAAGTGAGATAGCTGTTAAATGAGTAATCACGGGACCGGTTTGTTTTTTTAGAACCATTTTTGCCACGCTTGGGAAATGGACACGCAGCCATTAAACAAAGCTGGCTTTTGCTATTTGAGTTTGCTGGTCGGAAACTCGCTGGAATGGTCCTATATGGTGATTATGCCACACACACACACACACACACACAAACCCCAGGTGTGTGAAATGGTTGTTACTTGGAGGATGGATGATCAGCCACTGTTGTGTCATCAGCAAACTTCAGTATTTTAACAGATTTTCTTCTTGGGAAATCTGTTTTCCCTTTTGCAATTCAGCAGTGGGCATAGCGTGAGAAGTGAAATTAGCTACGGAATTAAGGACTTTTCGGAGCAGCATCCTAAATTCTGCCTTCACTGCAGCTGCTATTCTCTGCTTTTGAACATTGAAAAATTGAATTGTGCCTCTGTCTTAGCATGCTTTGCACCAAAACCCTCCTCCCTTCTTGGATGGGTTGTTTTCTAATGTGCATTTGTGTGAAGGCATCCAATGTGATTAAATAAACCACAGGGCGAAAAAACGATGGTGAAACCAGAATTGCATGAGTGTTGTATGAATCCATCCCATGTGATTGATTCAATAAACCACAAAAGAAACTATTTCTAAGCCAGAAAGTATGGCTTTCGTGTGGTGTGAATGCATCCAATGTGACAATAAACCATTGGAGAAACTTGTTGTGACTTCTGGCAGTCTGGAAAACTAGTTTTCTTCCCGAAGTTTCAGAACAAATGTGGACTTGAATTCAAGTTTGTTGGGTTATAATTTTACTACTTCCACTCATTCTGGTGTTTCTCGGTTGGAAGGAGAGAAAAGATTCTGAGATACAGACAAGAGATATATAAATGTAATATTCTACTTGGGGGATATTTTGCAAAGCCAAGCCACGTGTGTGCTCCAGATGTGGAGTTTTTTAATGAGAACAGGGCTGTTCTAGCTTTGATCCTTCTTATTCCTCACAGCTTTACATGGGCTGAGTTCCCACCTTCAAATTAATCTTAGCAGTCACCAAAACTATTTCTCAGTTTTCTGTAAGGGATTGTCTCAGTCTTTAGAAATAATGCATCTGGCTATAAATCAAAGACTTTGAGAACGTCAAACTTGCTCCTACTTTTAGGAAGAACTAGTAGATTATCTTTGAATAAGAATTGTTTCAAACAACCTTCCTTCTTCTAACTTTCAAGCCAGCAAACCGTGTTCCTGCAAACTCACAGTGCATAAGATGCAAAATACAAATCTCTTTCTTGCTCAGAAAGTTTGATTACTTAGACCAACAGAGAATGGAAGTGACTGTGTTAACTAACAGTCTGGTGTTCAAAAGTTATTCCCAAAATGTCAAAACTAGCCTTTATTACTGAGGTTTTGCTTACCACATTATAAAAAAGATGTGGAAACTCTGGAAACAATGCAGAGAAGAAGCAACTGAAGATGTAGGGCTGGAGACTACAACATATTTATTTTTATTTATTTTATTTGACTTGTATGCAGAATATGAAGAATGGTTGCAGGAATTGGGTATGGCTAGTATAGAGATAAAGAATAGGGGTGGCATGATATCAGTTTTTCCAATATTTGAGGGTCTGCCAGAAAGACGAAGGGGTCCCATTATTCTCCAGAGCACCTGAAGGCAGGACAAGAAACAAGGGATGGAAACTAATCAAGGAGAGAAGCAAGCTGGAATTAAGGAGAAACTTCCTACAGTGAGAACAATTAACCAGTGGACCAGCTTGCCACCAGAAGTTGTGGGTGCAGGGAATTGGACTAGAAGAGTCTTATCATTCTGTATTCTATGTATGTTTTCTGTTGGTTTTTAGTCAAATTCTGGGTAGCCTTTCTGGCTTTTCTGTCAAAATAATCTACATGGGGAATTTCCCCAAATGTTGTAGGTCCATCTGGGGCAGAAGGCAATATGGCAAGTGTCACATGATGATACAGCTCAAAGGTTAAGAAATATTTTTCCTTTTTGCATAGAGGAAGAAGTGTGAGAAGAAGAAGAAGGAGGAGGAGGAGGAGGAGGAATAGAGAATTTGCTTAATTGGGTAATAGTCTGTTCTTGAAGCGTGCAGAAAATAAAATAAAATTCTCTGCTTGGACGATCAACCGAATGCGTCTGTGGATATTGCACAGAAATTAGAAGTATTGCATTCCTTGTGATATAGTAATAAGAAAGGGAGTAGGAACTTGTCTGCCCGATTCTTAAATTCTGCTCTCTGAACTAGATAAGAGCATTCCAAAAAAATTCCAACCTCTTACTGGTCAGATAACAGGTAATCAGGGTTGGAAGGGACCTTGTAGGTCATCTAGTCCAACCCCCCACCCAAGCGGAAGACCCTACACCATTTCTGACAGATGGCAGTCCAATCTCTTCTTGAAGGTCTCAAGTGATGAAACTCCCACAACTTCCGAAGGCAACTTCTGTTGATTGTTCTCACCGTCAGAAAGTTTCTCCTTATTTCCAGGTTGAATCTCTCCTTGTTCAGTTTCCATCCATTATTCCTTGTCTGGCCTTCAGGTGCTTTGGAAAATAGCTTGACCTTCCTCCTCTCTAGCAGCCCTCAAATATTGGAAGACTGCTATCATGTCTCCCCTGGTCCTTCTCTTCCTAGACTAGACAAGCCCAGTTCCTGTAACCGTTCTTCATATATTTTATCCTCCAGTCCCCTAATCATCCTTGGTTGCTCTTCTCTGTACTTTTTCTAGAGTCTCAACATCCTTTTCATAGCGTGGTGACCAAAACTGGATGCAGTACTCTAGGTGTGGTCTTACTAAGGCTTTATAGAGTGGTATTAGCTTAAACAGCAGGTCGAGTTAGTCTTTTGCGCAACTGATATTGAAAAGCCGCAAAGCAGCCACACAGTTTGAGCTGCTGAGTGTCTGGTTTGAGAATAAAACTCCTGAAAATTAAATCCGGTATCCTCCTGCTTTTAAATCAACCCTTGCTGTCAGAAACTGGGTTGAGGAAATTCAAGGCCATTCTGCTTTTTGTGAACGTCCTTGTTCCACGTCGAGAAGAAATATTTTCTTAACCGAAATTTTTGCCGCTGGTTGGGTTTCTAAAAGCACCAACTTCTGAACACTGTTTCCTGTTCTGCACGCCATGCCCTAGATGTAGCTTTCTGAAAACTATGGTTTCCTCTTAAGCAGTTGTCTGGCTGCAGAGTTTGGAAACTTTGAAAGTGGGTTTTCAAACCGTGCTTCCCAAATTTGGCCCCTTGGAGTTCTGAATTCTACCCCAATCCCAGCAATCTGAAATTACTCAAGTTTTAATTTTAGGCACACGATTGATTTTCCGCATATTAGCTTTTTGTGCATAACTCTTAGGCTAATTTTTGTGCACGTAGTTCAGCAGTTAGAAGTGTTGTGCTTGTTGAAAAAACTGCTAGAGGTTGTTTTTTTCTCTGAAGACCTTTTCCAGAATAGCCCTTCTAATGAATAAACCCTGAAGATTTATTGGAGAATGTTGAGATTCTTGGAAAGATTGTAGAGAAGAGAAGCAAGGATGATTGGGGGCCTGGAGGCTAAAACATATGAAGAATGGTTGCTGGAATTGGGTATTATGGCTTGTTTTAAAAGCAAAACCTATTTTATTGCAACGCTGGGAATCGTTTTCATTCCCGGCCGGAATTAAGCTCAAACAGTCCCCCGAGATAAGCACACACCTTTCAGTTCTGTGAAGTGCTGCCAAAACAGAAATATCAAAGTAACTAAAAAAGAAATCAGCCGAAGTGCAAGAAAAACCAACCGAAGTACACCGAACTTCAAGGATGACTTGGAACTGATTGAACGACTTTGCTTCCTGGAAAGGTTTAGTCATCTTGGCCTGACTTTTATCCCTTATGGGAGGGGCAGTCACCTCCCAGCCTTACTCCCAAGTCTCCCTTTTGTCTCAGATGCTCTCACCCTTCAAGCAGCTCTGTGCACACGCACACTGGGAACAGGCTCACCTTGTTCTTCTGCCTCGCTGCTGCCAGACTCTGAAGGCTCCAGAGGCAGCATCCCACTTCCAGATGGTTCTGGCCCCATCCCTGCATCGGACGCAGGACCCTCATCCGAGTCCTCTCCAGACTCCCGGACTGGTCCCTGTTCTTCCCCACTGTCCGATTCCGCTGCCATCTGCACAGTCTGCCAGCAAACCACAACACCCCCAAAATGCCAGCTGGTATCTTCCAAATATCTTCTCTATGGTTGCCTTGCAGTGCCACCTACGTCGCCCCTTAAAGAACGCGGCATGTTGTGTGTGACATTGCAAAACCCTGACAAGGGAACCAAAACCAACAAACATCTGGAGTTCTACAGGATCTCTGGATTAGATCTCCCTATGTTAACTTCAAACAGCACTGCTATTTTTGGGTGGCTTTATTTAGTGCCGCAGTTGTCTTTGGCTTCCCCTCTTCAACCTTTGAGGGGGCTTTTCTGAAAAGGGACCAGATCTGTGAAAGGGATATTTTAATCTCAGCGAGGTTCATTCAGGAGAATTCTTGAGTTTCGTTTGAATTTTTGAGCATTGCTTTGCATTGTCTCCCATCCATGCTTAGTTTTCCCTTTCAAATTTTGCAATGGTTGTTAAGAGGGTTTTATAGCAGGGTTCTTTGATTCCTGCATTTAAAAAAAAAAGGCAGAGTTTTGAAACTCTGTTTTGTTCATCTGAAAAAATAAAATAACCAGGAGCTCATGCCCCCTCTGTGTGTGTGTGTGTGTGTGTGTGAGACTGCAAAAGGAGTGAAATGCACGAACAGCAGAAGAAAATAGCTGTGTTTTTTTCCCCTCCCTCAACTGCAAATGGGAAACTCGCAGATGGAGGATATTTTTAGTATTGCTTTTCCTGTGTGTGTCTACCCGCCTGCGAACGTGTGGATTTTGATGCACGGACCGAGTTTTAAGTTGGACGCGCCTCTGTATTTGTGGGCTTTAAATGTTTCTCAAAAGAGTTTGTTTAACTTCGTCTCAGACCATTCAGAAAACAGTCTTAAAACAGCTGGCCAATGGCTTTGTTGGATGTTGAGCACATGACCATGCTGTGGCAGTCGTAAGTGTGAGGACCGGTTGTAAGTCGCTGTTTTCAGTGCCGCTGTAATTATCAATGATTGCTTTGAGTTTCCTTCTTCTCTCTCTCTCCATCTTCCTTCCCTCCCTCTTTGAATGTTTCTTCCTTCTTCCCATCCATCCATCCATCATCTTTGAACCTTCCTTCCTTCTTTCCTTCCATCCATCCATCTTCTTTGAATGTTCCTTCTATCCATCCATCCATCCATCCATCCATCCACCCACCCAATCCATCAAGCTTTGAATATTCCTCCCTCCCTTCTTTCCTTCTTCCCTTTTTGTCCTTCCTTCCTTCCTTCCATCTTCTTTGAATCTTCCCTCCCTCCCTCCTTCCATCCATCAATCCATCAATCTTTGAATGTTCCTCCCTCCCTCCCTCCCTCCATTTTATCCCTTCCTTCCTTCCTTCCTTCCTTCCTTCCTTCCTTCCTTCCTTCTTTTTTGATCTTCCCTCCTCCACCCCTTCACCCATCTATCCACCCATCTTTAAATGTTCCTTCCTTCCTCCCTTCTTTCCTTCTTCCCTTTTTGTCCTTCCTTCCTTCCTTCCTTCCTTCCTTCCTTCCATCCATCCATCCATCCATCTTCTTTGAATCTTCCCTCCCTCCCTCCTTCCATCCATCAATCCATCAATCTTTGAATGTTCCTCCCTCCCTCCCTTTTATCCCTTCCTTCCTTCCTTCATTCCTTCCTTCCTTCCTTCCTTCCTTCTCTTTTCTTTGGATCTTCCTCTCCACCATACTATCTATCCATCCATCTTTAAATTTTCCTTCCTTCCTCCCTTCTTTCCTTCTTCCCTTTTTGTCCTTCTTTCTTTCCTTCCTTCCTTCCTTCCTTCCTTCCTTCCTTCCTTCCTTCCTTCCTTCTATTTTCTTTGAATCTTCCCTCCCTCCCACCCATGCACCCATCTATCCACCCATCTTTAAATGTTCCTTCCTTCCTTCCCTCCCTTCCCTCCCTGATTCTCCTCCTTTCTTTCTTTCCTTCCTTTCTTATCAAATATTGACGGACGGTGGTGTCCCTGCAGAGTTAAACACCCGCATCCTTTCCATCTCTTCAGCTCCGTGAGGTTTTCCTCTCCGCTTCCTTCTGCCCCACACACGTTGCAGATTCTGCTTCTTCCAAGGCTGCCCTGTCTCTGGGATCAATTAAAAGCTCGTCACGGTTCTACTGGGAGGGATTAGTCTGCATTTTCTGGCCCTTGTTCTATCTCCCAACCAGAGCATGGATCTCCCTCAACCTCCTTTGAGAACCTTGTTAAGGGTCGTTTTCCCAGCTCAAGGCCTCCTTTCTATTTCCCTCCCAAATTGTGCACTGCACAATGATCAGATGTTGGGGAGTGGGTGGGAGCTTTGTTGGAGAGATTTAATTGTTCACATAGAGGGCGTTTCTGTCTCCTATCGTTTGCCTCCAATTTGATGGAATTCCAAGAGAGAAATGGTTGTTGTCTTTCCCTGTTGCGGGGGGAAAAAAATCCACAATTCGTGCAAACGCATTGGAGAGGCAGACTGTGGATAGACTTTTGTAGGTCAAGATAGGATACAGCTACCGTCCTTGGCTTTTTGACTTCCTTATTTTTCTGCCAAAAAGGGGGAAAGAGAAGGGAGAGGAAGGGCACAATGAAAAGCTTTTTATGAGCCGATCAAGTCTCGCAGTTGTCGGACTTTGGCAGCTGGCACGTGATTGTCTCTAGCTGCAGTAACAAATGGCAGTTTGTAAGATAGCATGCGCTTATCTCTGGAGCTGCGGCGATAGGCATTCAAACTTCTCACCTGTAGCGGCAGAAATGAGATTCTGAGATACCTGTTGTGGCCCACCAGTGGAACGGGTGGCAGACTTAGCAGTGAGGAGGTTGGGGAGGAACATGGACCAGTCCTGGAGTCTGGGGAAGGCTCTGATGAGGGCTCTGAGTTGGAGGCAGAGATGGGGCCAGGGCTGTCCGACAGTTATCAGCTGCCTTCAGAGTCGGGGATCAGTGAGGCAGAAGAACAGCTGGAGCCTGTTCCCGATGTGTGCATGCACAGAGCTGCCAGAGGAAGGGAACAGCTAAGGAACAAGGATCAACTCAGGAGTAAAGGCTCAGGTGGACGGTGAATGGCCCCTCCCATAGGGAATAAAAGAGGAACGAAAGGAGTGGTGTTTGCAGGAGACAATTAGTTCGTTTAATTAGTGGGAAGATCTGTTCCTGACTTCTTGCCAAGTAATTGCTGCTACAGCATGGGGTTTGGAAGATATCGGCCTGGCAACTCTCCAAGCCTGATAAAGGCCTGTAGTTGTGAACTCTCTTGAAAGACTGTTGGCCGGGACTCACTTTAACCTTAAATAAAAGGGGTTTTATTGGGACGAGGAGTCTGTTTCATGAAATTGGGAGCCCTAGTTTAGAACAAGATCACAGACACGTGTAGCAAAACATCCAGTACAAGATTGTGCAAAATATTTCCAGGGGTGGCATCTTTAAAAGTCAACAGGTAATGCCGTTGCTTATTTCTTCGATGCCTGCTTCATTCTTCCTCTCCTGTTCTCTCCCTCTTCTCTGAAAATAATTTTTGGATTAGCGGACGCTTCAATATTATATCTTGTAAAGAAACGCGTACGTTTTCGCGTTGCTGTGAGTTCCTCTTTTGGCAGAGTCTTGACGTTTTGATTTATCTTCTCTCTTTTTCCTTCCACTTTTCCAGAATCGGGGGCGCTTGGCGGAGAAGAGAACCATCCCCCTGCCTCCCTCTCGGACTCCGAAAAAGGAGCCCCCCACTCTTTTCTCACACAGCGACAACCACAAGGAGGTGGAAAAAATCAACAGACATCACCCTCATGTAAAACAGGAAGAGGACTTGCATATTAGTATCATGAAAAGAAGGTATGCGGGTGTTCTTTCTTCTTTCCCCCCCCCAAAAAAAATCACAATTGTGTAAGCAGTCCTCATCTTTGATGTGCTAACAATGCTTCAAAGTTAAGACAGCTTTGGAAAAAAAAAAGCGTGATACGAGCCATCCTCCAAGTTGCAACGGGTTGAATCATCCCTCATGACATGCTTACAATTCAGGCAACCAGATTGCATTTGAGACGATTTGCAATCACATGATCACGATTTTTGACTTCCCCAGCCAGTTTATGACAAAAAAAAAAAGTCAATTGGGAAATCTGTGTTTAATTCGTAACCGCGTAACGGCCAGGATTATAACAACCGCAGTGAAAATGGCTGTAAAATTGGGTCCAGGCACATGGTGATCCGTTTAGCGACGGCATCACTCAGCCACTAAAATCCCAGTCCAAATTTGGGTTGTACATTGAGGATTGCCTGTATGAGCCTAGAAACCAAGGATTGCTGTGGTTGCGTAGCACAAAGCTTCCACTTAATTTCATTCCAAATCTATCTATATACTGTATATAAAAGGTGAAAGACCCCTCACGCATCATCACAAATTCTCCAGAACCGTAAAGTCTACAAACTTGAAATTTGGCACATATGTTCCTCTTGGCTTCTAGGTGCTCACTAAGAAAGGATTTTTTAAAATGATCATCAGAGCATTAGTATTTCCTATAATAATATTATTATTATTAACAAGCTCTGATGTTCACGTCTGGAACTCCTCATCTTGCCTTGATTGGACTTACAGTTAAAGTTTTCGTTGACCGTGTTTTGGACTTGACTCCCTGCAGCCAAAGGCTGTTCCTGGGAGAGTTTTTCTCCAGCCCAGAAAGTAACCAGGACATTGGGGACAAAGTTGGAGCTAATAAAGGGACTCCTACTGATTATCTGACTGTGTTGCCTTTGTGCCACGCCCGTTTGGGTCATCACAGTGCCGTTGTAACTTTGAACAGTACTTAAATAAATTAAGTTGTAAGTCGAGGACTACCTGTATATCTCTCTTCTTGAAAAACCACAGAGCTGCGATCTCAAATTTGATCCAAGTTGGGTGTGGTGACCCAAAGGGGCGTGGCACAAAGACAACACAGTCAGATAATCAATAAGAGTCCCTTTATTATCTCCAACTTTGCCCCCAATGTCCAGGTTACCTTCAGCTGGAGAAAAACTCTCCCAGGAACAGCCTTTGACTGTCCAAAACATGATCAACACAAACCGTAACTTAAAATCCAAACAAATCCAACTGAAGTAATTAGCTTGACAGGGCAGGAGAAGGAACTTCAGACTTGAAAGCACGGCAAAACTCACACAGTTGGGAAGACGCCAGGAACACAGATAAGCCACGACGTTTGCCCCAACAGCTTGCTGTGCACAGCTTCCTTTTTTATACACTGTGTTCCCAGCTGCAGCTAATGAAGGGAATCAGGGCCCTTTCCTCCCCTGTAAGCCACGCAACTCACGTTGCTCCCTTCTCTGTTCTCCCCTGCGTGTCCTAGGATGAAGAGGGGGCAGGCCTGGGTCTTCCTCTGAATTCCCTCCCCCTTGTTCTACCTCTCCCCTGCTCTGCCCAGCCAGACTTTGCCCTACCCAGTTTCTTTCACAGCCAACGGAGCCACAGTCCCCCTCCCTGTAGCTGTTCGGCTTCCTCCTCTGAGTCAGATTCCGATAGGGGCCATTACATTGGGCTCCAAATACTATCTCCTAGGTTTGGACAAGTGATCCCTGCCACCCTTCCTTGAGATTATTTAGTTATCAGTTTGGGGGCCCAACAATTCTAGTAAGCTCATGGGGATGGGGGAAACAACAACCCATTGCTATAAACCTGGCAGATGTTGCATATGCTAATCAGAAGGCTTGGCTGGGTTTGGCACCGATGCGATGTGGTTAGAAACCGCCAAAAGAGACTGAGGCCAGGATGTGGGTTCAGCAACATGAAAGGGAGCATTGAAGGCAGATTGGAGCGGCACCGTCTGCCCCAAGCCAAAAAAAAAAGGGGGGGAGATAAAAACGAGAGGTTGCCAGCTTTTTGGGACCCTGGCAACAATCAGTACCTGATGTTCGCTGGAATTTCCCGGCCTGAGGTCTGGATGGAGCCACAAGTGGCACGATGCCACTGGCGTGTTCTCTATTCCCGCACGCTCCTCCAGCATAGAAGCAGAATTAAAACCAAACCAGAAACATACATTTGAAGATCCTGGTGAACAGGGTTTTCTTATATTTCTTCCTCTCTTTCTGCTCTGCTAGGAAATGCCATGCTGGTCACTTTTATTTTGCTGGCATATAAATTTAATAAATCTATTTCAGACGATGGTGGTGAAAGATGCAGCACCGTTTCGATGACTAGGTTTAAAAGAAGATCAAGGGTGCACCTGAGATATTTCGGCACCCTCTCTCCATGGATGGGTGTGTTATTTTGGGGAGGGGAAGGGTAGGACCTCTGCATTTTTTAGCCCTCCCCCTGTTTTCTTGCCGTTTGGCCTGCAGGGGGAGGGCCGAAGTCTCCACATTGCTCTTGTCCTGGGTCCAATTTTCTAATAGCAAAATCGCCGGCTTTGCACGAAACCTTCAAGGGGTGGGAAATTGTCAGCCCGTCCAAATAGCATTTCACAACCCTGAACTGGTTTTGATGTCCCCCAAAGAGTTGTGGCTGTTCGCCTCTTCAAAACACAGAGAGGGAGGGAGGGAGGGAGGGAGGAGAGAGAGAGAGAGAGAGAGAGAGAGAGAGAGATAGATAGATAGATACCGGTAGGTAGACAGAGATAGAAGATGGATAGATTAGATAGATAGGTAGACAGACAGACAGTGGAACTGGCGGCAGATTCAGACAGTGACGAGGTTGGGGAGGAACATGGGCCAGTCCTGGAGTCTGGGGAAGGCTCTGACGAGGGCTCTGCATCGGAGGCAGAGATGGGGCCAGGGCCATCTGACGGTTATCAGCTGCCTTCGGAGTCAGAGATCAGTGGGGAAGAAGAACAGCTGGAGCCTGTTCCCAGTGTGTGCATGCACAGAACTGCCAGAAGAAGGGAACAGTTAAGGAACAAGGGTCGACTTTCGAATAAACCAACAGGTGGACGGTGAATGGCCCCTCCCATAGGGAATAAAAGAGGAACGAAAGGGAGGGGTGTTTGCAGGAGACAATTAGTTCATTTGGGTGAAGATCTGTTCCTGCGTTCTTGCCAAGTATTGTCTGCCACAGAGTGGCGTTTGGAAGACATCGGCCTGGCAGCTCTCCAAGCCTGATAAAGGTCTGTAGTTGTGAAATCTCTTGACAGACTGTTGGCTGGGGCTTTGCTGGAGAGGAATTCACTGTAAACTAAATACAAGAGGTTTTATCGGGACAAGGAGTTGGCTTTGTGCTTTTGGGAAGCCTAAGAACAGTTTCCCCTCCCCAAAATGTAGGGTTTGGTGATGATGTCATTCCAACCCAGCCTGTTTTCATAGCAGATCTTGGTTTTTCCCCCATCTTTGTCTCCTCCTCTCTCTCTCTCCCCGCCTGAGCTTGGAGGAGGAAGATCTCAGCTGTGAGGTTGAAGGACCCATCTGGGTCACCTTATTAAACTCTTCGCCCTCGGATGGTGCGTTAAGAGGACGAGCAGCTGAGAAGGTTAAAATGGAAGGCGATGCCACGTCCGCTTGCTTGGAACGTCCCCTGCCTGCCTCTTCCTCTCTTTTAATTATTAGTAATTTATAAAGGAGACCTCTCTTGCCCCCTCTCTACCCCACAAGGCAAGCCGATAGCTTGCAAATTATTAGTAATTTGATTTCAATTGAATGAATAACCCCGCTGCAGCGAGGCACGGGTTTTGTCTCGGAAATCTAATTGGAGATAACACCATAGAAACTTGAAAAATGCAAAGAGAAGGGGTGGGGGGGTTTGGTTGGTTGAGCTTTGCAGGGCCAGGGGAATGGGGGTGGGTGGGAAGGAATATGCAAAGCTGATGCGCATGGGGTCTGGGAGGGAGAAAGGAGATGGAAGATAATTGGGATTTAATTTCATTTCTTACCTATTCATTTGTTTAAAGATGGGTGTTTAATTATCCGGCGCGGCGGATGGGAATGATTGCCCGGGGATGAACGGGCGTGTGGGTTTTCCCAGCAGGCAAATATATATATATATATATATATATATATATATATATATATATATATATATATATATATGTAGGTCTTGGTGTATTGGGTCTTGTCCGTGTAAGGTTGAGAATACCTTAGCGTTGAAATCTCATCCGTCATCTTCAGGCTGGTGTCTTCAGCCGTTCTCCTGGGAAACTTCAGCTTCGTTCTCCTGGGAGAACTTCTAGGCGAAGCTGAACCCATGTGATGAATTCGCAGATTCTCAACTACAAATACTGCTACCACGTGAAAATCTATATATATATATATATAAAAGAGACAAAAATGGGTTGGATGCCAACCTCCAAGACTTTGATGTCGAATCGTGATCGTGAAACTGGTTTTACATGTGGCTGACAGGGCGCTTTGAAAGTGCGTGCTCTTTTGTGTGTGTGTGTGTGTAAATCATGGGATTTTCCCGCCAGGCAATCCTCTTTACTTTACAACCAAAATTGAGTGGAAAATTTCCACCGTTGGCAAGACCTTGGTTGTGATGACCCAAAGGTGGCACAAAAGCAACAAAGTCACAAAAGTAGGTAAAGTCCCTTTAATTCCTCCAACTTGGCCCCCAATGTCCAGTTATCATCGGCTGGAGGAAAAAAACTCTCCCAAGAACAGTGTTTAAAGGGAAGAAATTCTGTCCGAACCCAAAGTACATCTAGATTATAATTAAAAATCAACACAAACCACGCTGCAGCAATTAATGAAGCAAGGCAGGATAAGGAATTGCAGACTTTAAGAGATAATGAAACACACACAGTTGGCACAACACGGAACCCAGTTAAGATGTAACAAACAAAGATAATTCATACTTTGCTTCCAGCAAGGTGCTGTGCGCAAACGCCCTCTTTATCCTGTTTCCCCAGTTGCAGCTAATGAAGGGAATCAGGGCCCTTTTCTCCCCCATAAGCCACGTTGCTCCCTTCTCGGTTCCTAGGATGAAGAGTGGATGGCCTGGGTTTTCCTCTTAGTTTGTAAAAAGTCCCATGGAAGTCTGCCAAAGTCCTTCGGGATAAGTCTGATAAGCATGCACCTTTATCTTCTTTGAAATGCTGCCAACGACTAAATGTCCAATGAGTTACATGAGGCCAAATGGAGCACAAATTCAACACCGATCTTTAGGTTTCAAACCGACCAGTACGAACAAAGTTGCTTCTGCAAAGGTTCCTGTCCCTTTGCTCCTCCTTTATGTCCTATGGGAGGGCCAATCACCTCCAAGCCTTACTCCCGAGTCGCCCCTTTTGTCTGAACTGTTCTTGCCTTCTGGCAGCTCGCATGCTGCACTGGGAACAGGCTCCCCTTGTTCCTCTGCCTCGCTGTTGTCAGATTCTGGAGGCTCTGGAGTCCGCACATAACTCCCAGGTGGCCCTGGCCCCATCTCTGCATCGGATGCAGGACCCTCGTCTGACTCCCGGACTGGCCCATGTCCCTCCCCACTGTCCGACTCTGCTGCGGTCCACAACAGGCACCTTTTGAAGGGTGTGTGTGTGTGTGTGTGTGTGTGTGATCCTTAAATCTGCTTTCCTTTATTTTTTTCTTTGATCTGCCTCTCTTAATTTCCTTTCTTCGTTGTCCTTGTGCCGTCTGAGCCCCTCCTTGGGGTCCGTATCTCTGCCGTCCTTGATGAAAAATAAAATCTTAATTAGGAACGAGCTGGTTTCTTCCTCCGCTTGGCATCAAATCTTAGTAACAACTGAAAGGACTTCTATTTCTCTCCCCCCCCCCTTTCTCTGTTTCCTGAAAGGAGAAAAGATTGCAATCTTTTTAGTTCTGGTGCCGCAATCCTTCCTTCTTTCCTTTCGCAGGGCTTTGAAGTTAACACACATGGCTGTTGTGTTAGTATAACTCAAAGCATGTCTCTTCTTTTTAAGCGATGAGTGGTGTTCTCTTGTAAAAACGCTCCATTGCCTCTTGTGGAAGGAAGGAAATCCTTACTTGTTCAAAAACAATACACAGTATATTTTAAAAAAACCCTCAGAATACAGAATAACAGAGCTGGAAGGGGCCTTAGAGGTCTTCTAGTCCAACCCCCTGATCAAGCAGGAGACCTTCTACCATTCCAGACAAGTGGCTGCCCAGTCGGCCCTGGAATCCCTTAATTCAGGGCACAGTCGGGGTGACTGGATGGAGCTAAGCACTTACTGGCCGGCTGCTCTTCCCGACACCTGTCCGGAGTTCACAGCAGATATTTTCTCTTCTTGCTCTAGGATTGCGACCTAGGATTGAACGCTCAACCTTCTGAGTGGGAGGCGAGCGTCTTCACCACTAGGCCACCTCACCCTCTCCGGCCTGTTTTGCCTGCCCCTGACTTGCCAATCACGGGAAGAGGAAGGCGAAGCATTTGTTGTGCAAGGGGTAGGTGGGTGGGGTGGGGTGGGGTGAGAAGGAGGGGGCTCAGATCAAGGAGCTGTCAGCTCCTGTCTGTCGGATCTCCTTCCTTGCTTTTGGCTGACTCAGAAGCCGTGGTTTTACCTCCCTGGCAGAGACGCTGACCTTGCACTGCGTCTCTTAGAGTTTTTCTGCGGAGCCCGTGTCCTCCAGGGTCTGCTTTGAATTACTGGGATTCACACAAGGGGGAGGATGGAAGCGGGGGAGTTTCCTTCTTTGGCGGGGATGAAAGGACTCCAAACTCCCCTTGCCGGAAAAGTTCAAGAACCCTTGGACTGGTTCCCATTGGGCGGGTGCGCTGGGGGAATAAAACATAAACAGCGCAGGAAAGCAGCCGAGGTTTACACAATCAAAAGTTGGCGCAAACTTTGCAGGGCATCCTGGAAAACAGAAAAAGACACCATTAAGTCTCATCCAGCTGTTTGCCAGGGCACAGATGTTGGGAGCCAAGAGGGGAAGGAATGCACAGGGTTTTCACTCCCCACCCCACCAAGGGCATCTCCTGGTCAATCGTGGCCCCCACCGCTTCCCACACCACTGGTCCTCTGGGGCATCTTCCAAACTGGAGATGTTTGTTGAAAGCTGTTTTAGCCCTAGTTTTTTTTCTTCTTCTTCTTCTTCTCGGAGTTTCACACAACTGAAAGGTTTTGTAAGTGTGAGCGACAGTCGTAAGTCACATGTCAGCGTTCCAGAAAACCCTCCACTCCAACCAATAACTCCGAGACAGACATTCTTTCAAAAGTTTATTTTTTTATTTGAGTAGTAACGGGCACATCTGGGGAATCCCGATTCTGAAAGTTCCAGGTTTCCTTGCAATAAGTAAAAAACCACAAATGCACCCATGCACCCATCATCACATTGCATGCCTCAATCACCATCTGTTCCAACTTGAGTCATCCCCTCACCCAGGTGCAGAAGTAACATGACCTTGACTTAGAAAAAGAATGCTATTTTGTCTAACCACATTCGCTCCAAGAAATCCCCCCCTCCCATTTTTCCCAGGCTCAAGAATGTGGCAGCATGGAAGCTACTGATGCTAATATGGCTTCCAAAGCTGACATCACTTGGTTTCAGTGCCATTGTAACTTTGAACAGTCATTAAACGAATCGTCATACCCTTACGTCTTACCTATAAAGGTAGCCAGTCCCATTAATTGGGGCAATCAGTACAGATGTTAAACCCATTTGCACAGGTTGGTTTCTTTCCCCCTAGATATCCTGCAGGTGTATATGTTATAAGAGGTGCTGTCAGTAGTCCTTGACTTATGACGGTTCGTTTAGCGACAGTTCAAAGTTACAACAAGCACTGAAAAAAAAGTGACTATGAAATAATAAGCAATATTTTGAATGTTAATTGTTATTAAAGTCATTAATATTAATGGTTAATAGCTTGACCCCTTCTTTACTTCAATGCACTTGAGTATTTTCAACCAGGATGGGAGTTAAGCTGGCTAGCCACATGCACGGACGTATCCCCTCCCTCCTTCTTGGCCTATTATGTTGATGGCAGCTTTTCACTGTCCTGCATGCAGAGGTGTATCGATTTGCATGATGAATAGGAACCGATAATCGCCTCGAATTAATCCCCTAAACTCCTTTGCAGACATTTTTTTTTTTTTTGCCTAATGCACCTCCGAGGTGCTTCTGGGCTATGATAAGCTTTAAGAATTACTGGCCTTCTGGGACGCAGATCAATCCATAAGCCAGCTGCCTTCTCACCTGCGAATTAGTCTGGCTGGGCGTAGTAAGCTTTCCAACCTTAATGCTGGATTCGAAAAAGGGGTGGTGAGGTTGGCATCGTTGGGGAAGGAAGAGGCTAAGGAGGGAAACAACACCTGTGGGAATCCGCAGGTGACTTCTTCAGGTGCGTTGGGCCTTTTGGGGGTGGGGGGGGATGACATTTTTGCCTGCTGAATGTTGATGTGTCCATATCTACGGGGAGGACAGATTATGCGGGGTGAAGTGCCCTTTCTCTTAAACTGTGGCCAGGACGTAGTGTGTTTGTGGGTGTGTTGTAGCCCACAAACATTGTGGGTTATCATTGTGTGTGTGTGCGTGTTTAGAAAGGAGGACTTGTAAAGTATTCAGCCAAGGGTTTCCAGATAGTATCCCTTTTCATCTCTCTCTGGATCAGGCGAGTGAAATGCCTGTGGGCTGGATCTCGGAGATGCAAAGGGTTTGCGATTTACAAATCCTTGCCTTTTTCTCCCCTCTGTCTGATGAAGGGGTTCTGGAAAACTTTGCAGCCTATGGATTTCGGCTGGTCTTAATTCAGATTTGGCAAGTTTGGGAACTTTTGATTTCCCCCCCTTACTGGGATTGGCAAATACAGGATCCTTTTTATCTTGCAAGGTAAAAAGGTGCAACCTTAAACATGCTTCTTCGGAATTGCCTGCCTTCCTGGTTTTCTTCCTCCTCCTCCTCCTCCTCCTCTTCTTCTTCCTCCTCCTCCTTCCTCTTCCTCCTCTTCCTCTTTTATCCAGGAAGTTTGCAGTTCTTTTGTTTTTAGACGGTCTTTAGCAAAACGCTGCTTGATTCTGAAATGATGAATCAACACCGTAATAAACGTTGATGTATTCAGGAGCATAGAATACCATCTGAGTGACAGCACTGAGGGATGTGATGTGTTTGCGTGTGTGTTTTAAGCTCTGACCATTTCCACGAATGTCTGCTCTTGTGCATGCTGGAGTATTTGTACAAGCACTTCATTTTTATCTTTCTTTTTATTATTCTCGGTTCCCTTTAAGCAGCCAGATCTTGTGCACGGTTTGTGAAAATGCAAAGACCTCTGCAAATTCAGCTTAATTCCAGGATCCCATTTATTAAACTGCGGCTGTGCTTTGCAAGTACCTTTGCTCTTGGAAAAACAATTTGGGTAAAACGTCCTGTGTGGATAGTTAAAAATGCAGGGTTTTAAAAATGTGGTTTTGGTTTACATGTGAACTGTCCAGAGTCCTTGGGAGTTGGGGGGCAAATCAGTTTAACAAATAAATAAACTAGGCCTGCGACAATTTCTCTCCACCTTTCCAAGTGAGACAGTTTTTCCACCCCCCCGTGAATTGTTCTGTTGATCCAAAAGGGGTGGAACAATTAGACTACAGTTCCCATCATCCTCAAGCAGCGTGGTGGATGGTTCTGTGGAGTGTTGGATAGGAACCAGTTTGGAAATGTCTTGTTCTCTTCCTTTTTCTGTCGGTTTCTCTCTGAGAATCGAGGGATTGATTGAATCTTTTGGAGAGGATCCCGTCTTATTCCGGAGGTCCTTCCCCATGCACACACACACACACCCCTGCACATTTCCTCTGCCGCCTTTAAATCAAACCCTTCTTTGCAGCAAGTGGATTTTCCTTGACAAGAGAGGGAGTGCTGGAAGAAGAAGAAGAAGAAAAAAATGTACCTTCGCACAATTCCCCATTTCCTAAAAATTGGCCCGGAAAGCCAAACCTCTCCATCTCCAATCCACATGGCAGCTAAGAAGCCAAAAATAAATAAAAAAATAAAAATAAAACCCCAGCTCGCTGTTAAATGCACGATTCAGTTTGTGCGATGAAATTAAAAGCAGGCTTGTGCGCAAAAGGAAGGGAACGTACACAAACAGCAGAAGAGAAGCGGGAAGGAAAACTTGCAGATGACAGAGGGGCTCGGTTAAATCCTGGAAAGGTGCAGCGGAGAAGGTTAAGCCGGGGTGGGGGTGAAAACCAGACAGATACCCCCTGCTTCCCAGAGATGCTGATGTGAGCCCTTTTCTCCTTTCTCTCTCTCTCTCTCTCTCACAGCCAAAACGGTGATCTCACCTCTTTCCTCTCCAATCTTCACCAGAGCCGGCAGCTCGGCATGCCCGAGACCCAGAACCGCTGCGAGTTCAAACGAAACAGCCTTGAGGTTGGCTTGGGAGCAGCAGGTAAGTGGCACACAGGAACACGAGGGGAGTCTGCTCTGTGTGTGTGTGTGTGTGTGTGTGTTTGCACGTAGGGGTGTGTGTGTGTGTGTGTGAGAGAGAGACAGAAAGAATTGCATGGATGGGAGGGTGTTGAAAACAGCTCCTGGATTCGGCCACCTGTGTGTTTTTTTCGGGCAAGCTGAACAAGCCTCCGGGGGAGTTTGGCAGGCAGCGGTGCAGAACGAGGTTGTGTGGTGGGTTGTGTAATTTCATTAATCAAAAGCGGATCGTGTGTGCAGAGGGCTCCCTCCCTTCTCCCCCTCCCCTCATTTGCACCTTCTGCTGCCGTTTGACCTTTTCGGAGCGTCAACAGAGAGCGGCGCGGCTTGTCTGGCCGCAGAATTAGGGGGAGAATTAGGGGGAGAGGGAAAGGTCGGGTCTCTTTCTACCTCCTTCTCCCCCCCCATTGGAGAAATGGGGCGGTGGGTGGCAGACGAGTGAAGGTGCCCTTCAGCTGTCGTTCGGTTCCGAACCCCAGAAGCTGCCCCACAAAGCTGGACAGCATCACATAAACTCAGCCATGCTTGGAGACCCAGAGATAAACCCAGAAAATATAGGATATGATTATCTTGTTGTTGTTTTGGGAAACATGGTTATATTTTCCCAGCTTCCTCTAAGGAAGGAACGAGGGAGCCGATTGGCTCGGGAGGGGGGAAGGGGGTTTCAGAAGGCATTTAAAACTTCGAAAGAAAGACCTTCTCCCAGTGGTGGGATTCAGCTGGTTCTCACCAGTTTGGGAGAACCGGTTGTTAACTTTCTGCGCAGTTTGGCGAACTGGTTGTTGGAAGAACTCACGAGGGCTGTCATGCCCCTGTTGGAATCTGATTCCGAGTGGGAGGTCGAGCAGCTGACAGGGAGTGGAGTGGAGTGTGGCTCCGGTGACTGTGGAGGAAACTGGGGAAGGGCACAGTCCGGCTGGGCATTCAGAGGAAGACCCAGGCCCACCCCCTCTTCATCCTAGGGCACGCAGGGAGGAACAGAGACGGGAGCAACGTGAATTGTGTGGCTTACGGGGGAGGAAAGGGCCCTGATCCCCTTCATTAGCTGTACCTGGGAAAACTGTTTAAAAAGGCAAACTGCACACAGCAAAGTTGCTGGAAGCAAAGTGTGCATTATCTTTGTTTGTCACGTCTTATCTGGGTTCTGGCATCCTCCCAACTGTGTGTGTGTTTCCATATCTTTTGGAAGTCTGCAATTCCTTATCTTGCCCTGTCTCGTTAATTGCTGCAGCAAGCTGCCCCAAATTGTTTAAGTAGAACACATTTTTCACCCAATCACTTCCTGCTTAAATGCTCAAAGCTGAATCAAGGTCTGTTTTGTTTCCTTGGGTGCCCACCGGCAAACTTTACCAAACCCCAAAACGTATGCAGAGGCGCGTCCTCTACTCATTTTAGTTTTTAATTATTGGGCAGAGGGACAGGGGTTCAATCCAGAGACCCCAGGGGTGGGAGTCAAAGAATTTAACCAACCGTTCTCTGCCCTAACGATTCTTCCAACAACCGGTTCTCCAAACTGCTCAGAAAAGTTAACAACTGGTTCTCCTGAACTGGTGAGAACCAGTGAATCCCACCACTGGAGATACCACCCCCCCCTTTGAAGTTTGCAGCCTCTGTCCTTTGCTGCTGAAATTTTTACCCACCTGTTTTTTATTTTTGTTTTTTAACAAACACATTGTGGAGCCTGCCCCTTTCCTGCCTCTTCCTCCCCACCTCCCGGTCCTGAGATTCTTCCGGGTTTGGGGAGGGCGTAAAAGGTACCCATCACTTTAAAAAAGGTGGGGAAGGAAACCCTGGTGATGGGGTGGCCTCCCCACCTCTACAGCACTCATCTCGAAGGGATAATGGTTCAGCGTGAGGCAAGACACCGTCTTAGTCTTCAGGAATCGAGCCAAGCTGCCTTCTAGCCACAGTCCTGGATTATCTTTGCGCTCCGTTTTGGGGTGGTGGTTTTTTTGTTTTTTGTAAAAGCTCATCTTGCTAATTGCACAAACATCCAGCTTGCCAAGGACTCCAGTGGCTTTTGGCATCGTTTAACCTCACTCCACCTACCCCCACCATAAGAAACCCCAGCCTGCAAATGGAAAATGGTCTCCTTGAGGCCAGAATGCACCCTCCTCCCCAGTTATAATGTGGCCTCGTGAGCTCATGGAAAAGAGGAAGGGGCTGGAGAGAGATTGAGAGAGAGAGAGAGAGGATGCTGATAAAATCTAATTGCTGCATTGATTTTGCTCTCTCGGAGCGGCTGTCAATGATTGAGGTGTTCTTAAGATCTCTGATGCAACACTTAGCTGCTTCTCACTCAGCCTGGCCCACCAGGGACCCGGGGGGTATTACCGGCATCTCTTAATCATGGAGTGAGGCAGCGTGTGCTTAAGATCACCCACAAAGTAAGAAGGGATTTGCTTTTTTTCTCGTGTTGCAAAAACCTACGTCACCATTAGAGGGCAGGAGAGATGGAGAGACAGAGGCTCAGGAAATGCCACCTCTCAGCTGCCCTCTGCTGGTGGTTGGTGGGATTCTTGCAGCCTAATTTTTTTAGCTCTCTTGTAGGCCACGGTTGTTGTTGTTATTATTATTATTTTTTTGGTGGCAGGATGGTTTGTGTCAAAGATCGCAATTTCTGGAGAGGAGGGAGGTGTTGAGTTAAAAAGCAGCCGCCAACATTGACTGGATAATAAAAAAAATCTGCTGGGGGCAGGAGAGCAGGGAGGCTAAATTGAATTATCCACTCTGTCCTTCCAGTCCAGTGATTCAATGTTTTCGCTCGTCCGACTGGCTTCTGCTTCCGCAAGCAGAACGGACTTCTGTAACTCCTCGCACATCCAGATGTTGGTTCTCTCCTTCAATCCTTCCTACTTCTACGCCAGAGTAACAGGAAAGAGGTCTCCCCTCCAGTGATTGGTCTGAAATTGGCAACGCATGGAAGGGAAGCATAGGGAAATGAGGGGAGACCCCCTCTTCAAAAAAACCCCACCTTGCCAGCCTCTGGGTCTATAATTTGTTCAAATGCCCAGCTGGGAAACAGAGAAGTGGAAACAGAATTATGGGTCTCTCAGCAGAGGAGAAGGAGGAAGGGAAGCGTAGCGATAGCAGCAGGAATTTGCATCTTTGCGGTCCTTTGCTTCGTATCAGGGAAATGCAAAAGCAGAATTCTGTCTGAAAATAAAACAGTTCACATTTTTTATGATTTACTAGCTGGATACTCATGCTTCGCTATGTAACTATGTGGTTGGGCTTAGTTTTTGGGGAGGAAAATAAGAGGGAGGTGAATTCTGCCTCTGCCTACCAGCATGCATCGGTATTCATCCGGCTAGCATCCTGTCAGTGAGTCAGAGTTGAGAGCTGTTTGGAAACTGAAACAGTGTTTGCTGTGTGAGCAAGAAGGAGACAGCAAGGAGCCTGGACGTGGCTTAGCTCAACTGTTCTGTACTAAAGCTGCTTGGTACTCTGAAACTGAAACTCTTCTCCTCTGCTTGTGTTTTGCATTTGGAAGAGATTTCTTTTCAGGTGGGGAGGGGGAATAGAACTCCTTAGCATCAGAGCGTGTTAATAATAATATAGGAAATATTAATAGCTTTGATGGTCATTTGGAAAAATCCTTCCTTAGTGAGCCCCTAGAAGCCAAGAGGAACATACATGCCAAATTTCAAGTTTGTAGCCTTGACGGTTCTGGAGATTTTGTGATGATGCGTGAGGGGTATTTCATAGATAGATGATAGATAGATAGATAGATGATAGATAGATAGATAGATAGATAGATAGATGATAGATAGATAGATAGATAGATGATAGATAGATAGATGATAGATAGATAGATAGATAGATAGATAGATGATAGATAGATAGATATAGATGATAGATAGATAGATAGATGGATGATAGATAGATGATAGATAGATGATAGATAGATAGATGGATGATAGATAGATGATTGATAGATAGATCGATAGATAGATAGATAGATAGATAGATTCCCCATTCATTACAGGATTTGTGGGGTTTTTCTTTCCTTGCTGTTCCAGGGGTACTAAGTAGAACCTTTTCTTCTTAACCTGACCGCCTCTGTGGCTTCTCATGGTAAAATTCCCGTGCAAGACGATGGGATGTACAGCAATATTCATGGCAGGCAGGGATAAAGGCTGTTGTTAATCTTAATTGAGAGCAGCACACAAAGGGATGAACACCAGAGAGGCACCTGAGAGGATTTGGCACGTCTGGGGTCAACAAATCCTATTTTTTCTATCCGGTTAGGTAAATTCACTCAGAAAGCAAGATACCGGCAGTGACTTGTGGGCTACAGGGAAGGAAACCTCCGAATTGAGCACCTCTGCTAACATTGGGTTTTTCCGTCCTGTTGCTAGCTTTGCACTTAGTCCTCGACTTAACATTGCGTCCCTCATAAATAGGAACCAGCTGCCAAGCATCTAGAACAGAGGTCTCCAAACTTAGCAACTTTAAGACTTGTGGACTTCCAACTTACACAATTCTTGGGAGTTGGAAGTCCACAAGTCTTAAAGTTGCTAAGTTTGGAGACTCCCGATCTAGAAAAGAGTGCAGAGAAGGGCCAGGAAGATGATGAGAGGACCGGAGGCTAAAGGAACAGTTGCAGGAATTGGGTATGTCTAGTCCGATGAAAAGGACTAGGGGAGACATGATAGTAGTCTTTCAATATTTGAGGGGCTGCCCCAAAGAAGAGGGAGTCAAGCTATTCTCCAAGGCACCTGAAGGCAGGACACCCTGCCACCCTCCCAAGATTTCAAACCCTGAAATTCAACCATGCAATTTCATTTTAAAAAAAAAAGCATATTAATTAGGCCAAGCACCCCCTGAGTCTTAGCCCCTCTGTTTTATTTTATTTTATTATGCAACCATTGAAAAACCTCCCCCAAGAGGTATGTATACCTTGCCTGCTCTAATGGGCATCTTCCCACACCGGCCTTTTTCAAAGCTAAATTCTTCCTTTTTTAATTTTTTTTAATTTTTTTTATTTTTATTTTTAAAGGCCGGAACGTGCACTGTCTGTGTCAGCCCATAGATTGCCTCCCCTGTTTTAGGCCTTGTGCAAATGTAAGGGGATCGATACGTTATAGATTTGTGTGTTCCGTGTGTGTGTTTGGAGTGCCAGATCTTCCTTCTCACGCCTGCTTTGGGTGCTGATTTAAACTGAAGGATTAAAAAAAAGGAGAACAGTTTGGGATGGAAGCGCCAGAGGGGTGTACCCAAATCTCACCAATTCCCACCACCCCCTCTTTTCATTTCCATTTCCCCATTTTGGGGGGGGGCGGTGTGCGTGTGTGTGTGTGTGTGTTTGTGAGGCTTTGCAATGAGACACAACTCAAGAGGAACCCGGGGTGCAGGAGTTAAAACCTCGTAATGCAGCTCTGCAGCTTATAAATTAACCGGGGTCCCTGCTGGTTCCCCCAATAATTGGGTCGGCCAGGGCCCATCAGGCTGGCCTCTTCCTCTCCCTGGGGAACTAATTGAACATCCTGAGGTTTTTTTGGGGGGGGTGTCAGAAAATGCCCAGCCAATTAAAGAACTTGGCATGGCGACCGCTGGACAGCCTGCATCCCTTCCCTGCACGTCTCGTTCTGAATTCCCCCTGCCCCCATATTCTTCTATTTTCCTCTTCTGTTCCCAGAGCACTTTTTAACAGATTAACAGAGTTGGAAGGGACCTTGTAGGTCATCTAGTCCAACCTTCCGCCACCCAAGCAGGAGACCATTTCTGACAAATGGCAGTCCAGTTTTCTTCTATGTCTTTTCCCTTCTTTCTCCTTTTCTGGGATGGCCCCTGGGCAGAGCGAAAAGCACCTCCATTCTGATTTTTTGAATGGAATTTTTCCGAACCCGCAGAATGTCTGAATTATTTCTGTCTCATTTTGATTTTTTTTTTAAATGAGTTTTTTCTGAACCGGCAGAATATCTGAATTGTTTCAAGCTGCAAGAGGAGACTTGGGAAAGTTTAGTTAAATAGTTTTTGAAAAAAAATAAACATTTGCTCCCCACTACATGGCAAGGAACAGGCCTCAACTTATGACTGCAATGGGAGGGAGGGGACAGTATTTGCCCATCCATCCCTCCATCTGTTCGTCCCTCTGTCCTCCCATCCATCTATCTGCCCATCCATCCCTCCATCCTTTCATCTGTTCATCCTCCATCCTCCCATCCCTTCATCCATCCATCCCTCCCTCCATCTGCCCATCCATCCTCCTCCTTTCATCTGTTCATCCCTCCATCCTCCCATCCATCTATCTGCCCATCCATCCCTCCATCCTTTCATCCGTTCATCCCTCAGTCCTCCCATCCCTCCATCCATCCCTCTATCCTTCCATCTATCCATCTGCCCATCCATCCACCCACCCACCCACCCATCTATCCGTCCATCCCTCCATTCTACCCCTCCTCCATTTTTCCATCCTGCCTGTACAACCACCCACTTGCAGGCCTTATGTGACCGTCCATCCAATATCGCGCGATGCCAGACGCCTTGCAGCTGCCGATCCAAGGAGAGATCAAAGCACAGTCTGCCCTACCCACCCAACTCTCCCAGCTTAACCCCCCCCCCAAGTGTACCTCAATTGCTTGGCAGAGAACAGCCAGATCTACACACCCCTCTGGAAGCCTAAAAGGTTAGAGAGACCCCCTTGGATCTTCCGATGGGAGACCATGTCAATACAAATATCTAGGGACTCCCCCCCCCCAAAAAAAATTGCAAGATTTTTCTCCTCCCCCCCTCAAAGAAAAAGTAGGAGAAGGTCACCTTGTGGTGCCTTTTCCACCTCCTCCAAGATCTCCTTTTCCCACGCACCCATCGCATTGATGCTTTCTCTCCCCTCCGTCTCTCTTCCCTCCCTGTTGTCGCCCTTCACAATCATTCGTCGTGCGTTTTCTTCTCCGGCACGCCCCCCCACATCCCCATCGCACCCGGGGGAAGACACTGTTTGAAGCCTTTCCTCTCTGCGCGGAGCCGAGCGGCCCTATCCCCCCCCCCAAGCCAATCAATGCCAGCCTCTTCGGCCCCGGCAGGGCTCGGCGAACACCAGATCAATAAGTTATTAGCACCATTCTGTCAGCTGTAATGTGGAGATTGATCGGGACTGGGGGCTACCAGCACGCCGCTTGGCACTTCCCCTGCCTGATAAAGATGACAGATTAAGGGGATAAAAAAAAAAAGTGAGAGAGAGAGGGGAATTAAGTTCGGCTGTCAAAGGCCGGCAGGGGCTGGGGGCAGGAGGTGGGCAGCCCTGTGATTGACGGGGGACATTTCAGGGGCAGCGAGGGTGCCACTCCTGGGCGTCTGCGAGCAAAGCTGGGCCGTCAGGTGAGAAGGTGACGTGGTGCCAGTCCATAGGATTGGCCCGTTGCCCCACAGAGGGGATAAAGTGGGCAAGGTGGAGAATATATGGAGAGCTGGCACGCTGCGGGCGAGACAAGGAGACGGCTGGCACCCCGCAGGTTGAATGGGGAGCCATGGTGGGTCCTTTCAGTAGACAGTTTTGCAGGTTTTATGAAAGAACAGCATGGAAAGGGTGTAGTTCAGAGATGAGGAACGATGCCCCCCTCCCTCCTTTATGACTTGTGGACTTCAACTCCCAGGATTCCTGAGCCAGGGATTCTGGGAGTTGAAGTCCACAGGTCCTGAGAGGGCCGTCGTTCTCCATCTCTGGTAGAGTTGAAGGATTCTAAGCCTTAAAGCATTTGTTAGACAGAGTTATGGGTGGGGGGAGAGAAAAGGGTGCTATTTATATATATATATATATATAAAGATGAATCTAATTCTTAAATTCTTCATCTTCTTAAAAGATGGATTCTGAGATTCATCTTTTTTTTTAAGGCAACCTTAGAGCTGCAAGGAGGAAGAAGGAATGGAGTCGGGAGAGGGAGAGGGAGGGAGGAGAGAGAGGGAGGGAGAGACTGGGCCGTCTGTCAGCCCTCAGATGGAGAGTCCACAGCCCCCAGGTCTGGAGGTGGCTGATGAGAAAGAGGAGGAACAGCTGGGTCCAGTGCCTAATGCACAGAAGGCAGAGGAGAGGAGAGCAATGGAAATCTATGGGCCGGTCCTTGGGATGGAAGAGCCACCACTGCTAGCGAAGCCTCACCTAGCTCTGGGGATAAAAGGCAGGGGGCGGAGATGAACAGATGTGGCAGACAACTATTCATTGTCAGGATTCCAGCTAGTTACCCCCCATTTAAATCATGAGTCTTGAGCCAAACGTTCAAAACTTCAAAAGGATTTATTGGGAGTTAACATGTCCAGCACTGCCTGGGTGTAGCCGACTCTGAGGCACCTCATTCATTGTCACCCTTGACCCTGGTTTTCCCACCACCCCCTGGGTGTACCATAATTCATATTCTCCGATGGGACACATCCATAGCCAAGAGTCATCAATCATGCTCTCCAATTAGATATTGCTGCTGGTGCGCCTAATAAAGGAATCTTTTGAGTTCACTTCAGAGGGTTTGTCGTGTTTGGTGAGCTGGAACAGAACTGTTGTAAGTCAAGGACTACCTATGCTTGGAAGGATAGCTGGTGGGTGGATGTTTTCCTTTGGACCTGGGATTTGAAGATGTTCTAATTCCCTGGTCCCTCCCCCAGGCTCAATTCCTCCTTCATTGGATGATTGGGGCTATCACTGATGATGGTGTCCTCTGATTGATGGCGATCTTGGTCACCACGAAGGCCTGGTTTGATGGATCTTAGCTTGATGAGACCCAGGCAAGAAAAACTGAGGGATGGAGGTCTCCCTTCATTGTGGTGTAATTGTGATCGCCTCTAACCCCAGCTAGAAATCTGGATTTTTCTGAGTGGGTCATCCGAGGCTCAAGAGAACTTGTGGCCTCCACACTTCTGACGGGAAAGCTAATTTGGCCCATCGGATGCCGGGTTACGCTTTCCTTTGGGAAGAAGGAAGTTCTTTCCTTCAAATGAGATTTAAAAGCAGACCATTCCCAATAGGGGACAACTCACTTGTACACATTTGCGCTCAGGGTTTATGGCCTGTGAATGTGTGATGAGCAGATGCGAGAGTTGGGATTTGTTTCTGAACCTTTGATCATAAAAGCCCAGATTTGACTACCGTTTTGGGTGTCTTCTCTTGTCATTATTAGCTTGGCTTCTCTTTCTATTTACTGTTTTCTTTTTATTTATTGCGCTTGTAGGCTGCCCGGCTCTTGGCAGCTCACACGGAAAAGACAAAACAAAACTACAACCTTTGCTGCAGTTGTTGTTGAGTTAAATCCTCGTCGTTAAATGAATCCACTGGACCCAATAGCTGATTTTTTTTTTGGTCAAGAGCTAGAAATAAATTGCTAAATCCCACTGTTTCTTTCATTTGACGGTCTCTAATCTAATCTAATGGAGTCTGATTCTGGCTGTGGAAGAAACGGGGGCTGGGCCTTCAGAGGAAGACCCAGGGCCATCCCCTCTTCATCCTAGGGCACACAAGAAGGAACGGAGAAGGGAGCAACGTGGCTTACAGGGGAGGAAAGGGCCTTGATCCCCTTCATGGGCTGCAGCTGGGAAGACAGTTTAAAAGGGCAAACTGCGCATGGCAAAATTGCTGGAAGCAAAGCGTGCATGATCTTGGTCGAGGCTTATCTGGGTTTTGGCGTCCTCCCAACTGTGGTTGCTGCGTTATCTTGTGAAAGTCTGCAATTTATCATCCTAGCCTGCCGTGTTAATTACTTCAGTGTGGTTTGTGTTGGGTTTTTTATTTCTAATTATCTTTTCTTTGGGTTTGGACTGCATTTCTTTCCTTTGTAGACTGTTTTTGGAAGAGTTTGATATCCAGCCGAGGATAATTGGACATTGGGGCCCAAGCTAGAGGCATTAAAGGGAATTTATTCTGTCATCACACAATGCCTCGGACTACACCGCCCATCCTCCTTGGCAAGACCAGCAAGGGGCTCTTTCCCCTCTGTTTTGGGGCACCTTTGGAGCCAACCCCCCCCCAAAAAACCCTTTAAATTATGAGGGGTACAACCAGGTTTATAGACAAACCCCATCGGTGGGCTTCTATTTAAAAATCCCATGGCAAAATCTACGCCGAATTAAAACGAATAAAATCCGGGCCCCGTTAAATTGCATAACCTCTAACTTTGCACGCTGATTAAACGAGGCAGATGGGGAGGGAAAGGGGGAAAAACACCATTTAAATAAACCCAATTTGCATATTTTTTAAAAAATCCCCTTTCGGTCGTGCAGGCCGTTTCTTGCAGTTGTGGTGTCGGTGAGGCGAGGGAATATTCCCAGCGTCTTAACAGCAGCTCTTTCCAAACCCACACGCGCTCCTTAAACCTCGAATCTTGGCTTCTCCTTAAACAGAAAAAAAAACCAAACAAACAAACCTCCCTCCCCTTCAAGAACTCAGAGCATCTTGGCTCGCGCATCTATGGCTTGTTTTGCACGAGTTTTTGCTGGAGAATAATGGGTGGGTGGGTGGGTGGGAAAAAGACTCTGGATGAGAAGAAGATTAGAAGCCCACAAGGACGAATTCTTTTCGCCGGCCCCTATTCGAAGGGTTTTCAATCCCCACCCCAGCCTTATTATGAAAGAATATTGATTTTTCTTTTTTTTTTTATGTGCATGGGAAAAGAAGGGCAAGGTCTGGTGGGAGTGAGGGGCTTCTGTTAATTGTGTGTTATATATTTTGCACTGGCTGGCAGGAAGGCGGAGTTTGACACCCTTCCTCAGAAGGTAGGGAGGATTGAACCTGCAGAGGCGATGGGGGAAGATCAGGGGCCGTACATTAGAGTGAAGGGGGGAGAAATTCCCCCCTCTCTTCCCCCCACCCCCAATTCCTCCCCCACCCCCACCCCGGGCTCCCCTTCCCCAAACCCCCAGATGTTTCATCTCAAGGCTCAGGAAGCCTCTGGGAAACGCAAGGGAGCCCATCAAATGATGCAGTTAAGTAAGGAAATAAAAGTAGATTTTTTGTGTGTGTGCGCGTGCAAATTTATGGCTGGGAGCCCTGGGCATCGATCAGCAGCGCACTCAAGGATGGCTGGGAGCCGGCTTAGAGAAACGGAGGCGAATGCTCCCAGCCACCAGCCCCGCTCGCCTTCTTTTCCTCAGCTGGGTTGGGGGTGTCTGTATTTGTGTGTGTGTGTGTGTGGGGCTGTGTGTTGTGTGAGTGTGTTT
>CM019158.1:6565501-6653415 GCA_009733165.1 Naja naja | reverse complement strand
CTGTCTTTGAGAAGATTAATTTTCAAAATTATTTGGAACTTTAATCAGGTCGATCCAGAGCAGATGAGAGGCCCAGCATCTGTCTGGCCTATTTCCCCTCCTTATCCAAATTTATTACCGGTTGGAGTATTTTCCAGATAGGTCATCCTTCCCTTCCTCCTTAAGGTTTGCCAAAAATGTTGTCCCCTGAATCCTTCTGCTTGTTTTCTCCTCCCCTTCCTGCCTCTTAAGCCCTCCACCCCAATCAGCAAAGTTACGGGCAGTCCTCGCTTCATGACTGTCCTCAGAAAGGGTGCTTTTGTGAGCCTGCAAAGGACTTTCGACGGTCGTAAAACATGCCCAGTCACATGATTTTGGGGGGGGGCTTGGCAACGGTCTCGCATTTGCAGCAAAAATAAAAATAAAACCCATTGGGTGTGCTGGATTCGTTTAATGACCATGGGAGCCACTTAACGACCGTAGGGTTTGCTTGCAAGCATCTCATAAAAATAGTTGGAGACTCAAGCCACACCAGTAATATAATGAGGGTAGTGCCACTTGTGGGTGTAAGACTTCCAGATGGCACAGGCTTCTTCGTGACATTAGCAAAAGCAAGCACAACTTTCCAGTTATTGCCTCCAGCTTCCATTTTATTGGGCTGGGGGTGTGTGTCAAATCCCAGGAGGGAAATTTGAACCTTGCGCAGGGAGAACGCTCTCGTCAGTGAGTCCAGCTGCAAATCCACTTGGATTGGCTAGAGACACTGAGAAACACCGAAGGATGGAGGAAGCCACACCTCTCTCTTAATCTCCCTAGATTGGGGTGGGTGTGTGTGTGGAAACTACCCTCGTGGCATCCCCCTTATTGATAAAAAAAATCACATTGGAAAATTCCAGAAGGATCTAAATCAGCATTTTGGCTTTGTGTTTTTGTTTTTTTTAATTGGTTAAATGCAACCTACAATTTGCAAAAACGGCCCCCTTCTCTTTGAAGACTCTACCAACTTCTAAAAGCCTTTTGCAAATGAGTAGGGGGCCTGAAACCCCCTCCCCTTTTCAAACTCCCTCCTTCCTTTCCCTCTTTCCACTGGTAAATAGGCCGCTGTCAATAACGCCAATCAGGACTCCCTCCCAGCATGCTAATATCCAAGGAGGGCTTAAGCCTTTTTCAAAGGCCTGTTTTCTACAATTTTTTTGATCTGCTCTTGGACGGCAATCCTTGGATATTTTCTTTGCCAATTCTCCTTTTTCACCCCTTCCTCCTCCCCCTCCTTTCTGTGCACACACACACACACATACACAAATGCAACACACACACACACACACACACATGCTGCAGGCTCCCACTGCATCCTCTGAAAAATTAATCAAGGTGATAGCGGCTTAATCTATCTCGCGGAGATGCTGAGCTTTAATCAGGCTTTGGTGAAACTCGGCTATCTATCGCTTGGGGATCAATGCCACAAACGGCAGTCATTCCAGCCCCCCCCCCTTTCTCCTTCCTCAACTTCCCAATTGGAGTTGTGATCAATCACCTTGGCTGTCCCCCCACCCTGTCCTCTCTCCCACCCCCTCCTCCCCGCGGCCAGCTTAATTATTTTATTTTTATCGATCGGTTGATTAAATGTTTACGCCTTCCGACTCTTGGGGAGTGAGGTTTCGCAAATAAACCACGCAGAACGATAAATTAATACAAGGATAAAAAACAAAGGGGACACACAAACACACCCTGGATAACTCATGCTGCCCTTAGCTGGATTTGCAGTCTAAGAGGAAAAAGATTTGGGGAGGTTTTTCTTGGTTAAGATAAAATAGAATAGAACACAACACAACACAACAGAATAGAATAGAATAAGGAATAGAATAGAAGGAATGAAGAATTGGGAATGGGAATGGAATAGCATAGCATAGCATAATGAATTGGAATGAATGGAATGGAATAAATAGAATAGAATAGAATAGAATAGAATAGAATAGAATTCTTTATTGGCCAAGTGTGATTGGAAACACAAGGAATTTGTCTTGGTGCAAATACTCTCAGTGTACATAAAAGAAAAGATACATTCATCAAGAGTCAAGAATCAAGAGTCAAGATGGCTCTCTGATTTGCAGGGTCTGAGCCTGTAGTGGCCCGCCAACACCGGAGGGAGCTGGCAGCAGAGTCAGACAGTAGCGAGGAGGTTGGGGCAGAACCTGGACCAGACTTGGAGGCTGAGGAGCAATCGGACGAGGGCTCTGCATCGGAGGCAGAGATGGGGCCAGGGCAGGCTGGCAGTCAGCAGCTGCCTTCGGGTTCAGACAGCAGTAATGCGGGGGAGCTTCTGGAACTGATTCCCAGCCTGCGCATGCGCAGGGCTACCAGAAGACAAGAACAATTGAGAGAGCAGGTTCAACTCAGGAGTGAGGCCACACCTCGGTGGTGATTGGCCCCTCCCAGACATCAAAGAAGAGCAAAGGGGACGTGAGCTTTTGCAGGAAGCAATTAGTTCATCCGGTCGGTCCAAGCTTTGAAAAGTTCTGTTTGACTCTGTTGTCCAGTTTGGCCTTGCCCTGCAGTTTGGCAATTCGTTCTCTGGAAGTGCGATAAGGTGGGTGTTTATCAACATTCCCCTGAAAGACTGTTTGTGAAGCTGGGCCGGCTGTGAATGAACGTAATTCACAGCCGTGGGAATAAAAAGAAGTTTTGCTGGGACTAAGGTGGTGTTTTATGTTTTCTAAGGAAGCTGAGGTCAGAACAGAGTCCTTTCACCTAATACGGAACCTAGTTCCTGAAATAACCCATTTTCGGGATTTACACAGTCTCTAAGCTCTTAGCCGCAAATTAACCAAGATTACCCAAGCTTAGTGCGTTGTCCGAATGCAGCCCATTTGACATCTTGCTTGCCAATTAAATCTTCTCTATCCAACCATTGGTTGAGCTGCTGTGATGTCTGCAAAGGCTCCTCCCACCAACCGAAGAAATGTCTGTTTCCTTATTTATTTATTTTTATTCATTTATTTGTCAAGCATGTGTTAGATAAGAGATATAAGTATAAACATGATTGTTAATACATGAAATGTATTAAAAGGGAACATTAGGACCGGACGGTAAGCATGTTGATGCACTTATGCATTGCTTTTGCAATACTTATGCATTGCTTATGCAATACTTATGCATTGCTTATGCAATACTTATGCATTGCTACTTCCGTGGGAGGAAACCGAGAACATGAGATTAGTCAATGGGGTGAAATTCTCAAATTTTGGGGGTCACTATGAGCTGCTTGTGTTTCTGAAGCCCTAACCTTTTCCTGTTCCCATCTGATAACATCGTGATACACTGCCCCTGAACGGAGAAGCTCCATGTACCATCACCTCCATTAACTATGGCTTGGCAGAACCTTATCTATTTATTCCATAAATAGTGGCTCATAAAGATTTTATTTTATTTTAATCCCTTCCATCTGCAGCAATGTCTTTATTGCACTCAATTCCTTTTAAAAAAAATTGAACATTTTTGCTGGAAGTAGGTGAATTCAGCCAGATTCTGCCCTTGAATCAATTGTGAGAAATCAATCCCATTTGTTTTGCGCATTCGGATCGATTCGAATCTCCCAATCTGGCCTGATTCGATTGTTTTCGGGGAGGGAAATGCCTCTAAAAAGCAGGCGTGTAGTTTAAAACCGCCAGAAGCATTGGATGATTCAAATAGTTCTGAATCAATTCGGCCATCGGACGCTTTTCCGGTCGAGGGATCCACGTTCGAAATCCATCTCGGTCCAATGCTATGGACCGCCAACATGCCACTGGGCTGAACCACCTTAACCAAGTCTCTGTGAGTCTTTTAAAACATCTGGATGTTTTTGCTTCGGCTGTTTTAAGCTTCTTGGGGGGGGGGGAAAGGCAGTGATGTCAAGAGAGGGTGCCACACAGTGTTTCCTGCCCATGTGCAGTTTCCTACCTCCCGCAATCGACTTGTCTCTCCTCTCTTCTGCTGCGTCTTTGGGGTCTGTTCCAACCTGGCTTCCCAAGATCATGAAGCCGACTCCTCATCCCGATAAAACCCCTTTTATTTGGGTTAAGGTGAATTCCTCTCCAGCAAAGTCGGCAAACAGTCTTTCAAGAGATTTCACAACTACAGATCTTTGTCAGGCTTGGAGAGCTGCCAGGCTGATAGCTTCTAAACGCCACGCTGTAGCAGACAATACTTGGCAAGAAGTCAGGAACAGATCTTCACACTAATTAAACGAACAAATTGTCTCCTGCAAACACCCCTCCCCTTTTCACTCCTCTTTATTCCTTATGGGAGGGCCCATTCACCGTCCGCCTGAGCCTTTACTCCTGAGTCGACCCTTGTTCCATTATTATTATTATTATTATTATTATTATTATTATTATTATTATTATTAGACTTGTATGTCGCCTCTCTCCTAGGGACTCAGGGTGGCTCACAATATAAAATCACAATACAATAAATTAATTAAGAAATAATTAAATCACAAGCCCAATAAATCTAAAAACCCTAAAATTTAATTAAAATTCCCTTAAAAACCCACCCCACCTCATTTCAGTCCAGGCTGGCCTGTTGAAACAGCCAAGTCTTCAGGTCGCGGCGGAAGGAGCGGAGGTCCGGGAGCCCCAAGGGGAGCTGGTTCCACAGATGCTCCTTAGCTGTTCCTTTCTTCTGGCAGCTCTGTGCATGCGCACACTGGTAACAGGCTCCAGCTGTTCTTCTTCCCCACTGATCTCCGACTCCGAAGGCAGCTGATAACTGTCGGACGGCCCTGGCCCCGTCTCTGCCTCCGATGCAGAGGCCTCGTCAGAGCCTTCCCCAGACTCCAGGACTGGCCCATGTTCCTCCCCGACCTCCTCACCGTCTGAGTCTGCAGCCAGTTCTGCCGGCAGGCCACAACAGGGTGTTAGGAGCCAAAGGCATCAAACTGAGCAAGAATATACAAGGGTAGAAATTCTACCCCCCTCCCCAAATAAAGATTTCAGTTTGCTGCTTGGCCAGTTTTTCAGCCTGTCCCCTCCGCAGCATCTCAGCAGCTGAGAATTTGCAAAATGGGGGCCTTAAGCTTGCCCCTCCCCAGCTGTCAAAGTGAGAATGGGAGGGAAATTGCCAGGGTGTCTTGCCTTGATGGGAAGGTGGGGAGGGGGAACACTTCTCTCCTTCCCCCTCCGCTTTGCACCTGAAGCCTTTTCCCCTCGCGATGTGTTGACAGTAATTAAAAATGCCACACTCTCTTTCTCTCTCTCTCTCTCTTCTCATTCCCATTTCCTGCAACTTCTAGCTTATTACCAGAGGGGGGGTGGCAAAACAATTGTGCTCTTGAAACTGGAGGGATTTTGTTTTTCTTCCTCTCCGGCAGACTTGCAGCACGCGCACACACACACACACAGAAATCGGGGAAGGGGATGACAGACAGTTGGTGCAGTGGGGCATTCTCTCCTGGGAAGTTGGGGTCGTTCGGCTGCTGAACCTGGGTGGGCTTGTCAGTCAGTGGCAGGGGGTGTTGGCTGCGGGAAGGTTGCAGGAGGGGTCGGGTGAGTTCGAAAGTCTAGACAAGGTTGCTTCCTTCCCTCGAGTGAGGGGTGGGTTGCAGGGGCTAATAAGCCCAGTCTCTTCTCTGCTTTGTTAACCCATCCCCCAATGAACGGGTCTCCATGCCGGCAAGCAGGTGGGCTTCCTGGCTGGAAGAAGGGGAATTTCGAGTTCTTGCACCAGGCAAGAAAAGTGAGGTTTTTGCTCTGACCACAAAAATCACCAAACAAACTTATTTTAGTTTTTGAGCCCCCAAAAATTTCAGAAATAGTTCGATTCTGCTGTTTTGCATGCTAAAATGTGCTAGGCCCAAGTCAGTAAGGGATTTGACACTCCATAAAATTGAAGACCCGTTGGGCGCCAAATTGTTTCCCAGGCTCGTTTTCTACTCTGCACGGAATATCATGAGGACTGGAAGCTTAACTCGGCAAAGGAAACGCCGCAATGCAAAATTGCGTTAGGCTTGCCAAGACTCCCACTTCTTTCTCACGACTCACCTTGGCTTTTTTTTTTTTTCTGCCTTTCCACCCCACAGAAAACTCCCACACGCCCTTGTTGGAGGGCTCGGTGACACAGATGACTCCAGAAGAAGACTACCGGCGGTTGATGTCCGCACTCAATGAACACAGCACTTTCGAAGAGCAGCAGCAACAACAGCAGCGTCTCTACCAGTTGGCCGGCGGGATATCCGTCCCGAGTCACAGCGGTGAGGATGGGGAATTCTGGGAGTTGGAAGTCTTGAAGAGTGCAGAGAAAGATGATTTGGGCGGCTAAATCATAACGAAGGACGATTGCCAGAATTGGATATATCTAGTTTAGTGATAAGAAGGACTAGTTCGATGCTAGGTAGAGGCAGATAATTGTCTCTCTGGGCACCCTGAGAATATATCTGCCGAACGAAAACACCGCCCTGGAGACAGGAAGGGCATCTGGCCAGTAAAACACTCAGCTCCATTCAGTTGCCCAGACTCCACCCCGCAAGGGATTATGGGGTCGTTAAATGATGATGATGATGATTTTGGGGGTGTCTGATTGTAAATACAGGATGGCCACTTGTGACTAGTGTAAAGTTTTTTTGCCTGGGAAATGTTTTAATTCACCCTAGGTGCTCAAGAGGGTGCCTCCTGGGAACGAGGCTCAATTATAAATGGTATTTCTGCCAGGCAAAGCTCTTGATGATATGCAGGCATCCCTGGTGGCACCGACTCATCTTTAATTATTTAGGGTTTTTTTTTTTTGCTTTATTTATTTGTGGCTTAAATTGCAGCCTTCTTCCTCCTTCTTCCCAACTCTCCATCCCCACTCTAATTCCACATTCCCCTCCTTGTAAATAGGTTTATAAGAGGGGTTTTTCCCCCTCTCCTGTATATTTTATTAAGCTTGCATCAAAACAAAAGCGCAGAAAACCTTCTATACATTCATTCAGAAGGCAGAGCTTTTAGTTCAGCTAACTCACATCCCCAAAGGCCAGCCGAAACTTCTCTTGTCCCTTTCAAAGGCCCAAATTTCGGCTCCCCTGTGTGAGATTTCCCAGCGGGGGCCTCGGATCCGTAAATGGCACTTTGCACGAGCTCAGAGGTGTTCTTGACACCACACGCAAAAGGACGAGCTGAATTCGCTGGCAAGCCTAATCTTGGTTGAATTTGATTCCACGAGGGGTTGCGAAGACTCATACCAGGTTTATTCCTCTCGATGCAGATATCCTCCGGGCACGTCAAGAGGTCGCCTCGCGAAACCCCAGCAGCCTAGAGCCTCACCTTCCCTCAGCCAGCAACTCGGCCAGCCAGCGCAGAAAGCAGGGGCTTCCACAGCACCGGGATTCGCACTTCAGCGAGAGGTATATTTCCACATCGGGCCCACTCCTACCTTTTGTACAGGTAGTCCTCGGCTTACGGCTTGTTTAATCGACCGCTCCGAGTTAACGATGGCGCTGAGGAAAGCATTTTATGGTCGGTCCTCGCGCTTAGAATCGTGATCCCCGTTGGTGACCCTGACGGCTTCAGCAAGTCATTGGGGAAACCTGCGGGAAAAAGGCTGCCATTGGGGAAGCCTGTGGGAAAAAAGCTGCCATTGGGGAAGCCTGCGGGAAAAAGGCTGCCTTGTGATGTCTCGCTGAGCCACCGCATCGGGGGGGGGGGAAGGCTGGTTAAAATCAAGCCCGGTCAAAGGAGGCCTGCCTTTCATGACCACACTAACTGAGCCATAAGTTTTCTGGTTGCTGGCGACGATCGTAAGCCAAGGACTGTCTCTATAGCTCTTTTGCAAAACTGGGAAAGCCGTGCCAAGGTCTGGGAGTGGAACAAAAAGTCAACGGCAGAGAGATTTATGGCGTCTCCCTTTCTCCGGGAGGCGGGCGGTAATGCACATTGGGAGGGGGAGCTGTGGTGGGGGCGGCTGGAAGCTGCTTTTTAGCATGGTGCTAAAATTCCATTTCAGCTTCCTGTCGGACTCCGCAGGGATTCGATCTGCACAGGGAGGCCATTGTGGCAGGAAGAATAATTAGCTGTTGAAAAATTCAGCCGGTTGCTGGAGGCAGCCAGAGAGAGGAGAGAGGGGAAGGCAGGAGGGGTGCGGGTGTGTGTGGGGGGGACAGAAAAATGGCCCAGGCTCAGCGGTGTGAAGAAGGGGGATTCTGGGGGTTGAAGTCTACGGTCTTGAGACTCTGGGAGAGAAAAACGCAACAGAGATGATTTGGGGGCTAAAACATACGAAGAATGATTGCAGGAATTGGGTACATCTAGTTTAACGATAAGAAGGACTAGGGGTCTTTCCAGTATTTGAGGGGCTGCCACAAAGAGGAGGGGGGGTCAGATTATTCTCCAGAGCCCCAGAAAGCAGGAGAAGAAGAAACCATGGACAGAAACCAACCAAGAGAGAAGAAACCTGGAATGAAGGATAAACTTCCTTACAGGGAGGACAATTAACTAGTGGAGCAGAAATTTTTTTTTTAATTACATTTATATGCCTTCTCCGAAGACTCAGGGCGGCTCACAATTTTTGGAGCACAATCCAATGTGCTCAGCAATAGCCTTCATTCCATTGTATATGCCTGCTTATTACTAAGCGGCATTTTTACAAGGTCAGCTAATTGCCCCCAACAATCTTGGGTCCTCAATTTACCTACCCCGAGAGGATGGAAGGCTGAGTCAACCTTGAGCCTGGTGGGATTCGAGCCTACAGTAGTTGTAGACAGCTGGATCTTAAGAGCAGGCATTTACAGCCTGAGCCACCAAAGCTCTTTTTTTTTTTTTGTGGGGGCTTCATCACTGGAGGCTTTTAAGAAGAGACTGGACAGCCTCTTGCAGGGGGCTGGACTAGAAGACCTCCAAGGTCCCTTCTACCTCTGTTCTGCTTCAAGAAAAGGGGGAAATACCAGCCCAACTGTGCTTTTCTACTTCGCTGAGACTAGAATTCCCATCGTGGTTGGGGGTGGGTTATTGTGGTTGACCCTTGACCTTTGGTGTCCAAGGTCAAGCTCTTGGATAGCCTGCTTGTTGGGGGGTGGGCTGTGTTGTTCGGTGGGAGCCACGACGGGGTTAAGATGCAGCGCACGGGGGAGCCCTGCTTAATGACTTAGAAACATCGATTATTTGAAGGCCATTAGTGCTTATTGTTAAAGAGCAGCCAATACTTTGAAAACTTAGCCAAACCATTTGTCTCCTTTTAAAAGGACATATCAAATTTAGCCACGCAGGAGTTAAGATCCTCTTCATATCTTTGCAGGCAGGTTTCGGGGGGGGGGGCGGCAGGCAGTATTTACCAGCGTGCAAACAGGTGCCCGTTATAGAAACTGTATTGATACCCTTTGTCAGGATTCCGGCAGTTACCCCCAATTAAATCCTGAGTCTCGAGCCAAACTTCCAACACCTCAAAAGGATTTATTGGGAGTTAACATGTCAGGCACTGCCTGGGTATAGCCGACTCTCAAGACATACAATTCATTGTCACCCTTGACACTGGTTTCCCCACCATCCCCTGGGTGCATCATAATTCATATTCTCCAATGGAACACATCCATAGCCAAGAGTCGTCATCAATCGTGCTCTCCAGTTAGATATTGTTGTGGTTGATGTCTGAGGTCTCGGAGAGCTAGGACTCTGATGAGGGCCTGCGTGGGATGCAGGGATGGGGCCAGGACCATCAGGGAGTGGAGTGCTGCCTTTGGAGATTGTGGAGGCTGGCAGCAGTGAGGAAGAGGCCCCCAAGGAGCCTGTGCCCAGTGCACGTGCACACAGGGCTGCTTGAAGGAAAGAGCAGTTGCAGCAGCACAGGCGACTCGGGAGTAAGGCTGCAAGGTAATGGCCCCTTCCTTAAAAGATAAAAGCCAGCCTGAGAGAGACCGGGATTCTTTGCAGGAAGCAAAGAAGTTCTTCTCCTTCAAGCCTTGTGGATGTTCGGACTATCTTGGTTTGTGTTGGAAGACTTTTTGTTTGGAATATTTCTTGGCAACATAATCTAGTGCTCTTGGCAGCCTTGCACAACCTTGGCAAGGCTCGTTCTTATCAGAGACAATTAGTTTTAATAGCCTTTTAACAGTGAATTAATGGAATTCGCAGAGAAGCATTAAAAGGTTTTGCTTTTATCTCTGTTTGATGTTTGTTTACTTGGAACAAGGTTTGGGTCAGAACAGATATTTGAAACTTCAGTCACCTAATTACTATCTTTGAAAATCTATTTATGGAATGCACTTTCGATTTGCAAGCTGCCACACTGCTCTTTCCAAACCCCTTTCCCCTTCTCCCTTTCTGTTGGCAACTCTAAAAATTACCATAGAGATATTTTATGAGTTGACACCCTTTTCTTTTTAAAAGTTGATTTTTTTATTTTTATTTTTGGAAGGCTGGTCTCACATTGGCTCCCAGTACATCGAGCTGCGAGGGCAGGATTAGAACTTGTGGCAGGGAGAACAAAGAAGCCCTTCTGGCTGAAAAGTGTAGGAGTTTGAGGGTATTTTTAACCAGGGGGGTGGTCCTCCCAAAAGCCAGAACGTCTGTTTTGCTGCCCAATGGAAAGGCAATAATAATAATAATAATAATAATAATAATAATAATAATAATAATAAAGAGGGGTCCATCTGTTTCGCTATATAGTCGCTGGCCGTTAGAGTGACTGGGTGTGTGAGCCCCCCCACTGCAAAAAGGACCAGATTAATACCTATAGTGTGACAGTAAATCTCTCCCCCCCCTCCTGCTTAATCCTTGCCAAGTAACGTCAGCGGCTCCTGCCAGCTCAGCTGCCCGTAAGCAGATTGGCCTGGGTGACACCGGATTCACGAGAGGACTTTGCCAAGTCCGAATTAACCTGTTTTTCTCGCCTCTCCCTGGGAGGGAAATCCTTGCTTAGGGCAGCCGGGGGTGTGTGCGTGGGAGAAATGACCCATATTCCACATCTCGTTCAGGTGTTTTTATTTTTTTTTAAGTTTCCAACTCCCCAAGAAGTCCCCAAGGACTTCTGTTTCTGTATTTGAGAAGGGCCTCCGTGCCAATTGCAGTCGTAAACCACAATCAAGCCCCAAATTTCCATCGCTGAGTGAAACCATTGTTAAGTGAGTTCTGCTGTATTTTATGACCCTCTTGCCACAGTTTGTCTGTCTGTCTGTCTGTTTCTATCTATCTATCTATCTATCTATCTATCTATCTATCTTCTGTCTATCATCTGTTTGTCTGTATCATCTATCTATCTATACATCTGTCTGTCTATCTCATCTGTCTGTCTATCTATCATCTATCTCTCATCTGTCTATCTGTTTGTCTATCTCATCTGTCTGTCTATCGCATCTGTCTGTCTATCATCTATCTGTATCTCTCATCTACATCTGGGTCTGTCTATCTCATCTGTCTATCATCTCTCTCTCTATCATCTGTCTATCTGTTTGTCTATCTCATCTGTCTGTCTATCATCTACATCTGTCTATATCATCTATCTGTATCTGTCTATCATGTATATCTGTGTCTCTGTCTATCTCATCTATCATCTGTTTATCTCATGTGTCTATCATCTCTATCTATCTGTATCTGTATCATCTACATTTGTCTGTCTGTCTGTCTGTCTGTCTGTCTATCTATCTATCTATCTATCTATCTATCTATCTATCTATCTATCTCTATCATCTACGTCTGTCTGTCTAGCTATCTAACTACCTAACTCAATAGCCCTTAGACTTGTATACCGCTTCGTGGTGCTTGACAGTCCTCTCCAAGTGGTGTACAAAATTTAATGTTAGCCTCTTCCCCCCCACCCCGCCCCCAACCATCCGGGTCTTCCTCTTACCGACCCGCAGAAGGACAGAAGTCTGAGTCCATCCTGAGCCAGTCAGGAGGCGAACCCGAGATATACGTTCCTCACCGCAGAAGTATGGGAAGACGGCGACCGTGAGGGGTGGAAATTGGGACGGAGTCAGGGAAGGAGGGGGGTTGTGGTGGGGGCTAACCAAGCCTTCTCCCCTTCGATGCCCCTCTGTGGTCCCTTCCATCCCCACCCCTTCGTGGCTGGCTCAAGAGGTCAGCCAAGGGCCACTGGGCCTGCTTAAGGGGAGGGGGGGGCCGAGCAGTTAAACGGCCACTTGATTTCCCAAATTGGTCCTTATCCAGCAGGTGGCAAGTCCCCCTTTGCTTTCATCTCCCCGTGATGATTGCAGCTAATTAAGTTCAGGACCAGTTCCTCCCTCTGCCCTCCCCCCTCTCCCTGGACCCCCGTCCCTTCCTTTGGCGGCTTTAATTGTCCGTTATTCATCGGCTCAGCTGTCTGTCCAGAGTGTGGGTTGTGGGCACACACACACACACACATGCCCGCCAAGGAGAGGCCCCAGCTAATTGCAAAGCCGGAGGGATTAAGTCCGGTGATTACCCCCCCTTCATGCTGTAATTACATCAGCATCGCTCGGCCGCGGCTGCGGCGCCCGGCGTTTAAGCGCCCCCGAAGGTCACACGCGGCTGCAGTTACCTGAGATTAATTGGCGCTGCCAGCCAAGTGCGAGAGGCTCTGGCGGAGCCGTGACGCGATTAGCATTAACATTTCAACAGCCAGCCGATCGATTCCCCCCCGTCGGCTTTGCCTGCGCCCCGGTCGGCCCGCGGCTGTCCTCCAGACGCACCGGGAGCTGTGCAATTAGTTTAGGAGGAAGGAAAGAAGGGAGGGTGGGAAAAGAGGGGAGCCCCCTCCCCTCCCCCCGCAGAGGCAGACAGAAGGGAAGGGCTGCAGGGGAAAGACAGATGGGTTGAGAACCAAAGAGGAGGAGGGTTTCTATTTTTTAATCCACCTTGGCAGATTTCTTGGCTGGCGAGGTTTCTTTTCAACCGTGGGGAGCATCCCTTTTGCAAGTCTCAGAAGGTTTGCGTGCAGACAAACGTTCGGGATGTGTGTTGGTGGTCTTGTGCCAACTTGCTGCCCCCTCAATGATTGTCTTCAGAAACACCCTGCTAGCTGTTGGCATCCATTGAAGACCCAAAATTGTTGGGGGCAAGAGGCTGACTCTGTAAACCGCTTAGAGAGGGCTGTGAAACACTGTGAAGCAGTATATAAGTCTTAAGTACTATTGCTATCCTCCTTCCTTCCTTCCTTCCTTCCTTCCTTCCTTCCTTCCTTCCTTCCTTCCTTCCTTCCTTCCTTCCTTCCTTCCCAGTGGTTAGAATGCAGTATTGCAGACTAACTCTGCCCACTGTCAGGAGTTCGATCCTGACCGGCTCAAAGTTGACTCAGGTTTTCATCCTTCCGAGGTCGGTAAAACGAGGACTCAGGTTGTTGGGGGACAATAGATTGACTCTGTAAACTGCTTAGAGGGGACTGTAAAAGCACTGCGGAGCAGTATATAAGTCTAAGGCCTATTGCTATTTAGCATCCGCCAGCTTGTAGGACTGGGATTTTTTTTAGAATGTGAAGTAGGGTGTCGTAATCTAGGGGAGCGTTGGTCCCATCATCCCCAGCAGAGAGACACCCCTAAGTAACTAGCAATAAACTCGCCGCCGGGCCTGTGCCAAAAGTGCATGATAGCAGGGTTGCGTGCCTCTTTGAGGTATCCTTGGTTAGGGCCCCTCGGTTGTCATCCATTCGATGCAGACATAGTGGAATAAAATGGCTTTCATTCTGTTTTTTTTAAATGAAACAGAAAATTTGGGTCCTTTTGAAAGGGGGGGGTGCTGGGAAGCTGTGGGAAAGCCAGTTGTGCTGGGAAATTTTTTGTTTTGTTTTCTTGGGGTGCTCAACCCAAGGAAAAAGTCAGAAGACACGAGGTTGGAATATCGATGTTTCTATACTTTCAGTTTCGTTCCTTTTAACATTCCTTGTCATGCCCCTGTTGGACTCCGATTCCAAGGGGGAGGTCGCTCCGGTGGGCTGTGGAGGAAACGGGGGAAGGGCACAGTCCAGCTGGGCATTCAGAGAAAGACCCTGGCCCCCACCGCCTCTTCATCCTCAGGCATGCAGGGAGGAATGGATAAGGGAGCAATGTGAGCTGCATGGTTTACAGGGGAGGAAAGGGCCCTGATCCCCTTCATTTGCTGCAGCTGGGAAAACTGTTTAGGCAAACTGCGCACAGCAAAGTTACTGGAAGCAAGGTGTGAAATTATTCTGGTTTGTCAAGTCCTATCTGGGTTCTGGCGTCCTCCCAACTGTGTGTGTTTCATTATCTTTTGGAAGTCTGCAATCCCTTATCCTGCCCTGTCTCTTAATTGCTGCAGCTTGTGGTTTGTGTTGGTTTTTATTTATAATTTGTATGTACTTTGGGTTCGGACGGAATTTCTTCCCTTTAAAGACTGTTCTTGGGAGAGTTTTTTCCTCCAGCCGATGATAACTGGACACTGGGGGCCAAGTTGGCGGAATTAAAGGGACTTTACCTACTTTTGTGATTCAATGCTTTTGTGCAACGCCCCTTTGGGTCATCACATTCCCCTTTTGTGTTTCCCCTCTACAGGGAGATGTCCCACCCCCCACCTCTCCTGTCGCCCCAGAATGCTCCCCACATCACTTTAGGGCCTCACTTGAGACCCCCGTTTCTGGGGGTGCCTTCGGCTTTGTGCCAGACGCCAGGTAAGAGGGCTGTGAAGGGGCCTTGGGAGAGGGGGGCTTGCGGGGAGAACGGAGGGCTTTAAACAGGGACAAGGAGGGGGTTCATTTATTTTGCTTTTCTTTTTTTCCTTCAACCCTGAGGGAGTGGGGGGAACAGGCAGGAAGGAGTGGATTTGGGGGCAAGGCTGGATAATCCTTCGATCTGCTGCTTCTTTTATGAATTTTATGAATTTCTTCCCTCGGTGTAAGTCCGCTTCTTCCCCCTCCTGTTAATGCAGTCCATTAATTAATGGGTTTGCTCATCCTCATTCTGTGTCCTTCGTTTTTCTTTCTCTCTTTTCCCCTGGTGTCTTCCTTCCTTCCTTCCTTCTCCCTCCCTCCTTGTCTCTCTTCCTCCTTCCTCTTTCAGTGTCTTTCCTTCCTTCCTTCCTTCCTTCCTTCCTTCCTTCCTTCCTTCCTTCCTTCCTTCCTTCTTCAGTGTCCTCCCTCCCTTGTCTCTCTTCCTTCTTCCTTCTTCCTCTTTGTCTTTCTTCCTTCCTTTTTCTTCCTTTTCTCCTCCTCCTTGTCTCTTCTTCCTCTTTCTCCTTCTTCTTTTCCCTTCCTTCCTTCCTTCCTTCCTTCCTTCCTTCCTTCCTTATTCCTTCTTCTTCCAGTGTCCTCTCCTCCTTGTCTTCCCTCTTCCTTCCTTCCTTCATTCCTTCCTTCCTTCCCTCCTTCCTTCCTCCTTCCTCCTCCTCCCCTCATTTCTCTTCTTCCTTCCTCTTTCTGTGACCTTCCTGCCTCTGTCCCTCTCTCCCTCCTTCTTTTTGTCCACCTCCTTTTCCCTTTCCGTTTTCCTCTTTTTTGTCTACATCTCTCCTTCCCTCCCTTCTTCCGGCTGCAATTCCACCCCTCCCTCTGGTTAGTTCATCTCTCCTTTCTCCTTGAGTCTACAGCCTCTTCCTCTCTCTCTCTGTCGATTTCTTATGATACTTATCCACCAAGTTGCATTAGAGTCTCTCTCTCTGTCTCTCTCTCTGTCTCTCTCTCCCTCCCTCTCTCTCCCTCCTTCCCTCTCTCCTCCCTCTCTCCCTCTCTCTCTCCGAATTCATGCTGCTTCTTCTTCCCTTTTCAAGGTTACGGTTTCCTCCAACCAGCCCAAGCGGAGATCTTTGCCCGCCAGCAAGAGATGCTCAGGAAACAGAATCTTGCCAGGTGAGAATTGCAAGACAAAGTCAAATACACTCAGGGCTTGGCACCCGGGACCACCTGCTCTCCTGCCCGGCCGGCTGCCTCTGCATTCGTCCCTGGATGACCAGCAATTACCGGGTAGACTTGGCCGAGCCAGAGAAATGGGGCATTCTTTCTTTATCCTGGATTTTTCTGGGCAGCCGGCCTTGTTTGGAGAACACGAGAAAATGGGAGGGGTGGTCTTGAATTGGTCAGGCCTGGCAGTGCCCACGGTGCCTCCCACGCTGGGCTCCGCTTAGCCCCCTTGCTGACCGGGAGAGGCCAGAGGAAGAATTAAAAGCAAAGCTGAGCTTGGCCACTTCATGAAAGCCTCTTTATATGGAAGTCATTTCCCACTGGCATTCATTTTAGGAGGCTAGGTTTTTCTCACCCCAAATATCTCCATCTGTGATTTCCTTGTGGTGTCATGATTCCAGCAATCGCCCTAATTAAATCATGATTCTCGAGCCAAACTTCAAAAAACTTCGAAGGATTCATTAGAGGCGACATACTGGCATTGTCCTATATGCAGCCAACTCTGGCATATGTAATTCACAGTCCCCTGTGACCCTGTTTCCCCCCTCCCTCCTGGGTGTGTCATAAATCAGATTCTCCAATTGAGCACCTTCACGGGCTGGGTGTCATCAATCACATTCTCCAATTAAATATATTCGCAGGCAAAAGCTCTGGTATTTTAGTTACAATCTTTTAAAGATAAAGAGTTGGAATGTACTTTCGGTTTCAAACTGCTCTTCAATCTGTTTCAATCTGCTCTTCCAGACTTCCTTCCTCCCACCCCCCCTTTTATGGCAACTACTAAAACAGGCATAGGAATGTTTTATGAGTTGACATGTGGTCTCTATTTCAAGTACTAATAAAGCGTGCTTAACTTTGAGCCCATGCAGAATACTGAGAAATTGAAGTAGAAGAGATTGGAAAAGAATATAAAAGCACAAGGGTTACTTCACTGGGTTGCCTGATGTTTGAAGCGGGGGATCTCTCATCCTTCCAGATGTCCTTAATCCTCAACAGGGTGTGACAAGTTTGCCAGATCTAAATAGACCAAGGGTCTTCACACTTGGCACGTTTAAGTCTTGTGGACTTCAACTCCCAGAATTCCTGAACTAGCATGGACTGGAGGAGGAATTCTGGGAGTTGAAGTCCACAAGTCTTAAACGTGCCAAGTTTGAAGGCTCCTGAAATAGATCTTTTTGATTGTTTCAGATTTTCTTTTAAAAGCATCCCTCACCACCACCTACTGAGGCAGCTGACTAGATCCCATTTTAGAGACAGGGAAACTGAGTCCGAGACGGAAACTGTATACAGGCAGTCTCGACTTGCAACCACAATTGAAACCCAAAATTTCTGTCACTAACCAAGACAGGGGTCAAGTGAGTTTTCCCACATTTTATGACCTTCCTTGCCACAATTGTTAAGTTAGTAGTTAGTAATAGTAGTGATTAAGTTAAGATAGCAGGGTTCCAATACTTGAGGGGCTGCCACCAGAGAGGAAGGAGTCAAGCTATTCTCCAAGGCACCCGAAGGCCAGACAAGGAACAATGGATGGAAACTGAACAAGGAGAGATTCAACCTGGAAATAAGGAGGAATTTTCTGACAGTGAGAACAGTCAATCCATGGAACAGAAATTGCCCTTGGAAGTTTGGGAGCTTCATCACTGGAGGCTTTCAAGAAGAGACTGGACTGCCATTTGTCAGAAATGGTGTAGGGTCTCCTGCTTTGGGGGTGGGTGGGGTTGGACTAGATGACCTACAAGGTCCCTTCCATCTCTGTTAATCTAATGAATCTAATCTAATTTAGTAACATGGTTGCTAAGTGAATCTGGCTTCTTCACTTCACTTGTCAGAAAGTCACAAAAGGGCATCACGTAACTCTGGGACACGGCAACCTCATAAACATGAGTCGGTTGCCCAGCGTCTGAATTTCGGGGAAACGATGCTGAAATCAAGGACTTTGGGGCCATTTTTCACACTTAGGAACCACAGGAGAGGCTGCCGTGGTCTCTAAGTGTGAAAAATGGCCCCAAAGTCCTTGATCTCAGCATCGTTTGTAACTTGAAACGGTCACTGAATGAAGAGTTGAGCGGGCTATTGGTGGCGGAAGTGTGATGTTAAGGTATTGATAGCTGTAAAGGCTGCTATAAATGCTGATGCAATGAGGATGAGTCAGCAGAGTTATTGCCTTTTTAAGACTGAGAGTGGGTCCCACAGGGTTAATGCCGCTTTAAGAAGCTGTCTATATAAAGGCGGCCGTGAGAGGACATTTCTCTTTCTCCTTGTGTTCTGTCTCCATTGTGGTTCTCCGTGCAGAGTAAAGAAGATTGATTGCTTGCCAGGTATTTGCCTACCACGTATATATATGCATATAGGTGTCTAATGACAAGGCCTCTGTGTGCTATGCTTTTGCTCCTGAGTTGTCTCACAATAGTAGTCACGCTGCAAACACTCTGACATGCGATTTCAGTGACATCTCTTCTCTCCCAAACCCAATTCTCTACCCGCATAGGCTGGAGATGTCCGCAGAAATTATCCGGCAGAAAGAACTGGAAAACCTTCACCGCCAGCGGCTCCTGGCAACCGATCCCATGACTTTGCACCCGGGTCTTCCTCCAGACCACCCCGCTTTGCGGAGCCTCCATGACATCCCAGAAGGGCACCCGCTTCGGGACGAACTCTCCCGGAGGAACGCCATGCTGGTCCTCCGGCACAACAATGCCCCGCTGCTCTCGCTCAACCCTCAAGGGGTCCCCGCCGTCTCCACCACCCCTCCCAAGGAGCAGGGCACGCGGAGGGGCAGCCGGAAGGCTGCGCACTCGCGCTCGGAGGCGCTGGGCCAGAGCGAATCCAAAGACTTGTTGGACAGCCGTCCGCCGGAGGAAATGAAGGACTCGGATAGCGACACCGAAGCGAGCGACGAGAAACCGGAGGCGCTGAAGCCCGAGAACAGTGGAGGGTCTGGCGAGGTCAAGGAATGCAAAGACGTAGCGGCAAAGGTTGGCGAGGGCGCCAAAGAACTGGGCGAGGTGCCGGCTGGGCAGAACCCGCCCTGCAGTTCCTCCAATCCGGAGTTGCCTAGCTATCTCTTGGGCCCGACCGTCGGCAAAGCAGAGGCCAAGTTACTCCCCACGGCTTCCCTCCCGCCACCCCAACCGCTGCCGTTCGGTTTTCCGTATACGATGAGTCCATATTTCCACGCAGGTGAGTCAAGGGGGACAATTGGTGTTCTTGGATGGGGGAGAACAAACCTTTTTGTTGGGGGGGGGGGAAGAAAGGGCAAAATATAAAGAATTCCCAAGTGGAATCCGGCAATCGTGGTGCAAAGATTGGGCCAAATTTTAGGGCCCTGTTTCTGGAGAGGGGAACCAAAAGCCATCATTTCTGAAGCATCACCCAGAGTTCCTTTGGCTTAAGAAGGTGCACAAATCTATATATATAAAGGTGAAAGACCCCTCGCGCATCATCACAAAATCTCCAGAACCGTAAAGCCTACAAACTTGAAATTTGGCACATAGGTTCCTCCTCTTGGCTACTACACTCAGAAAGGATTTTTCGAAATGACCATCAGAGCATTTAGTATTTCCTATATTATTATTATTATTATTATTATTATTATTATTATTATTAACACGCTCTGATGCTAAGGAGTTCTACTCCCCCTCCCCACCTGAAAAGAAATCTCTTCCAAATGCAAAACACAAGCAGAGGAAGGAGTTTCAGTTTCAGTTTCACAGCACCAAGCAGCTTTAGTCCAGAACAGTTGAGCTAAGCCACGCCCAGGCTCCTTGCTGTCTCCTTTTTGCTCACACAGCAAATGCTGTTTCAGTTTCCAAACAGCCCTCAACTCTCACACACGGACAGGACGCTAGCCAGAGGAATACCGATGGATGCTGGTAGGCAGAGGCACAATTTTTCCCCCCTTAGTTTCCTCCCCAAAAACTAAGGCCGATCACATAGTTTCGTAGTGAAGCATGTGTACCCTGTTGGTCCATATATATATATATATATATATATATATATATATATATATATATATATATATATATATATATATATATATATATATATTTAAAAATTAGACAAAGGCATCTCTCACCAACGCCAGAGCTTGAAATCTCTCTTATTCCAAAAAGTTTGCAAAAATCCCTCCAGGTCTGTTGTCCAAGGTTGGCTGTCCTGCCACGGAGTTTTAAACTGGCCGGTTTGCGTTAGCTACCACATCCAAGAATTAAATGCACATTTGTTTTTCCTCCTTCTTCTTTTCATTTGCAGTTTTTACTGAGATGGGGTGGAGAAGTCATGGTTAAACCCTGAGGCTCTGTCCAAAATAATTTGTCTTTTTTTTTTCCCAGAGATTTATTCCTTCCGTCTACACACACACACACGCACACACACACACACCCTATTTCGACATTTCCCCCATCTGGACAACTCATTAAAATGCTGTGCATCACATTCCCAAGCCAAGAAGTTAGTTGAGAAAACGTCTCTTAAATTTTGCTTTGTCTAAAGAGAGAATTCTGCTAATTTCCGATAACTTGCTAGATATATCGGTCCGTTTTCCTGGCAGCAAAACAGGTTCCCCCCCCACCCTCCTTCTGGAGTTTCTGAATGTTTTTTCACTCAAGTTTTAAATCAGAGATTTAGAATTTTTCTTGGGAGGGGGAGAAACCTCTCCCATACCCAGCAAATGAGCAAGGTGTTTATCCAGTCCACTTCCAAACTCATTTTTCATTGTACTCCAGCCATTGTTTAGCTCGGAGAGTTTTATTCCAGCAGAAGACATGGGGGACGGGGTATGTTGGCAGAGGCAGCTGGGTGGAAAAATACTTGGTGGTGGTTGTTGTTGTTATTATTATTACTATTATTATGCATTTGGAAGGGTCTGTGAATTTTTTTAAAAAATTAAATTGAATAAAACTCGCCTCCGTGGTAAATTGGAGAGACTTTAGCTCCGGACACAATTTTGTTGCTGTTTTTTTGGGGTGTGGAATTACTGTCTCCATTGTGGAGTGGACAAATGACACCTCCCCCCCCCAACCACCCCACCAATGATGCTCAAGGGCCACTCGTCTGGAGGCTTGGAAGGGACCCTAAAAGGTCATGTAGACATAAGTCTCTTCTACGCCTGGACGATCGCTTAGCGTTCTCTCCCTTCCAACCATCACGCCTGCCTGGATCAGCAACCCAGCCTCACTTCAGATGCTACTTTAGGGCCTCTCCCATTGGAAGGGACCTTGTAGGTCATCTAGTCCAGCCCAAGCAGGAGACTCTTCACCATTTCTGACAGATGGCAGCCTGCTCTCTTCTTGAAAGCCTCCAGCAATGAAGCTCCCACAACTTCCAAGGGCAACTTCTGTTCCATGGATTGACTGTTCTCCCTGTCAGAAAATTCCTCCTTATTTCCAGGTTGAATCTCTCCTTGATCAGTTTCCACCCATTATTCCTTGCCTGGCCTTCAGGGGCTTTGGAGAATAGCTTGACCCCCTCCTCCTCTCTGTGGCAGCCCCTCAAATATTGGAAGGCTGCTCTCCTGTCTCCCCTGGTCCTTCCCTAGACCAGCCATGCCCATTTCTTGCAAACGTTCATCGTATGTTTTAGTCTCCAGTCCTCTAAATCATCCTGGTTGCTCTTCTCTGCACTCTTTCCAGAGTCTCAACCTCTTTTTTAATAGTGTGGTGACCAAAACTGGATGCAGGACTCTAGGCGTGGTCTTACCAAGGCTTTATAGAGTGGTATTAGTCCCTCCCTTGATCTCGATTGTATCCCTCTGTTAATGCAGCAGTCCTTGCTTATCTACCCCATAATTCAGCAACCTGGCCGATTCCCACCCCGTCTGCTACTTCTCACAGCCCTGGCTGGATTCGTCCTCGGCACTGCCCCCCCCACCGCTCCTTCCGCCTGAAATGCACTCCCAACATGCTGAAATCATTAGTGCCTTTGACTCCCTCCCTCCTGCTCCAATCCCCCTTCCTCGAAGGCTTCCCTCCTGCCTCCCCCACCCCCAGGCTAGGAAAACCCCCTCCGGAGGAGTTCGCCTCCAAATTGACCCTGCCTGGTATTTTTAATTGACAGTTCATTAAAGATGGATGCGTGGCTGGAGGGAAACGCAGGAACGGAGAGCAGGCTGCCTCCACTGGGGAGGGAGATGTGTGTGTGTGTGTGGGGGGGTGGTGGTAAGTGGGGAGGGAAAGCTTTTGTGATTTATGTTTCCTCTTTCCCATCTTGCCTCCGCTCACCCCGGTTTCCCCATCTCTGCAAAAAAATAAAAACAAAACCCTCCCCTTTTTTTGCTCCTTCCAGGCACAATGGGAGGTCTCTTTCTGGATGGGGAAGACAGCCCAGCCGCTACGGCGTTGCAAGACGTCAGTAAATGGAGCATAGATGACGTGTGCAGTTTTGTGAGCTGCCTCTCCGGTTGTGCGGAATACAGCCAGGTATGTTCCCTAATATTGGCAGAAAAAAAGGGGCAACACACTCAACGCAGCACACCCCTTTGCACGCATACAATGGACAACAGAGGGCCCGTTTCAGGAGTCAGAGCTGCCAAAGTTGCTTGTTTATGGCTGCATGTTCAGCCTGTTCTTCGAGTCCAAATCTGTACACACAGGGGTCTCCATTTCATCCATACAGGTGCGGTACTCCCTGACTTACAGCCACAATTGAACTCTCCCTGAGCATTTGGTAATCAGATCCAGTCAACCAACCCATCAGAATAACAGAGCTGGGAGGGACCTTGAGGTCATCTAGTCCAACCCCCTGCTCAAGCAGCAGCCCCTATGTCATTTCAGACAAGTGAACCCAAAGCTTCTGAGGTTTTTGTCAGGCCTTGAACTCACTTTTTAATCACAGGCTAGAAACTGGGCTACTCCCTTAAAAAGACACACTCTTGAGGCTCCTCTTTTATTTATTCATTTTTTTAATCACAGGGGCTAGAAACTTGGCTACTCCCTTAGAAAGACACTCTCTTGACCCTCTTATTTTATTTATCCAATTTTTTAATCATGGGGCTAGAAACTTGGCTACTCTACCTTAAAAAGACACCCTTTTGAGCATCTCATTCTGTTTATCCAATCTATATACCCTTCCCACTTCATCTAAGCCCCTGGGTGGTTGAAGATAGCAGTAGCCCTTCGACTTATATACCGCTTCACGGTGTTTTACAGCCCTCTCTAAGCGGTTTGCAGAACCATCAACAAAAGATTAAAAAGCAGCCAGATAAAAGGAGACACAGATTAAAAACAAAGTTTAAAATAATTTTAAAAGGACGGGGAGGGGAGTTATACCCTGCAGCCACCTACCCTAAAACGATTCATCTGCACAGGCTTTTAACCAGGGTGGAATTTCCTGATTTGGTTCTAGAGCTTGAAAGAAATTAAAAAGAAAAAAGAAAATGGAAAAACAGTATTTCCAGACGAAGGATCAACCAACCCCATGTTGGCTTAGCTCGCCTAATAGCTTGCAGGAAAGCAGCACTGATGGAAGTCCAAACCCCCCCCAGCAGACAGGGGAGGGACAGGAATGCCACCAAAACCCATCCATCACTCCCGGGGTGAGTGGGTGGGAAAGTGGAAGCTGCCAGCTGGACAGTAAAGGGCTTGTTAATTTGGCTTCCCTGTTAGCACATTGTGGCTTTTATATATATATATATATAAATAAATGGCCTTTGGAGAACTCCAGCTGCAGAGGGGAGTCTGGAAACATCTGGATTCTTCAGGTCTGTAGGGAAGGAGAGAGCTGGGAAGGAAGGGGCATAATGCCAAGGAAACAAGATTTATTTCTCTTCCCTTGTTTTTTTGTTTTTTAAAAAAGGTTCCCCAACTGAGATGGGAATTCAGCTGTCTACTGGCAGTTTTATGGGCCGCTTTTCCTGTTTTTTCCTAAGTGTTAAGAATAACTAGAGTTGGAAGGGACCTTCAAGGTCATCTAGTCCAGGGGTCGCCAACTTTTTGGACCTCCGGGACCACCAAACTCATAATTTTAAATCCCGTGAACCAGAGACCCTGGGAAAAATCCCCAAAAAAGTCTGCAGGAAAATTCCCCACCCTGTTTTTCCGATCGATCCTTCTTTATTTGGGATCGCAGGATACCGTCTCCAGCTCCGTTCTCAGGGAGAGACACAGAGAGAGAGAGACTTTTGGCTTCATGCAAGGAAAGCAGCAGAAGCAGCAGAAGTCTTTCTTTCTCTCCCCCAAACTCCGCCAGAAATGTCGGGAGGACACAAAAGGCGATGCCATAACCCTGGGACACTGCAACCGTCATAAATAGGAGTTGTCAAGAGTCTGAATTTGGATTGTGTGTCCATAAGGGATGCTACTGCAGCGGTTCCAAGTGTGAGAATTTTTTTTCAGTGTTGTTGTAAATTTGAACAGACCACTAAGCAAATGATTAGGAGCTCTCGCCTCACAGTCAGAAGGCTATAAGTTCGATCCTAGCTAAAGGCAGATATTTCTCTCTCTGGGCACAATAAGAATATTTCTGCCGAACAAAAACTCCGCATTGGCAACAGGAAAGGCATCCAGCCAGTAAAACACTCAGCTCCATTCAGTTGCCCAGACTCCGCCCGCAAGGGATTATGGGGTCGTTAAAAGAAGATGATAATGAAGGTGACTAAGCAAATGACTGTAAGTCAAAGACTACCTGAAACGTAGAAAACAATTTACTATTGCTTGTTGTCTACGTGGCCTTCTTAATACCCCTGCAGGGTTGGCCAGACTGCCCGAAAAAGAGAGCGGCCTGGTTTGGAATTGCAAATTACTGCTTATAAAACTCTGGAAATCAGAGAGACTTTAGCAAATTTTACGTTTCTTGATGAGAAAAAACAAATTGGCCTGCTTCTTCTCACTCCAGACCTCCCTTCCCTGAACTAGCCTGCAGGCGATGTTAAGATTAGACCAGTATTCTTACTTGGCACCCCAAGTTTTCAGAACTCGGTGAGAAAGTTACTCTGGAGTTTCCCAAGGAGCCCTTAATCCTTATTATGTTCCTTCATATCCAGTCAGCCAGAGAAGAGGATCCTGGGCAGTTTGGTTTTTCTTTTCTTTTGTTTTTCCAAAGAAAACCTCACTGCACGTTCTGAACGACGGTCCATCCATCATTATAATCCTTCTGGCACAAACCTCTTGGGGCATTGCCCCTGGAATAACACCCGTGGCATTCGCCACAAGTTCATGCAGAGAATGTGCCATTTCAACCCAGTGTGCTGCTCGTGCAAAATTGCAGGCTGTGCAGATTGAGGTTTTTGTGTGTCTTGTGTGTGTGCGCGGTCCCTCTGCTGCCCCAGATCTCTGGGGCACAGGGAAATAAAAACAAGTGTCCTTTTGGAGGGCGAAAAGCCATCGATCCTGGCCTACAAACATCCATCAAACCCGGATGCATCTGCAGGAAAATTTAGAGAGATGGTGGCAAAGATTTAGAGCGACGTTGGTGCTCAGTGTTGCATTTGCTGGGCGAGCGAGTTAAAAGGATTTGAGTCTTTTTTTTTTTACATTTATTTATTCAAAGTTTCAACAGTTTAAAAAATAGAAACAAGTTCTCACATTTTACAGCAATATCATAGCAGTGTACATGTCCTTTCATAACAGTTAAATTCATCTACCATAGATATATATCTGTAGCTAATTTACTAATTCCTTACTTACTATGCTACTGTTAAAGCACAATACTTACTTATCTACATTACTTTGCATGGATTTGAGTCTTTTTATGCCACCCCCATCATCAAGCTTTTGCACTTTGTTATTTGGGATTTGGTTTTGAAAGGAAGCCTGGGCCCACAGGGGAAATCCGAATGGGGAGGGGGAAAAAAATCTACTTAATGTTTCAGCTACCCGGAAACCGCAGCGTTTTGTTGGCTGACAAACTGCGAAATAAAATTCTGGCAGAGGGTTTTGAGCTGGGAAGAAGAGAGATTGCGGGTGAGAAGAGAGTCTGTATTCAAGACAGCTGATTCTCCCCCCCAAAAAAAATCCTCTGTGGGTCTGTGGGAAAGGAGGAGACCCCCTGAGGTTTCTGCACGAAATTTCACTCCAAACAGCCATGCAATATTAATATAAAGCAGGGAGAAGTTGGGCAGAAGGGTTGCTCAAAAGGAGCAAAGATTTGCCTTGGAAATTTGGTCAGATTTGGTCTCTTCCCCTTGTTTGATGAATGTTTCTGTTCACTGCCTTTGCTGCTAAAGCTAAGCAGCCCAGGAAGCATGGTGTGTAGGGTATCCTGCTTGGGCGGCAGGTTGGACTAGATGACCTACCAGGTCCCTTCCGACTCTGTCAATGTAATGCAATATAATCTCAGAGGTTAGAAACATCCCTTGGCAGGGTTTTCCCTTGGTAGGCATTTGTTTTTAAAAGGTGAAGCCCGTTTCTTCTACCTGAAGCACTCACGTTTAAAAAACAAACATTTAAATATGTTACGGTTCAAGTAGAGCAATTAGAAGATCAGGCAATAGAACCCACACTATAACATTGCTAGAGTATTTATAAATAGTATTTAATTGAGTGGCATTTGAAAAACTAGAGATAGCTGGAAAGCAAGGTTTCCCATGGACTTCAACTCCCAGAATCCCCCAGTCAGCATGCTGGCTGGGGAATTCTGGGAGTTGGAGTCCACCCATCTTAAAGCTTCAGGGCTAGGGAATTCTGGGAGTTGAGTCCACCCATCTTAATGCCTGCTGGCTGGCGGATTCTGGGAGTTGGAGCCCACCCATCTTTAAGTGATTTTACACTGATTTATATGCAATCCCATCTCACCATTGCAACTCTCTGGAGTGTAGAGATAGAACAATGCCGTGTTTTGGAAGGGGAAAAAAATTGCATTTGTCCGTTTCTAGCAAAGTTGCAGCCCCCTCTTGCTTCTCGACAGGTCTTCCGGGAACAGGCCATCGATGGCGAGACCTTGCCACTCTTGACCGAAGAGCATTTACTCAACCACATGGGCTTAAAACTAGGCCCAGCATTGAAAATAAGGTCACAGGTAAGTTCGAAATAAAATTAAACGGAAGCCTATGAAAAAAGAAAAATCAGCTAAACTCTCATACTACGTACATAACATGGCTAATTGTTTCTGTTTGGGAAAAAAATGCAAAACCACAGTTGCTCCCTGGTTTATCAGCAGTGGCTCATTCTTCTGGGGGAGGATCTCTTCAAAATGCAAAGGTTTAAGATGTACGCCGGGGCTTCAATCATGGCTTAACTCTGTGTTCTTCAACCTTGGCACACCATTTTGCCAAGGTTGAAGAACCACTGGTTTGTTGCCATCCATGTGCCGAGCCGTAAAACATGGTTCATAAACCCACAGCGGTTGAGTTGGCACGATATCTCCAGCCAAGGCAGCAACTAAGTTTAGGGTGTGTTGTTTTTTAGTTGTTTATAATTTGCCCTTGTAGTTTAACATACTTTCGTTTTGACTCTTTTATTTTTAAGCTGCCCAATAGAGCCCAATTGCTCTGGGCAGTGCCTAATAAAACTCAGTGATCCCGAATAAAATCCCAACAGAATGCAAAAACTAGGAAGCAAGCAAAGGAGGTCATTAAAAAAATTAGAACAGGGCCCAGTTTAAAATTGAAATTTAAAACCCTGGGCAAGAGTCAAGGTGACTTAACCAAGTTTAGGAGGGAGAATCTCGGAGTTTACAAACTTTGCGAGATCCTTAAACCTGAGAAATCTGGCTTCCAAGATTTTAGCTGGCCTGGTTGAAAAATGGGAGAAATTACATTTTGCAATGCTGCTCTTAACAAAAAGGACAGCAAATTCCCTGAAAGCAGAAATGTGGCTGATAGAAGGACTAGGCATGATTCAAGCTTCTCTTATGGTGCACAAGTTGAGTTATTTCTCTTGGAAACCCGAAGCGGGAAAACATTGAAGATTAGTCTGACCTCCGCCAGTTGGATTGTACCATCCTCTATTGCAGGGGGTCTCCAAACTTGTTCACTTTTAAGACTTGTGGACTTCACCCCCCCAGAATTCCTCAGCTGGGGAATTCTGGGAGTTGAAGTCCACAAGTTGAAGTCCACAAGTCTTAAAAGTGGCCAAGGTTGGAGATTTCCTGCTCTATTGAGCTAAAAATGTCTTCAAACCCGACAACTTTAAGACTTGGTGGACTTCAACTCCCAGAATCCCTCCTCCAGTCATGTTAGCTCAGGAATTCTGGGAGTTGAAGACTTGTGGACTTGAACTCCCAGAATTCCTGGAGTCCAAACATGACTGGAGGAGGGATTCTGGGAGTTGAAGTCCACAAGTCTTGAACTTGCCAAGTTGGAAGACCCTTGAGCTAAAGGCTGACCATTGAATAGTAACCCAGGTTGAAGGTATTGTGTGAAACCACAGCTAAGGTGGCTTGCTTACTTTAGTGCCTGCCATGCCTGCCATAAATTGCCTCTGCTGGCTTTAGCAGGCTGCTGAAGTCTATTTCATCGTGGTTTAATCAGTCCATCCTGGTTTTTCCAACCACAGCTTTGTGAAATGCATGGATCCAGTCTGGAGTTGCTGCCCAGGAGGATCAAGCATTTGGTTTTAAACCTTGGAAGGGCCTCCCTTTGTATCTTAGGGTGCTCCCCTCCCCAAAATCTTCAAGGCCTGTGCCCAGTGCCCCACAATCCCAATTTCTCCTTGTGTGCTGTTAAAACCACACCTGTGCAGGTGCTTTGAGCCAATCTCTGCATGCCAAAAAAAGGGCTTCCTGGTTTTTATGACCTCTTTATTTCTCTCTTTAAATGCTCTGGTTCCAAATCCCTCTCCCCCCATCCCTTTGTGTGTCCCTCTCCCCCCAACAAAACCAGACAGATTCCCTCCTCGGCCTGTTTTAGATCCTGTAGATCTCTCACAGGATTGCACTGGTTCTCCCTCCTTTCTCTGAATTGGGGTTATTTCCAACACAAATCGTTCCGTAGGGAACCATTGCCCAAAGAACCTCTTTATGAGATCCCTCGTAAAGAGCCCAGGCTTGGAGGGGAAAGTAATAAAGCTGCCCTTATCGTTTTTAAGATAATAAAACAAATGTGTAGGATTGGGGGGGGGAATTGGGTGGGCAGGAGAAGAAGGGGGGGGTCTGCATTGGTAAACAATGTTTATTGCTCTGTGCGTGGTTTGCAACCATTTAGAGCAGGCCAGAAAAATGCACCGTTTGAGGTGCAAGCAGTATGATGTCACCTGGAAGGCCTCCCCTCCACCTACAAGCTTTGAAAGGTGGCAGTTCCCAGGGCCCCTTCACCTGTTCAGGTATAAGACCCAAGAAGGCACAGCAGGAGTCAGGCAGAACACCAAAGGATGCTTCTGGAGTCTGGGGTGAAGAGCGATGGCTGTGGCCATGTGATCCTTCCGAGTCCCAAATTTCTGGAGATTGTCCTTTTGGGCCAAGAGGAATGCCTGGCTTGCAGCCCAGACTTTGGGCCTCTTTTCCAAGTCACACACACACACACACACACACACACAATGCATGCACAAACACACACATTGAATTTCCACGTTGCAACCTTCGGTTTGGTTGCTTAGACCAAGCACCATCGTGTCAAATTGGATTTGTGAGCTCGGTGGTTTTCTTGCAGACGTTTCATGACCCAAGTAGGTTAACGTCATCAGTGCGTTGATGATGTTACCTAGTCGGGTCATGAAACGTCTGCAAGAAAGCCACCAAGCTCAGAGAGCACCAAGGACCCCCCAGTTCAGCCCTGAGCTACAAATACTCTTTATCGATATCCCAAGAGGGAAAAGGGCTTTCTGGTTTTTCTCTGAAGACGTTTCACTTCCCATCCAAGAAACTTCTTCGGCTCTGTCGATATCCTTCTCTCATTTTTCACTTGGAGGTTGAGCCCTTCAACATTCCCTCCGCCTTTTGCTGCTTACTCTTCTTTCCCTTAAGCTTCCCATCCTGCAGAGCACGTCAGTAGAACTCTAAAGGTTGTAGTAACTTAACCATAGGGGCTCCTGCTTAGTGCCAGGGCTGTTATTCCTCTGTGCTCTGGAAGAAAGCTAGATGGTGTTGAATTTCAGAATTTATTTTTGAAATGTTTGCACTCTCAGCTTGGTTTTGGGTGCCGGTTTCCCAAATCCCTGGCTCTTGGCCTTGCCCAAATCCTGACTTAGGCTTCCCAAGATCAGGAAGCCGACTCCTCATTCTGATAAAACCCCTTTTATTTAGGTTAAAGTGAATTCCTCTCCAGCAAAGACCCTTTCAAACAGTCTTTCAAGAGGTTGCACAACTACAGACCTTTATCAGGCTTGGAGAGCTGCCAGGCCGATAGCTTCCAAATGCCACGCTGTGGCAGACAATACTTGGCAAGGAGTCAGGAACAGATCTTCACCCTAATGAATGGAACTAATTGTCTCCTGCAAACCCCACACCCCTTTTGCTCCTCTTTTATTCCCTATGGGAGAGGCCATTCACCATCCACCCTGTGCCCTTACTCCTGAGTCGACCCTTGTTCCTTAACTGTTCCCTTCTTCTGACAGCTCTGTGCATGCACACACTGGGAACAGGCTCCAGCTGTTCTTCTTCCCCACTGATCTCTGACTCCAAAGTCAGCTGATAACGGTCAGGTAGCCCTGGCCCCATCTCTGCCTCTGACACAGAGCACTCGTCAGAGCCTTCTCCAGACTTCAGGACTGGCCCATGTTCCTCCCCAACCTCCTCACTGGTTGCTGGCGGGCCACAACACCTCCCAGGTGCTTCATTTGCCTTTCTTGCTGTTTTTTCCTCCAGGTAGCCAAGAGGGTGGGCCGGGTGTTGTATATGGCCAGTTTCCCAGTGGCCTTCCCTCTGCAGCCGCCCGGCCTGCGACCTGCTGATTGCAACCTTCCTCCCGCGGAGCTTCGCCCACCCTCCACTGGAAGCGTGGCCTCGTCCCCCTACGGAGGGACGCTTCTCCCCAGCCGGGTCTCCCCCAAGCAGGAAAATGGGACCTCTCTCTTGGCGCTGGGCGATGCCCCCAAGCCCTCTTCGTAACCCCTGGCTTCTCCGCCGTCAGACATCTCACTGAAGAAGGAAGTTCCGCCCCCCCCCCAAGAGGCCGCGTGGAAATCTGCTAAAATATTCGTATTGGGGGGAGGAAATAAAGACTCGGTGGGATGGTTTGTTTTTTTTTAATTAGGGAGGGTGGGGAAACTGCTCCAAAGAAACCTTGGAAGGAAGACACACTTGGAGAAGGAGAAATGTCTCTGCAAACCAGCCATGGAGGGGCAAAGAAAGCCCCCCTCCCCTCTTCCTTTTTTGCAGAGGGGGGGTAGAATCTCATCCCTGGCTGGAACCGGTACAGCGCCCCTTTCTTGGGGGGGTGGGGAGGTCTATGCATCGCTAGCAGCTTTTGAATTAATACCAAAGACAGACAAAGTGATCCAGTGTCCAAACTCCACTCCATTATTATTATTATTATTATTTTTATTTGGATGGTACAGCACAGCCAGTCCTGTGTGGGGCTATCTTCTTCCTTTTTTTTCCCTCTCTCTTGACTTTCTGCGTCTCTCTCTTTGATGGGCATCGGTCGGTTGGTTTGCTTGCTTGCTCGTTTGTTTGTTTCCATCCTGGCCTTTCTGGGCATTTGGTTGACTCGGGACTCCCGTCCTTCCGAGGTCGGTTAAAGGAGGACCTGGATTGTTGGGAGGGGGGCGCAATGCCCTGCTGACTCTGCAAACCGCTTAGAGGCGGCTGTAAAGTGGCTTATAAGTCTTAAAGTGCTATTGCACAAGCTTAGAGGCTGCAGGGAGGCCCATCAGCAGCGGGTTACCTGCCTGGGAATTGTTGGGAAGGAGGCAGAAAGAAAGCAGGAAGGATATTGTGTTTGGGGGAATGGGGGTATCCCCTTGCTTCCCTTCTGGAAGTCTCTGTGTGTGTGTGTGTGAGGAGTCCTTGGTGCTTTCCACGCTTGGTTTTCTTGCAGACGTCTCATTACCCAATTAGGCAACATCATCAGTGCAGTGAAGATGGGATGATCAGGGCACTGATGATGTTACCAAGCTGGGTGATGAAACGCCTGCAAGAAAACCCAAGTTTGGAGAGCCACAAAGACCCCACAGTTCAACCCTGAGCTATATTCTCCTCTCTGTGTGTATGTATGTGTGTGTGTGTGCATACAATACACAGGTATGCTCCGTTTTAATTGGCTTTTGTGCCCAAAGGATGCAGTGTTTTGGGTTTTTTTTGTCTTAAGGCAGGGCAGCCTGGGTGAGGATACGGAATTGCACACTTTCCCTGGTATCCACACTTAGGCAACCACTTGGAGCCCTTGCCAGCTTTCAACCAATGTGTGTGTGTGTGTGTGTTTGCCCAGTTTGGGGTGGGGGAAAGAATGCAGGGGCCAAATTTTGAAGACACCCCTGCTGTGTCTGTGTTTTTTCCCTCCTCTGGTGCATTTTCTCTGAACCCAAGATAGCTCAGTTGGTTCCTTAGCTTCTTGTTAAAAGCATCCCATCCACTTGAAGGCTTTCCAGCAAAGCAGTTGAAATAACAATAAAAACAAAAGAGAATTCACTCTGTTTATAAAACAGGTACGGTGTTGGGGTGCATCCTTCAGAACTTACAATTTCTTCTTTTTGGGGGGAGAGGTGGACATTAAAGTATTGGTGGGTAAACATAGGCCAGGAGTCAGCTTAGAGCAAAGGGGTAAGTATGAAATAATATTTGTTAGTAGTTGTGGGCACCACACCAGATGGCAACGAGGACAAGAAGAACAGGTAAGTGGAGGGCACAGGTGCTGGGAAGATGGGGGGGCAGGCAGGCCTTAGAGAGCCAGAGTGGGTTGGCAAGAGCCCCCCAACAGCTGGCCTGCCTGCAGCCCCATCTTCCCAGCACCTGCATTTCCCTCCCTCCTCTTGGCTCCCCCCATCTGTGGCCTCAAGGGGGGGACTGAGGGAGGGAGGGGCAGGCCCTGGGTGCCCCCCTTCCAGGTCTGCAGGGTTGGGATGGCCCCTGCCATCTTCCCAGGGCCCTCACCTCTTCCTCCTCCCCCCCCTCCGCCCCATGAGGGCTGCTGGGGGGCTAAGTGGAGGTGGGGAGAGGAAGGCACTTGGGAGGATGTTAGAGGCTGGCTGGGGAGGGGCTCCTTGCCCAACACCCCTCCTCTTCCCTTCCCAGCTTCCCTGGTGACATGCATGCAGGCACCGGCAATGTGGGGAATGGGAGGTCCTGGGCTGGGGACATTGGCAGGCCAGGGGCAAATGCCTCCCTTGAAAGGCTGAGTGGGGCAGAGCCTGCCAATTCCCCCACCTCTCTGGGCCTTCCTTTCCCTGCTGAGTCTCTGCCAGCATGGCACCAAGGGGGCTGGGAAGAGAAGAGGAGGTGGGGTGTTGGGCAAGGAGCCCCTCCCCAGTCAGCCTCTAACATCCTCCCAAGTGCCTTCCTCTCCCCACCTCCACTTAGCCCCCAGCAGCCCTCATGGGGCGGAGGGGGGGGAGGAGGAAGAGGATGATGGCCCTGGGAAGATGGCAGAGGCCATCCCAACCCTGCAGACCTGGAAGGGGGGCACCCAGGGCCTGCCCCTCCCTCCCTCAGTCCCCCCCTTGAGGCCACAGATGGGAGGAGCCAGAGGAGGGAGGGGAAGGGGGGCAGGAGGGGGAGGGGGGAAAGTTAGGGGAAAAGAAAAAACACCCAGGATGGCAGAAGAGACAATCTTTATTAAAGTTCAAAAAAACAAGCAATACACACCCCCTCTGATCCCCAGCCCACCCCCTGCCCCACCCCCCCCCCACCCCCACCTTTGGCTTCAGTCCTGGCTTAAAGGGGGCCCAAGGGGAAGAGGTCCTAGGAAGAGGGGGGTATCTGTCCCCCCCCTCCTCCCAGGACCCCCCCTTTCCCCCCCAGGCCCCCTTTTGGGCCAGGATTGAAGCCAAAGGCATTGATGGTGACTGAGAGAGGCCCATGGGACATGGGGTGGGTGTGATGGGCCAGAGAATGGTTTGCCAACGTCCCTTGGCTTGGCATGGCCAAACTGCCACCCTGAGAGCCAAGGACTTTGGGCAGCCACTCTCTGCCCAGCCCAACTGCACCCCAGCCCCATCTCTTGGCCTCCCTCAGCCCCCACCAACCCTCAAGCTTCAACCATGGCACAAGAGAAGCTGGCAAGAGAGCTCTGAGGATGCCCCTGGGGGCTTGGATGCCCCAGACCTTCCTAGGGCCTCCCTGCCAGCCTCCCTGATGCCACGGTTGGCTCCTGGCCTTCCTCCCCCCTCTTAAGTGCGACCCACCATGCACAGACATCTTTTCTGTGCACCCCTTGCTATAAGTGGGCATGCACAAATGTATATTTGAAATTAACTTCCAAGATTTGGAATTTTGAATAAATTCTGCACGCCTGCTTAAAACAAGGGGAGGAACTGCAGACTTGCCTCAAGACACACCTGGATTTTCTGGCTCACCTGCCTAGGTGCTGGGAAGATTGGGGGAAGGGAATGTGCATTACACCCAATGAATCCAAGACCCTACATCATAAGTTTTAAACTTTGACAAGTTTTAAGTTGTGCAGATTTCTAACTAGAGCTGAAGTCCACCCATCTTAAGTTTGCCAAGGCCAAGAACGACTGGAGACCCTAAACCGGGGGTCTTCAAACTTGACAGCTCTAAGTCTTGTGGACTTCAACTCCCAGAATTCCTCCTCCAGTCGTGTTAGCTCAGGAATTCTGGGAGTTGAAGTCCACAAGTCTTAAACTTGCAAAGTTTGAAGACCCTTGATCTCTATCACCTATCAACCATCTATATATCATTTATCTATCCTCTGTATCAAGGCTCTTCAAACTTGACAGCTTTAAGACTTGTGGACTTTAACTCCCAGAATTCATGTTAGCTCAGGAATTCTGGGAGTTGAAGTCCATGAGTCTTAAACTTGCCAAGCTTGAAGACCCTTGCCCTAAAACAAGGGAAGGTCTCAAGAGTTGAGGTGCGCCCATTTGGGGAGGGGGGAGATCCTAAAGAAACCTCAATTCTCAAAATTCTGTAACCTTAGCCCTCTGAATTCTGGGGAACCCCAATTCTGTGCATCTTGAGTTATGTGGACCTCAGCCAGATTCCTAATGTACAGAAACCTCTGGGAGAAAAGACACATCCCCAGAACACACAAGACCACTCAAATGGGTGGACTTCAATTCCCAGAATTCTCCAGTCTGGATGCTGGAGAACACCAGAGATTGAATGGCAGCCAATCTGGTGCTGGGGGGGGGGGCAGGAGGGGACCTCAATTTCTAGGGTTTTCAAGACTACCGTGCTATAGGGCATCCTATTGAGATAGGATTATGCCCTCTGTGATGAACACAGAATTCAGAATTGGAGACCTACCATCTATAGGACATGGATCTGTCTTCTGGATTCGATTCCAAGCCTCAGAATTCCTAACAGAATTAAGAGTTGGAGGCCCACCACCTGCAGGGCATGGGACTTGCAAAGTCCCAGATTTCTGAACACAGAATTCAGAAGAATTGGGGGCCACCACCAAGTGAAGGCATGGAGCTGTCTCCAAAGAATGGCGAACTTCAGTTTCCAGAATTCTCCAATCTATGGGATGGAGAACGCTGAAAACTGAATTGCAGCCATCTGGTGTCCTGGGGAGAAAGGGGACATCTTAAGCTTCTCTAGCTACCATTGCTAAGGATTCTGGGAGCTTAAAAACCCTCCCTTTGAAAGTTGCATCTTTCAATGGATGGACTACAGCTCCCAAAATTCTTAACTCCTCTGGCAGAATTTTGGGAGTTGAGTGGGAGACATCTAGTGCCTTCCACTCTGGAGGACTCAAATTCCCATAATTCTGAGAGTTGAAGTCCACCCTTCTGAAAGCCAATTGGCTTTTTGAAAGCAGGAGTTCAAATCCAGACCTACTTGGTGGGTATACACGACCCTCTTAGACCAGGATTTCTCACCCCTTAACAAGGTGTGTGGATTTCAAAACCCAGAATTCCCCAAACGAACTGGGGATTCTGGGATTTGAACTCCACACATCTTCAAGTTGTTAAGGTTGAAAAACCTGACATCTCAACTTGGTCTACACCAGAGGCCTCCAAACTTGGCAACTTTAAGACTTGTGAACTTGCAACTCCCAGAATTCTGGGAGTTAAAGTCCACAAGTCTAAAAGTTGCCAAGTTTGGGGATCCCTGGTCTACACAATCCTACCCGATAAACACTCTTGGTCCTTACCCAAGGCAAAGGCTGACAACAGCCATGATTCCTTGACCCTACCATTCACAGCATAAAGCTAGCTGAACCACCATCATTTCAAATGTATGGCAACCAAATTTACCACTTAAGGGCTCTTGGGCCTCAAAAGTATCTCCATAAACCACCAAACACAGTTCTTCAGCCAAGCTGAAGACTTAAGACTCCCTTCACCTAACTTGCAAATTACACAGAGATTCTAGCTACATTGGGGATCTACTCACAACCAACAATAAGACTTGCTAACTCCTTATTCTAGACCTGATCTGTCCGGGGACCTCAAGCAACAAGTGTGTGTGTGTTGGGGGTCTCAGTTCCTGGTGGGCACCACACAGGGGGCCAAGAAAGGCGTGCGTGGGTCACAATGCAGTAAAAGCCGCAGGGAAGAACGTTTCTCCATCGGGATCTGGCCGTTTTGCCCGCTGCGGTTTCAATGCAGAGCGATCCAGGCCTCCGAAAGAAATCCACAAGAGGCTGTTTTTACAAGCCGAGAACCGACACACACGATCCCTTCCCATACAGAAATCAAAATAAGAGGAATTGGGGGGAGTGGGGGATTCAAAGCCTGCATTGTGCTGCCAGTCCAACTCTTCCTGCTGCTGTTTGGTCCCAAAAAATTTAAATAAGGCCACTTGGCAGGAAAAGAGCCAAGCCACAAAATGTGGTGGCACGTTGGTCTTCCATCTCCGCATCTCCAGCGCTGGGTGGGTGGGATTGGCCACCAGAAGAGGAAGGGGCAGCATTGAAGGCTGGCCTGTTTTTGTTTTTAAAGGTGGTTTTGTTTTGAGATGGTTTTAAGAACCCCTGTTATTATTATTCTAAAAAGGCAGGGTTTTTTGCAGCCATTGTGGCATAGACTTTTTAGGCTCCCCCGCCGGAGGACAAAATTTTCCAACATGTCCCTCCAGTGCATCCATTTGGTTTCAGGGCCAGCTGGAACAATGCAGCCCCTTCCTCGGCCTACCACAAGTGGCAACAGCTGTCCAGTTACACCCCCCCAAAAAAATCTGTCCATCCATCAATCTCCATCCGAAAAATCCAAGTCTTCCACCACGTCCTCTTCTCCTCTTGCCAGCTGTTGCAACTCTGCCCGAGACAGTGGTTTCTGACGGTGGTGGCTCCGTTGGGGCACGGCCCTCCCGCCTCCTGGAGAAGGAAGGAAGGAAGGAAAGAAGACAGGGGGTGTCAATCCAACCTCAACTGAGAGAGGAGGGGGCACAAAAAAGCAGCTGGGTGCTAATCATCAGTGCTAATTAATGTATCGTCTGCAGGGTGCAGGAGGGGGCGAGATGGAAATGGGGAGATGGGCAGGATACAAGTTTAATACTAAGTAAAGCGATAAATAAACCAAAGCACCTGGGTGTTTCGAATGGGGATGGAGGATCAAGGAGAAGAAAAATCTATTTCCTCCCCCCATTTTATTTGGGGGGGACAACCCTGTAAAGGGAGAGGCCTCCAAAACTCACATCCTAGAAATAAGGGGGAAATTGGGCTCCTCTCCAAATGTTTCTGGATGAGCTGTTGCAATCTAGGAGGTGAATTTAGAAGCATGCCCTTCCCTCTTAAAATGGGCTAGGGTGTTACTTCTTGAGCACATGGAAGGGGGGTCCTTTTGGGGTTGGGACCCTCCCCCCAAACCCTCTGGTCTGCCTCTGCATTCTTCTGTGGGAGACCCACTCTGTCAAACCAAGTTTTCCACCTTCCCATCTGCCCCAAAGAGCTGGGCCTGCAGATCTTCTCATGATGGTCTGGAAATCTAAGTGGGGAGACCTAGAAGGACGGGGGGTTTATCAACCTGCCCACCCCAGAGAGGGGGAAAAGAGGGAGAGAAGGAGCAGGGGAGAGCCAAAGGGCCTTGGGAATGGCTGATGAGCACCAGAATGAAGGAGAAACATACATATGATGCACCCATCCATGTCACAGGTTGGGCTGAAGGCTACTTTACATCTGATAGAATAGAGTTGGAAGGGACCTTGGAGGTCTTCTAGTCCAACCCCCTGCCTAGGCAGGAAACCCTACACCACTTCAGACAAAGGGTTGCCCAATCTCTGCTTAAAAACTCCCAGTGTTGGAGCATTCACAACTTCTGGAGGCAAGTTGTTCCATGGATTAATTGTTCCAACTATCAGGAAATTCCTCCTTGGTTCTAAGTTGCTTCTCTCCTGGATGAGTTTCCACCCATTGCTTCTTGTCCTGCCTTCAGGTGCTTTGGAGAATAGCTTGACTCCCTCTTCTTTGGGGCAGCCCCTGAGATATTGGAACACTGCTATCCTGTCTCCCCTGGTCCTTCTTTTCATCAAACTAGACCTATCCAGTTCCTGTAACCATTCTTCATTTGTTTTATCCCCTAATCCTCTTTGTTGCTCTGCTCTGCACTCTTTCTAGTGTCTCAACATCTTTTTTACATCGTGGCAACCAAAACTGAATGCACTATTCCAAGTGTGGCCTTACCAAGGCATTATAAAGTGGTATCAACACTTCACGTGATCTTGATTCTACCCCTCTGTTTATGCAGCCTAGAACTGGGTTGGCGTTTTTAGCAGCTGCAGCACACGGCAGGCTCATATTTAAGCGATTGTCCACTAGGATTCTGAGATGGACAGGAACACAAATTCTCCCCCCATCCAGTGTGAACACAGCCATCTCGGGGTGGGGCAAACAGCCTGGACCCCCTGCCCCACGGGAGGAGGGATGTGGGGTGATCCCACACCGGAGCAGCTCCCCCTGGCCCTACTTTGACCTGCTTTCAAGACGCCGACATTCAGGATCGGCCTAAGCGCAAAACGAGGGTTTTGCTGTGGAGTTTGGACCGGATAACCGGTCCCTCCAGGCTCAGGATTTTGCTCGTGATGAAGGGAAGGTTTGGGCCAACTGGAAAACAAAAGCAGGAGAAGCAGAAACTGGAACAGGCGACCGAAAAGGGAATGGGCTAAACGAGATGAGGAGGGAGGCAGTCCCGGAGAGAGAGAGAGAGAGAGAGATAGAGCGGTTTGAGAATTGGCATGTGGAAATGCCGAAGGGTGCCAGCCGTTGTCCGATCTGGCCAGTGGCGTCGGTCTATTCTGGGCACTGGTACCGAGGCTGGCATGCCAACCCTCTGCCATCTGCTCCTGAGAACTGGGCACTGCGCTGGACTCTTTTAGCTGCAGATCATTGGGGGGGGGGAATGGAGGGGAGGGGAGCAAAGGGAGGCTGGAGGGAGGGAGGTTTGGCTTGGAGGTGCCTCTCCTGTGGCAGGGCAACATCTGAACCCCTCAACTGTTAAGGGACGTGGTTCAGGGACTCCGTAAGGGATGGCCTGGTCCCCTTTTGCTGCACACAGGAAGCTGCAGGGAAAACGCTTTAATTCTTCGTTCTTTACCATCTGAGTCACTCAGGTTGTCTTCATCTCCTTCCTCTTCCTCATCGTCCACTTCATATCCTCCTTCTTCCTCCTCCTCTTCCTCACTGCTGCTCATGGAAGCACGGTCTGCAGCCCCCTTCTTGCCTTTCTCTGCACCCAGGAAACAAAAACGGGAACAGATGTGATATACAGCCCCTCTGTCTGTGCATTCACGGGAAATGTAAATTTCTTCTGCAAAGAAGAAAATTAAAAAAACAGCAGCAAATATTTGCACCTCTCAAGTAAACTAACGGCAGGAGTCTCCAACCTTAGCAACTTTAAGCCTGGAGGACTTCAACTCCCAGAATTCAGCCCTGCTGGCTGGGGAATTCTAGGAGTTGAAGTCCTCCAGGCTTAAAGTTGCTAAGGTTGGAGGTTCTTGGTTGAAGGGACGAAAACAAGCCTTTTTATTCCTAACATTAACAACGTTAGTTTCTGCAACAGCTTTAAAAAAGAAGAAGTGAGAGGTACGATTTATTGCAACCTGAAGCTTGCTTAGAAAACAGGGTCCAAACTGGGGAGAAGGAATGAAAGGAGATGTGGCTCCCCAAACAGATTTTTATTTCAAATATTTTCCTAGCTTTTCTCAGCTAGAAATGGCAGGAAATTCAACCCCAAACACCTTCGACGCTCACCCAACAAAGCTGGATTTGCAAGTAATGAAGCTATGATTGCAGCCAAGGGATAAATCAGAGCCTCCTAACGTTGAGATTATAACCTGTGAGTTGCTTTCATTTTTCTCCTTATTGCGACGTTCCCTTACATAAATGTGGCATCGTTTTATATATATATATATATATTTTCCTATTTGCTTTTATTTCATCGATATAGCCCCCCGTCTCATACCAATCACTACAGACGCCGAATGGGGCTACAAAGTTGGAAACAAAAGAGATTGCAAAAGTAAGGCTGTATGGAAACAGATCCTAATATTAGTTCTCAGAGTTGGTGCTGGTTTTACTTAAAAATGGAGAAAAAGCAAGTTTCCAGACTTTAATAAGATGGACAGCAAGGAAAGGGAGATCAGAAAAGATTTCTTTAAAAAGTTATGTGGGAGTAATGAAATGCCCCCATACTTGAGAAATAAAAGTTCTAAGAATACGTAAACAAATTTCTGAACTTCTTACAGACTAGAGACTTATTTTGCCATATTTTGTTAAAAAATTAGGGGGAAAAACAGCCTCTTGGATCAGGTAAATAGTCCTGCAGATTATTTATTAAACTTTTCTGCTTTCCTCCCGTGCAATTCATCCACCGTCAGCCTCTTGAATATAAACTACTTATTTTGATTTATTTACAACAATTTCGGAGTTCCCTTCCTTTTGCAGAAGTAAACTCGATAATAGTTTATGATGGGATGTGACACAGCAAGTCCCCCAGCTGCATTTATCTTTGTCTTTAAGGAAAAATATAAGGGGGTGCATAAGGAATCAATAAAACAAAGTTTAATCTGCTCCTCGTTCCTTCTCTTCACACGTTCACTAATACAGATGAAAAGAATCGGTTTCTTGCTCCAGTGGAAACCACAGGAAAAAGCTGGAGATTTGCACCACTTATATAAAAATATGCTAAGTATTTTTCAGATATTTTTGAAACTGGTTCTAGAGAGAGGCAGGATTTTTTTTAAATAAACAACTACCATCAGTCTTTTTTAATAACAATTTAAAGCAATACAAGTTTCATTTTGTCATTGCAATTTATACACCCCCTTTCTACCCTAGATGGAGGCATTCCAAGAAATATGAAATAAAAATAAACTCGAGGCAAAATAAATAAAAACAGAAAAATAAAAACCATTAAGATGCGTGCATTTATTTTCTGCTTTCCTTTATATCCAGCCTAGCAATTCTCCCAAAGCAGGAGAAATCGTAGAAGGAACTGGAAAAATCAAAATGCAATAAATGCTACTAATTAAAAAATAAACCAAACTCTCTGGTTTCCTGGCTCTGCTGGAAGTTTTTGTTTTATGATTCTCTGGCTGCTGGGTGTTTTATGCCTCGTTTTATTTTGCATTTGAATGTATTGTTGCTCTGAGCTGCCCGGAGTCATAAACTGAGACCGGCAGCTATATAAATCAATTTAATAAATAAACCTCTGGCATTCCTTTCCATAGGACAGAGGTGGGGAACGATGGACCCTTCAGGATTTGTGGACTTCAACCCCCAGAATTCTTCAGTGTTTGTGGACTTCAACTCCCAGAATTCCTGAGTGTTTGTGGACCAACTCCCAGTATTCCTGAGTGTTTGTGGTCAATTCCCAAAATTCCCGAGTGTTTGTGGACTTCAACTCCCAGAATTCCCGAGTGTTTGTGGACTTCAACTCCCAGAATTCCCGAGTGTTTGTGGACTTCAACTCCCAGAATTCCTGAGTGTTTATGGGCTTCAACTCCCAGAATTCCTGAGTGTTTGTGGACTTCCAGAATATTCAGGAATTCTGGGAGTTGAAGTCCAGAAATCCTAAAAGGGCCATCGTTTCCCGCCTTTCCCACAGGGTGATGGCAGCCATGGGAAACACTAGGAAATACCTTTTTGGAAGTGGCCCTTCCCTCTCTCGGCTCCACAGATTCAGGGGGTTCAGGGAATTCTTGCAGATTAAAATATCTTGTCTTACTTAGGCAGTGCCCAGGTTTCCAGGGGCTCCAATTTCCTGCTGTAAGGTCACGGTAAAGGTTCCCCTCGCACATCCATGCTAGTCATTCCCGGCTCTAGGGGGCGCTGCTCATCTCTGTTACAAAGCCGAAGAGCCAGCGCTGTCCAAAGACGTCTCTGTGGTCATGTGGCCGGCAGGACTAAACGTCGAAGGCGCACAGAACGCTGTTCCCTTCCCACCAAAGGGGGTCCCTATTTTTCTACTTGCATTATTTTTAAATGCTTCCGAACTGCTAGGTTGGCAGAAGCTGAGACCAGGAACGGGAGCTCACTCCGTGACGTGGCAACGCTAGGGATTCGAACTGCCAAACTGCCGACCTTTCTGATGGACAAGCTCAGGGTCTTAGCCCCTGAGCCACCGTGGCCCTTCCACTTCCTGCTGGCTGGGCCCCAAACCTGCTTTTTTTTTTTCCAGGCACCCCCATTTATCAGCACTAAATGCAAGATGAGCGGAGTGGAAAACCTCCTGAGAGGAAGCACAGGAGAAGCAGAACAAAACCTTTTGTGTTCTCCCCCTTCTATTGTGTGTTGTGGTTGCCGCTTGGCACCAACACCCTCTGCCACGGGGCAGAGAACGAGGGTGCCCGTTTCTTTTCAGCTCCGGTCTGAATGTGTGCACTTAAGACACAAACCCACAAACTGGAGGGGAGGGAGAGAGAGCGAGCCCATTGTCTGAGTTGCCAGCTGCCACTTCCTGGAGTTGCAGATCTCCGAGTTTTAATCCAATTTAGACAGGAAATAAGAGCACCCCAAAGAATTTATTAACCACTTTAACCAGGGAGCTATTACGGAATAACCAGGGGGCAGCAAAGTGGGGAAAGCAGGGGGGGAAAGAGATGGGGAATTCCCCCTGCTTCCCTCCCTCCTTCTCTACCTTCAGCCTGGCACCCACCGTGCCTTCACTCCCAAACCCCCCCCAAATGATTTGGGGCGAGAGGAGCTTAGGAGGCCCATGTTGTTATTAATGGCGGAATAAAACAACAAAGAATCTAAGATGCACTGCAAAAAAACTCAACTCTCGAAAAATATTTGATTTCCACTCTTTTGGTCACAGGCCCTCCAAGCTCTGCCCCTCATCTGGCCAGAATTATGCACGCCGGGGATGTGGAGCTACCCCAAGCCCAACTTTTGCTCAATGCAGGCCCAGCCTTGGGAACTCCCTGCCACTAGATGTGGCTGTGATGCTAAGGCAATGTTTTTCAAGCTTGGGTAATTTAAGATGGGTGGACTTCCAGAATTCCCCAGCCATGGGATTGTGGGAGTTGAAGTCCACCCGTCTTGAAAGTTCATTAGTTTACTGGAATTCTAATGAAAAGAAGGACCAGGGGAGACACATTAGCAGTCTTCCAATATTTGAGGGGCTGCCCCAAAGAAGAGGGAGTCAAGCTATTCTCCAAAGCCCCTGAGGGCAGGACAAGAAGCAATGGGTGGAAACTCATCAAGGAGAGAAGCAACTTAGAACCGAGGAGGAATTTCCTGATAGCTGGAACAATTAATCCATGGAACGACTTGCCTCCAGAAGTTGTGACTGCTCCAACACTGGAAGTTTTTAAGAAGAAGTTGGATAACCCTTTGTCTGAAGTGGTGTAGGGTATCCTATCTAAACAGGGGGTTGGACTAGAAGACCTCCAAGGTCCCTTCCAACTCTGTTATTCTATTCTATTCTATTCTATTCTATTCTATTCTATTCTAAGTCTCCTGCTTGAACAAGGGGTTGGACCAGATGACCTCCAAGGTCCCTTCCAACTCTGCTATTGTATTCTAAGTTACAAGCCCCTAAGAGGAGTTTGGAGAGGATCCTAGGCTGATTGCACCATTATCTATTATCCTCGGCTCCCCTACCCTCCCTGCAAACATTTTGGGGAGGGGGATTCTTAATTTTTATGATTTTTAATTTCAATGATTTTTAATTCTGGTGAATTAACTCTTCAAAAGGAACATACCAACCGCCCTGTACGGGCACACGGGCAGGGGCTCCTCGGGGTCCCGTCGGCAAGCCAATGTTGGCTGGCGGTCCCCCGACGGCGAGCCTACTCTGTGGCGGCCCCCAACTTATGGAATCAACTGCCTCTGGACCTCCGTCTGGCCCCTGACCTCCGCACCTTCCGCCGCGATTTGAAGACCTGGCTATTTGACCAAGTCGGGCTGTGATTACCTTACCGTGGGCATGGGACAGTTTTAATTTGTAATTCAGTTTTATTGGACCTTATAGTGATTTAATTTCTTTTTAATTATTTATTGTATTTGTATGTTTTAACTGTGAGCCGCCTCGAGTCTTCGGAGATGGGGCGGCATATAAGTCCAATAAAATAAAAAATAATAATAAATACCCCAATCTGCCAGCCTGCAAACCCCCAGCCAACCCCCTGGGATCACAACAACGGAGCCCCCTTGAGATTTATTCTCTCTCCCCCCTCCCCACCACTCTGGTCACTGAAAACCCACCCTTCCCACCTGCCCCCCCCCATCTTCCATCGGGAGTAATGTGATTACGGGCTTGGAAAGCCGCTAACGTTCATTAGACTTGCTGCTGTGGTTTTAATGTGGACAGATCGCTCATTACGAGCCAGGGTCTGGGGAAGACAGGCGTGCCAGCCGAGCCGTTTCCCTCCTCCCGTCCGCAGCTTTAATTGCCTCCTGACATGGCCATCCACCATCCGATCCCCCCCTCCCACCAGCCCCATTAATAACCACAGGCAGCCACGTCTCCCACCCCCCCACGCCTCCCACAGCCGGCAGCCTCATCAGCCGGTAAATGAGAGCAATGCGTGGTGTCGCCTCTCCCCTGTAGACGAGCCATTGATCAAATCTGGCAGGTGACCCCTCCCCTTCTGGGAAACAAGAGCAGGGAGGGGGTCTGGGATGGAGGGGTGGGGGGGGTTTGAGGTCCTTGCCCTCTTGCCCTCTTTCTCCCAAAGCAACCAAGCCCAGCAGAGATGCACTTGGGTTTTTATTCATAGATTGGAGGCAAAAGAAAGCAGATGTGTTTGCTGGAAATGCAGATAGAACCAAGGCACTTTCTACCATATGTGGTGGTCATGCCCGGAAGCCCAAAAATATTGGAGTAAACTATGGAGTTGGCTACAAGAGATAGTGGAAGAGCGAATAGAATTTGAACCGGAGTTGTTTCTATTGGGAATAATTAAGGGGAATTGTAGAAAAAAGATTAAATATATCCTATTACATATTCTGACAGCATCAAGAATAATATACGCACAATGTTGGAAGCAAAATAACATGCCTACTGAGGAATTAATAATTCAAAAAATTCTAGACTCTGCTGAAATGGACAATTGGACATTAAAACTAAAAGAGAAAGAAGAGTCGGAGTATTATGAAATTTGGGATAATTGGTATAATTGGTTGAATAATAGAAATAAAGATAAAGGAAATAAGAAAATTACAGATAAAAGTAAATGAATGTATATAAAGATGTATAAATGTAGATACTTATACAAGATTGATGTGTAGAATAATTTGTATAATAATGACAAAGGAATGTTAAAGTCAAGATTAATGTGTGTTAAAGGTGAAAAAGAAGAATAAAAATTTATTAAAAAAGAAAAGGAAAGCATGTGTTTTAGAAGATGGTTAAGCTCTCACCCTGGTTAAAGCTGTGATTTATTTCAAGCATGCCTTCGTGGAACTTGGCTTTCGCATGGAACAGCCACAGCCGTAGTTGGCCAGCCGCAAGGACAAGAAAAATGGGGGAAATTTCATTTCCATGGACGCCCAATGAGCATCCATTCAAAGCGACAATACAATTTGGCATGTCATAAAAGGCAGCAAGCATTGCGTTTGCACGACAACGGGGGGGGGGAATGAGGAGGTCCCTACAGATGGAAGCATCAATAAATAAATAAAAAAATATTAAAATGTGCTGAGATGGACAGATGGATGCTAAAAAGAAAAGAAAAGGTAGAAAGAGAGTGTGCTTTTTTAACAGGGGATTTATTTTTACCGATGGCTAACTAACAGAAAGTGAGGTTACAAACTAAAAATAAATAAATAAATCTAAAAAGATAATAAAAACTTTTGCACTGAAATTTTTGCAAGGTGGATCAACTCATTGTATTATTAGCTTGTGATTAATGTTGATGTGTTTATTAAGATTACTAGTATGAATATGGTTGCATCTTTACTTAAAATTGTGCCCAGTCAACATGCTGTTCAGATAGATATGGGATTTTTTTTATGTTTTGAATGGAAAAAAATGTTATCAATAAAACATATATTCAGAGTGACAATAAAGTTATTCTAAAAGTCTAAAGAAATGCAACAGAGCACTTGTGCAAAGGACTTGGGCGAGATCCTAAGAAGTGAAGCTCTGTATGAGCTCAAAGGCTAAAAAGTCCACGGATATGGGAGATAGACAGATAGTCCTTATTTAGCAACAATTGGGACTAGCAACTTGATTGTTACGTGAAGAGATTTCAAAATGAAACGCGATGCGCTTAAGATCTTCCATCGGCTTTCTTTTGCTTTATGGACCTGCAAAGGTTGCAGATGTGGCCATAAAGTTACTTTTACATCCCTGTTGTAGTGCAGCCACTAAACGAGAACTAGTTGTACATACAATGATGTTTTTTCTCTCTCAACCCCTTCTACTAAAAGCTACTCTGTTCTACTAGTGAAGTTTAGCTCTCAGAGCTATGCCAACCCCACCTGAAAGCTACTCAAGAGGGAAACCAAGCCAAATCTTGTGGCAGGGGGTTCCAAAGGCTCAAAATTACACCTTTGGAAATGACTACCTCTCCCACTTTTCTACTTAACAATGGGGCTAACCCCGACTTCCAACTGCGGTGGAGAAAAAAATTGCTCTATCTACGTTCCTCAAAAACCATGGGTCCTTGGCCAAGGGGAGGATGATGGGAGTTACAATCCAACAAATCTTTTCCCTTTCCTTTCCCCAAACTTAACTGGCCTGAAAACTGGGGGGCAGACATCTGCACAGCACCCCATTTTTTTTGGACTGGGGTTCAGCAGCTGAAGGTGAACAAATCTGTTGCCTAGGATATCTGACTTTATCTCGAGAGAAAGCTGGATGCCACCTGATCCAGATCCTGCCACCGTGCCTTTTCCAGACCAACCGATTCCGCTGAGATTAGAGCTGCTATAAAACGCTAATGAGCGCTTAACTATGGCAATATTTAATTAAAAAAGAAGAAGGAGAAGAGGGGGCTGTGAGCTGCTGCTAATTAACAGAAAATTGGTAATTTCCTAGCTATTAACGGCTTATTTTCCACTCATCTGAACACAGGCAAGGAAGCACAGCGATGGCATAAATGGGTTGAACACAATCTGGCTTTATCGAGAGGCGCACACATGCGGTTTGCAAAATTGGGGGAGCCTGTGACCTCCCTTTCCATTAACCCTAACCGCCTTTAGGGCAGAGAACAATGAATAAGGAATAGGAATAGGGTTGAATAGAATAGAATAGAATAAGGAATAGGGTTGAATAGAATAGAACATTGATTAAAAATAAATCAATATGAGATTTAAATTATGCCCCGTCTCCCACTTCCCTGCCTGCCCTTCCAGTTCGGTTCCAACCACCCCACGGATGGAGGGCTGCTAGGTGGAGGAAGGAAGATTTCCAGATGTGACAGCAGCTTTTCTTCCTCCACCAAGGATCTGCTCCAGAAGTATCAACATCTACCTAGACGTCTCCCCTCCTGGGAAAACCCATCTTGGCTGAGTTGATAGCTTCCTTCGAAAGAATGAAAGAAGAAAGAAAGGAAGGAAGGAAAAGGCCACCAACATCAGCGGTGCACCGAGGCGCATCCAGGTTGCCTGTTGGAAGAATACAGGAACAACGTGCGTGGCAGACTCCCGCCGTGCACAGAAGTCAAAGCAAGAGGAAAACCCACCAGGATTTTGGTTTTGGACAGAGATTCTCTCTCCCCCTCTCCCCTACCCTCTCTCTCTCACACACACACACACAAATCACCTCAGGACAAGGGAGACAGCAAACCAAGCAGGGATAGATAACACCTCAATTAATCCTTCAAAAATCTGTGGGAAGGGGTGTGGAATTGGCTGCAGCAAAGCTTAATCCATCCGTCTATCTACCTATCTGTCATATCTGTCAATTCTCTTTCTTGCCCTATCATGCACCCATCCTTTACCTATCATCTATTTATTTGTCTCTATCATCTCTTTATCTATCTCTCATTATCTATCTATCTATCTATCTATCTATCTATCTATCATCCATCTATCTATCTATCTATCTACCTACCTACCTCCATCATCTATTTATCTGTGTCTATCTCTATCATTTATTTATCTATATCACCTATCTCTCTCTCATCTCTCATCTATTTATCTGTCATCTATCTATCTACCTACCTACCTACCTACCATCTAATCTATCATCGACCTACCTATCATCATCTATGTATATCTACCTACTGACCATCCATGCATCCAGACATCTAACTATCATCTACCTACCCATCTTATCTATCTATCTATCTATCATCTATCTACCTACCTACCTACCTACCTACCCCCATCATCTATTTATCTGTGTCTATCTCTATCATTTATTTATCTATATCATACATCTCTCTCATCTCTCATCATTTGTCCATCATCATCTATCTATCTATCTATCTGTCATCTTATCTATCATTTTACCTATCATCTGTTTATCTGTATCGGATCTTGTTCTGTCATCTGTTTGTCTTGATGTCTCATCTATCTATCTATCTATCTATCTGTCTGTCTGTCTATCTATCGTTTGCCTATATCATCATCTGTCTTCCGATCTGTGTCTGTCATCGTCTGTTTGTCTGTCTCTCGTCTGTCTGATCTGTCTGTCTGTAATCTGTCTATCATCTATCTGTCTGTCGTTTACCTGTCGTCTGTTTGTCTTATCTTGGATCTGTGTCTGTCATCTGTTTGTCATGTCTATAAATCTGTCTTATGTCTGTCTATCTGTATGTCATCGTCTGTCTGTCTGTCGTTTTGCCTATCATCTGTTTATCTGTCTTTCGGATCTTGTCTATCGTCTATTTGTCATTCTCATCTGTCTATATCATCTATGTATTCATCTGTCGTCTATCTATCTATCATTTACCTATCATCTATTTATCTATCTTTCAGATCTGTGTCTATCATCTATTTATCTGTCTCTCATCTATCTATATCTATCTATCTATCTATCTATCTATCTATCTCTATCATCTACCTACCTACCTATCATTTATTTACCTATCATCTATTTCTCTGTCATATCAATCTGTGTCTATATCTATCATCTATTTATGTATCTCTCTCTCTCTGTTTCAAACATTTACCTTAGCAATCAGCTACGATGGTGGTCTATCCATCATATTATGGGATATGATGTTTTCTCAGACTGTATGCATTTTAATTCTTATATATTGCATTATTATCATTATTATTTTATTTTGATGGGCACCCAGACAGACTGAAAAAGGACGTTTGAAAAAACTGATTGAGACCTGCAATGCAGTGATTGTATAAAACTGCCCCAACAATCGATCAAATTTATTACACTCGTTGTTTCCAAATGACGCCTCTGCATGTTACGATAAATTCGCCAACCTTGAGAAAAGTCAAGTTTCAGACAAGATTGAAAACGAAGCTCTTCCAAGTGTGTTGACTAAGGCAATCTCTCCAGCTTGATGGCTGGTTGACTTTGAGGCTACTTATGTCCCTAAAAGTGATTACTTAATTCGGTTATTATTCTTTTCTTAATCGGTTTCTTACCGTGAACGTTGCCACAGTTTATTTAGAGTGGGTGTAAATGATAACAATAAGTATGATTTGTATTCTTTAGCGTTAACAGCAGGGAACCCAGCCGCCTGAATAAATGAGTGACTGAATAAAATCTCAGCAGTGCTATCAACTCAAAAGATCTCACATCCAATTTTCTTGGTCGGCTTTATAAATTTGTGCTTTTAAATAAACTTTTTCCTTGGGCTTAAAACTGATTCTGAAAACACTCACGAGGCAGCTATGTCGATCCCTGAGCTGCATTTGAAAAAAAGGAATTTTTTCCTGGGAAACGGTTTTGAAATGGAAAGGATGGGTGGGAGACAGAGAAAAGACTAGCAGACTTCTGAGATCCCTCCCAACTGTTATTCGGTTTAAAAGTATTTCCTCCGTTTTTAACCTATTTTAAATTCTACCTCAGGGGCCTCCAGACTTGTGGACTTAACTCCCAGAATTCATGGTTGGCTGGGGAATTCTGGGAGTTGAAGTCCACAAGTTTCCAAGTTTGGAGTTCTCTGTTTTAGCTTGAAGCTACCTTGTTTCCCCCAAAATATGACCTACCCTGACAGTAAGCCTTAATTTTTACACGTGTGCCCAATATAAGCCCTACCCCCAAAATAAGCTCTAATTAAGATCCCGCCCTCTCCAGAGTGGAAGGGTAAAAATTAAGCCAGAGTGGGGATGGAGGAGTGGAGCTGCCCTTCTACTAACTTCTGGACAGTTGTAGCCAGGCCTCGCACACCTTGACACCTGCCTTGCCAGCCCATGTCTTCTGCAGCCAGCAAGGCTTCCCTGAAGGCCTCTGGAACTGAGAACAAAGCTCAGGATCGATCCAGAGCTATTATCGCCTGCAGAGGCCTTCGGGAAAGCCTTGCTGGCCACAAAAGAAGTTCCTGAAGGCCTCTGACAGCAAAGGAGGCCAGGGGCAACGCGTGCAAGTGAGGTTAGTCAGTGGATGACATCCCCCCCCGCAAAATAAGACCTAGTGCCCTTTTTTTTGGTGGCAAAAAAATATAAGACAGGGTCTTCTTTTCGGGAAAACACAGGTAGGAAATTTGTGGCAGTGAGTTAAGGGCAGCGCAATTTGTGAGACTTTCTTGCACCGAACGCTTCCTCCTACCTTTACAGGAGAAGACACCTGAGGTCTCTTCTTCGGAACTGCTCTCCGTTTCAAAGAGTTCCTTAAATTCCCTCTTGTCTTCCTCTTTCTTTCATTCGGCTTCTTGCGTTTAATTTCGGGGAAGTTCAGGTCTTCCATCTGCAGCCAGACAGCAAAGGAAGGAGGAAAGAAGAAAGACATTAAGAACATATTTCCTCCGGGCTCAAACATACGATGGACGGTTGCAGGAACTGGGCCTGGCTAGTCTAGGGAAGAGAAGGACCAGGGGAGACAGGAGAGCAGCCTTCCAATATTTGAGGGGCTGCCCCAGAGAGGAGGAAGGGGGTCAAGCTATTTTCTAAAGCCCCTGAAGGCCAGACAAGGAAGAATGGATGGAAACTGACCAAGGAGAGATTCAACCTGGAAATAAGGAGAAACTTTCTGACAGGGAGAACAATCAACCCATGGAAGAGAAGCTGCCTTCGCAAGTTGTGGGAGCTTCATCACTTGAGACTTTCAAGAAGAGACTGGACTCCCATCTGTCAGAAATGGCGTAGGGTCTCCTGCTTGGGCAGGGGGTTGGACTAGATGACCTACAAGGTCCCTTCCAGCTCTGATTGTCTGTATCGTCTGTATTGCCCTACCCGTTCTTTGCCAGTAATTTCAAGCTGAATTTCCTTCTCTCTCAGCTTCTTCCAAGTCACGTAGTACGTCCTTAGCGGAGTTCCTTCTGCTTTGACGGTTTTTTCCCATCGCTCCTGTCAAAAAATTGGCCAGACGCGTAAGAAAGGTATCAACCAAGCGTTTCCTATAATAACATTCATAAAACCACCCACGTTTTCCACTTCGGGTGCAAGGGGGGTAGGGGGGTGGGGTCTCTCCAGATTTTCTTATTCCAGTTCTGAAGATTGAAGTCAAATTGCAAAAAACAGAGTTGTATTGTTCAAAACAGTTTTTCGAAGGGAGAAAAAAACAAAATCCGCTCGTGGAACTTTTTTCAGAGCAAAACCACAATCTAATAACACAAATTTGATCTAGCGCAGAGAGGCAGCGCCGTGGAGCTATTTGTAAGCCAGTCCTCGACGTGTGACCGCAGTTGAGCCCAAAATTTCCGTCGCTAAGTGAGACATTCATTAAGTGAATCCCTTTCCCCGACGGCCGTTCCCCAGGAACCGTCGTAAATATGAATCAATTGCCAAGCATCCCAATTTTGATCATGGGGATGTCGGCAAGTGTGAAAAACAGTTGTAAGTCACTTTTTTTTTCAATGCGGTTGTAATCTGGAATGGCCATTAAACAGTAAGTTAACTACTTGCAGTTTAAAAGTTCTGTAGATCATGAGAGATTTTTTGTCTCTCCAAATCTGATTTTAATGCTTTGATTTAAGCCAGACAAAAGGTTTGAGTTTGACTCAATGCCTCAACCAGGCCCTAGCTGTATGTATGTCAAATCATAAAATATTTCTCTGGTCTTTTTAGAGTTGCCAACAGAAAGGGAGGGGGAGCAGTGTGGCAGCTTGCAAACCGAAAGTGCATTCCATAAATGTTTTCAAAGATAGTAACTAGGTGACTGAAGTTTTTGCCTCGCACAATTCTAACTGGAGAGCATGATTGATGACTCTGGGCTATGGATGTGTCCCATTGGAGAATATGAATTGATACACCCAGGGGGTGGGGGGAAACCAAGGTCAAGGGTGACCATGAATGATGTGCTTCAGAGTCGGCTACACCCAGGCAGTGCCGGACATGTTAACTCCCAATAAATCCTTCTGAAGTTTTGGAAGTTTGGCTCGAGACTCATGATTTAATTGGGGGTAACTGCCGGAATCCTGACAATGTGGTTTATTGTTAAACCATGATTAAACAAGCTAGGATGGAGCACTCTGTGTTGGCTTCCGCAAGAAATTCTCCATGGATGAGAGAATTTGATCCTTTGGACGCCTGGTTGTAATAAGGAGTTGTATGATAAACTGAACAAATATTCCTATGACTAACAGCAGTTTTTTTCCAGAGGCGGAAAAATATGTTTTCTCTCTTCGTGTTTGTTTACTGCACTGTTTTTAATTTCCTTCCTGTCTTGTGCTAGCACTTTCTCTCACTTTAGCCCCCATGCTAAAAGGCTTGTAAAAACCATGGCTAGAGGGTGTGAGCGTCTGTATTGGGTCCTGTTACACTCATTGCAACCCCAAAACCTCACATTTCTAAGCAAAGAGAAGAAAAATAATAATAATTAAAGAACAGATGTTCTCATTCCATACTGCTGACCTCTTAAAAGTGCTTCCTTTAAGGCATAATCTGTGATCTGAAGTGGGCCTCAATTCTCCACCTGAAAAATGGGAGCCTTCCTTCCTTCGCAGGTGGGTTAAATGAGGACCTGGATTGTTGGGGGCAAAAGGCTGATTCTGTAAACCGCTTAGAGAGGGCTGGAAAGCACTGTGAAGCAGTATATAAATGTAGATGCTATTGCTATCTTCCTTCCTTCCTTCCTTCCTTCCTTCCTTCCTTCCTTCCTTCCTTCCTAGTGGTTAAAATGCAGTATTGCAAGCTAACTCTGCTCACTGCCAGCAGTTCGATCCTGACTGACTGGCTCAAGGCTGACTCAGCCTTCCATCCTTCTGAAGTGGGTCAAATGAGGACCCAGATTGGGGGCAAGAGGCTGACTCTGTCAACCTCTTAGAGGGGGCTGTAAAAGCACTGTGAAGCGGTATGTAAGTCTTAAGTGCTATCGCTATTTATTTGTTAAAGAAATCAAGAATGAAACAGCTTTGGGTATTCCTTTTTCGAGGCGTGAAATAAGAACAGATGCTTCTCCTGAACGGGACATCCTTCCCAGCTGGGGGAAAAGAGGTGACTCACCACCGCCTCTCGATCGGAGACGCCGAAGGAAGCTCTCTGGCGCTTGGCCGTGATGAAAGCAGAATTCTCCTGCAGTTTTTCCAAGAGCTGGCGGACAGTTTTGCAATAGTTGGCGATTTTGCAATCCTTCAGAAAGGACTTCAGCTGGAAAGGAGGAGGAAGATGAGGACCGGAAAGAAACAAGACAGCAAAAAATTTTTTTCCATGAATGGCTCTTAGGGTTTTGATTTTTTTTTAAAGTCTGACTTGCATACAGTTTTCTATCCCCTGTGTTTAGATCTGGCTGGCAAACATGCAAAAAAAAAAAAACCAAGATGGGTGGAGGTCAGCCTCTTCCAATCCTTGGCTCCGATTTAAAGATGGAATATATATACATATATACACAAAAACATTCTTAAGGTCTTGCCAAGTAGGGGGAAAAAAATCAGCAGGAGGGACAAGGAAAACAGCCTCTAGAGCCACAAGCTGTTGATGGGAGTTTTGGCAAAACCTCTGGCCGCACTGGAGGCGGGAGGCCTGGCTGATCGAGAGAGATCTTCCTGCGGCCCTTATTGATTTCTGGCTTTGAGGCCAGCAATAGCTGTTCCTGACAATCAAAGACCCCCGTTTTATATCTTAGCCTAACCCCCAAAAGGAACTGATGGGCTGAGGCAGGCCAGATTGCTTGGTTGGAAATCCAGCTGAGAGCCTGGGTTATTTTAATCTTTAATACGCTTTAATTTGCCCAAGAAAAAAAAGAGAGAGTATATGGGCAGGCAGGAAAGAAGGAAGGACAAAGGAAGGAGAAAGAGAGAGGAAAGGAAGAGAGGAGGAAGGGGAAAAAGGAGGGAAGGACAAAAGAGGAAAAAAACGAAGGAAGGAAGGGAGAAAGGAGAGAAGAGGAAGGAAGGAAGGAGAGAGAAAAGGAAGGAATGAAAAAGGAGGAGAGAAGAAAAGAGATAGGAAGGAGGGAAGAAGAGAAAAGGAAAGAAGGAATACAATAGTAATAGTGCAACCGAGTACTTTTAATTGGATTTCTCTTTGGGTTTGCTCATTTGTAATTCTGTTAATTATATCAACACGTTTACGATTATCAAACCTCTTTATATTTAATTCATACATGACCGTCGTTTTTCTTTGTTTAATCTCTGCCTCTTCTCTCCAACCACTCGTAAAATCTGTTCCATGTTAAGTAATATTCTGTGTCTTTTTGTCCTTTATTTTAAACATCAATCTATCCATCTCTGCACAGTCTAGTATTTTTCGAATTACGTCCTCATTGGATGGGGTGTTCTCCTTTTCCAATACTGCGCAAATACAACCCTTGCAGCTGTCAATACATGCCAAACTAAGTATAACCCCCCCCTCTAAAAGGCCTGGGAGAAGAACAACACCCCCAAATTCACACAATCAGCTTCCTTCCGTCCAAAATAAAACAACGGAGCCAGCAAAATTAGCAAAAATGTTTAAAGATAAATCAATTAAATGTTGGAAATGTCATCAAATATCAGGAACATATAGGGTGGACTTGCACAGAGGCTAAAAGGTATTGGAGTAAAATACACACATGGTTGGAAAAGATGATTAAACTACATATAGATTTGAAGCCTGAAATATTCCTATTATGAATGGTACCAGAAAGTTATAGTGAAGAAAATATTTTCTTAATTATACATGTCTTAACAACAGCTAGAATTATATTTGCCCAAAACTGGAAGAGTGATAAGATACCGATAGAGGAAAAAATTAATTGAAAAATACATTTGAATGCGCAGAAATGAATAGACTGACACTAGAAACTAAAGAAAAAGAAGAATCTGAATATTATATGGTATGGGATGTGTTTTATCAGTGGCTAGAATATAGAACAAATTAAAAGGGATTGGATGTATTTATAGAGTAATAAGAGAAATTAATGTAATAGATATATTGGATTTCATTTATATTATTTACATGGGAATGTGATTATTGTTATATTGTTAAGTTTGACAAGAAGAACATTATGAATAAGGGTTAAATAACTGAAATATGTACTTAATCGACGCACGGTTGAAATGGAATGGATTTGTTGTATATAAAAAAATAAACTTTTTACAAAATAATAATAAAATAACGGGAACGTGTTAAGGGCAGGAGCAACGAAGGACGTACCTCCGAGCCACCCCAAGAGAAGGGAGCTGATGGTGCTTTCGTAAATGCTGGCTTCCTTTTTCACACATGCACACAAGCGCGCAACTTCCAGCAGGAGGAAAAAAGGAAGACAGGGGAGCATCATGTTGGCTGCTCTCTGCGGGAAGCCCGGCCCAGCCAGGGAAAGGACAATCCAGCAGCCAGCCACCTTCCTGTGTTTAATAATCTGGCTCTCGGGGGTAGGCTGCCTCCCGCTTGCAAATCTTGGGAAGGACTGGGACCTGGATTTAAGCCCCCTGCAGACCTCTTCTTCAGGGTGGTCCATCCCTAGCCAGACAGGGGTGAGGGGAAGCCCACCCCGAGGCTGGGAAGCCAGGCAGGGCTGAGCTGAGGGAGGCAGGTGGGACGAGTATGCCCAGAAACCCCAACTGTGAAAAGAAAACCACATTTTCCCCACAGGCCTTTGCAAGTGCAATTGGGTGTAAATCAGAGAGCCTTAAAATGCTTTAGCAGGCTTAAAGGAAAGAAGGAAACATGCTTTCCTTACCCACCCACCCCTTTCAATTATTTAGCTAAACAAAAGCCCCTATTGTGCAGAAAGGAACCTGATGGCGTAACCTACTAGGGTAATGAGATGTCTGCAAGCAAATTACCAGGGTTTGAGAGCACCAAGGACTCCTCAATGACAGAGATAACAGATGAACCGAGTGGGAAGGGACTTTGTGGCTCCTGGTGTAGGATCTCCTGCTTGTGTGTGGTGGACTAGATGACCTACAAGGTCCCTTCCAACTCTATTAATCTCTGTATTTCCTGATGTATCGGATGGGTCAGATGACCTAGAGCCAATTCTGGGAATCCAATCGTGTAGGCCTGGCTGTGGAGGTATTCTAAAGTCAGGTCATACAGCTGTTCAAGGAGGCCGTCCTGTGAAGGCAGAGAAGAAGAAAAAATAATAATAAACCACACAAAATTTGAAAAGGGATCTTGAAGGCCAACTTCCCACCTCAGAACAGGTGCAACCACAAGCATTCATAACCCAAACAAGAGTAAAATCAATGTTTTTTTCCCCCAACTTGGCTACTTTAAGCAGCTGGCTGGGGAATTCTGGGCATTGAAGTCCACACTTCTTCGGGCGGCCACATTTTCTTTAAAAAAACAACAACACAGATTTAAAATGTTCCCAGTGAGACAACCACAACTGGGAGAAATTTTAAGGGTTTCTTCTGCCCTTTGTGCCACACGCCGGGTGATCTGAGTGAGCACTTCTGCGCGGCTTCAAAAACACGGCAATTTAATGCGCATGGCTTCCAACACACCTTCTCGGGCAGCCATGGTGAGTAGAGTGGGCGAGGCGTGGAAATCAGCTGGGCTGTGTGGGTGAGCGAGCCAGAGAGTGAGATATATAGAACAGGATAGTACTGGGGCGGGTAGACGAGCCCAGCCGGCGGTCAGAACTATCAGTACGGGCGAACCGGTCGGAACCAGCAGCTGCAAATTATGCAATATTTCTTCTCCTAAAACAGGAGTCCCCAAACTTGGTAACTTTTAAGACTTGTGGACTTCAACTCCCAGAATTCCCTAGCCAGCTGCTTAAAGGAGCCATGTTGAAAAACACTGATTTAACTCAAATTTGGGGTTGTGAATGCTGTAGTTGCACCTTTCCTCAGGTGGGAAGTCAGCCTTGGAAAGCCCTGGGCTGGCTGAGGAATTCTGGGAGTTGAAGTCCATAAGTCTTAAAAGTTACTGTGATGACCTGGGGCGTGGCAGAAAGGCAGCACAGGCACATAAGTACGAAGAGTCCCTTTAATATCTCCAACTATGCCCCTAATTTCCAGTTACCTTCAACTGGAGAAAAAAATCTTTCCCAAGAACAGTCTTTAATTGAAAGAAATTCAGTCCGAAAACAAAGTACATACAAACTCTAAATAAAAATCCACACAAACCATGCTGCAGCAATTAACTGGACAGGGCAGGAGAAGGAATTGCAGACTTGAAAGGCCAACAAAACACACACAGTTGGGAAGATGTCAGGAACCCACATAAGCCTCGACAATAAAAGATAGCTCACGATTTGTTTCCAACAAGTATGCACAAACTCCCTTTTTAAACACTGTGTTACCAGCTGCAGCTAATAAAGGGAATCAGGGCCCTGTCCTCCCCCGTAAGCCACACAACCCATGTTGCTCCCTTCTCCGTTCTTCCCTGCATGCCCTAGGATGAAGAGGGGGTGGGCCTGGATCTTCCTCCAAATTCCTCTCCCTTGCTCTAGCTCTCCCCTGCTCTGCCAAGCCGGACTGTGCCCTTCCCCAGTTTCTTCCACAGCCAACAGAGCCACACTCCCACTCCCTGTCAGCTGCTCGGCCTCCCCCTCGGAATCAGATTCCGACAGGGGCATGACAGTTACCGAGTTTGGACGGATCTCCCTTAAAATATAAAAAAGCTGCCCACTTCGCCTTCCTTCGACTTACCCGGAAGGCTTTCTCCTGCAGGTTGGCGTTGGAGAGCTTCAAGATGACAGCAAAGTTTATTGGCTTGGCACTCATTCTCCCCGGTTTCTTGTTGAAATCTACCTGTTGGAAAATCTGTGGAGGAACAAAAAGCAAAAGGTCAGCCGGGCATCCAGGGAAGAGGAGGTGTGGGAAGATACAGCTAGCAGATTTTGGATTTTGGCAAGTCCAGGCTGGCTGTCTTCTATGGCCACTTTGTCTCCAGCCTGCAGAAGTGAACTTGATATTTGTTTGTTTTTAGTAATTCTCTCTTGGATTGTCCCAAAAATGCTTTTTTTTTTCCAGAAGGCAACTGGACTTTCTTGTTTTTCTTTTGAATACGTTTCGCTTCTCATCCAAGAAACTTCTTCAGCTCTGACTGGATGATGGTGGGGAATGGAAGGATTTATCTTCCTTGCAGACAGCTGGTCATTTGCATCCTTTTAAGAAGGTCGTTGAGGCCACTTGGAGGTTTTATCTGTGTCCTCAGGGGCACCTGAGTGGTGCGAATGGTTCCTGTAGTAATTTTTCCCTCTCTGGAAATCCATTCCTACTCCCACACTGTTCCAAGGGTGTCCATCCCAAATGGTCTTCAAAAGAAAAACAAAGGAAGTCCAGTTGCCTCCTGAAAAAGCACCTTTGGGATAACCATGACCTGGATGACCGAAAATCTCTAGTCTCTCTAAGTCAGCCAATGAGGACAGTTTGGAAACTGAAAGTAGAAGTAGCCTCGGCGTGGCTCTGTATTAAGCTCTGCAGCTATGTTGAGCTCTGAGTCTGTCTATCGAAAATGAAACTGCTTCTCTCCTCTGCTGTGTGTCTTGCTTGCCTGCTGAACTAAAGTGAAACTGATGTCTGTTTTCTGAGCCCCCGAGTTGCTGTTCTGCTCTGAACCTGTAACATGCCTGCTTCTGTTTGAGTTTGCTCCATGTGGGAGAAATCTACAACTGGCACTGTAAAATTTACTTTATGTGTTTATAAAGAAGTTAAATGAAGCCTCAGCCATCTGTGTTTATTTTTCTGGTGCTGAACTAACGCTGCAAAACTCTGAATACAACCTACGTCTAGTTTAATGAAAAGAAGGACTAGGGGAGACAGGATAGCAGTCTTCCAATATTTGAGGGCCTGCCCCAAAGAAGAGGGAGTCAAGCTATTCCCCAAAGCCCCTGAGGGCAGGACAAGAAGCAATGGATGGAAAATAATCAAGGAGAGAAGCAACTTAGAACTAAGGAGGAATTTCCTGACAGTTGGAACAATTAATCAGTGGAACAACTGGCCTCCAGAAGTTGTAAATGCTCCAACACTGGAAGTTTTTAAGAAGAGACTGGACAACGACTGGTCTGAAGTGGGCTTAGGGTTTCCTGCCTGGGCAGGGGGTTGGACTAGAAGACCTCCAAGGTCCCTTCCAACTCTGTTAGTCTATATTCTATTGCTATGCTAAATTTCCTCCCTCCTCCCTCCCTTCCAAAGTTGGTAAAATGAGGACCCAGATTGTTGGGGCGCAAAAGGCTGAAAACAGATAATATATAAGTTTAAGAGCTTTTGCTATTAATGCTGCTCCACGGCCCTCCGCCCCAAATTTATTCTCATCCAAATGCCAGCTCTGCCCCCCGCCCAACATCAACACAAGGCTGTGGACCCATCGATCGAGATATTAAAAAATAAAAAGGCAAACGATAGTTATATCCCTCCCCATTTGGGCAAATGTGTTTTTCCCTGCACGTTCTCTCTCTCTCTTCACACAGCTCGGTCTTTGCCAGAGAGCAGGGCGGCGATGCCGCGGGGAAGCAGGGAGGGAGGGAAGGAGGAGGGGGCGCCCCCCGCTTCTCTGTGCCAAGAGAAGCATAAACTGTCAAGGCACATCACCGATTTCCTGCTCATTTCCAGTGACAGCAGCTTGGGGAATATTCGGCAGTCCTCCGAGGGACCTCACAAGACGCCGGAGCTGTCAGAGTGCCGGTGACAAAGCAAGGAGTGGAGCCAAGCCAAGGGGGTTGGGGAGGGGGAGAATAACAGAAGAGGGGAGGGTTGCATTAGGTTGCTCCGGATGAGAAGAACCGCAATCCCAGCCAAAGGTTTTTGCAAATTAAAACAGAATTCTTTTATTGGCCAAGTGTGATCGGACACACAAGGAATTTGTCTTGGTGCAAATGCTCCCAGTGTAAATAGAATAGAATTAGAATTAGAATTAGAATAGAATAAGAATAGAATTCTTTATTGGCCAAGTGTGATTGGACACACAAGGAATTTGTCTTGGTGCAAATGCTCTCACTGTACATAAAAGAAAAGATATTCATCAAGAGTCAAGAATCATCAAGTACAACGCTTAATAATAGTCATAGAGTACAATAAGCAATCAAATCATATTAGTCAATATAAATCTTAAGGATACAAGGGACAAGGTTACAGTCATACAGTCACAAGTGGGAGGAGATGGGTGATAAGGAGTGATGAGAAGATTCATAGTAATAGTAGTGTAAATAGTTGGACAGTGTTGAGGGAATTATTTGTTTAGCAGAGGGATGGCATTGGGGGAAAAACTGAATAGGTTGAACCCCTCTTCTTGTGTGGCAGCCCCTCAAATATTGAAGCATTGCCTTCACGTCACAGATTTCCTTGTATTCTGAATTTTTGAGTCTACCATCTGCACCTCTATAACTGTCTGGTTTGGCTCTTCAGCTCAACAAGACAGACACAGACTTCAGAGAGTAATTAGGACTGCAGAAAATAGCAATGGCTACCAACCTGCCTTCCATGGAGGACCTGTATACTGCAGGAGTCAAAAGAGGGCTGGTAAAATATCTACAGACCCCTCACATCCTGGACATAAATTGTTTCAACTCCTACCCTCAAAAGGACACTATAGAGCACTGCACACCAGAACAACTAGACACAAGGATAGTTTTTTTCCTTAATGCCATCACTCTGCTAAATAAATAATTCCCTCAACACTGTCCAACTATTTACAAAGTCTACACTATTACTATTAACCTTCTCATCACTCCTTATCACCCATCCCCTCCCACTTGTGACTGTATGACTGTAACCTTGTTGCTTGTATCCTAACGATTTTTACTGACTGTTTCCTAATATGGGTTGATTGCTTATTGTACCCTATGACTATCATTAAGTGTGATACCTGATGATTCTTGACCCTTGACGAATGTATCTTTTCTTTTATGTACACTGAGAGCATTTGCACCAAGACAAATTCCTTGTGTGTCCAATCACACTTGGCCAATAAAGAATTCTATTCTATTATTCTATTCTATTCTGGCTTCTGGCTTCTATTCTATTCTATTCTATTCTATTCTATACTATTCTATTCTATTCTATTCTATTCTATTCTATTCTATTCTATTCTATTCTACCCTACTCTACTCTATTCTATGTACACTGAGAGCATTTGCACCAAGACAAATTCCTTGTGTCCAATCACACTTAGCCAGTAAAGAATTCTATTCTATTCTATTCTATTTTGACTGACACTCACCTCCAGAATGAAAGGCAGGACAGGGATGAAGGTCTGTGTGCTTTCTGAGAGCAGCGTCAGCGCCCGGACGCAGTGCATACGCAGAGGGTAGAAACGAGCTGTTGGTACCAGCCTGGCAAAGGAAAGGGGTAAAAAAAAACAAGAGGGTTGAAAACCATGAGCAGACCAAAAAGTGGACAAAGTGTGCCATTTTAAAGTGGTGGTGGGGGGTTAAGTGATGACAAGTTTGTACACAGGTAGTCCTCAATTTATGGCTGCAATGGAGCCCAGAATTGGCCCTATGTAACAAAATAAAATTCAGTGTAGAGAAAAGTAAAGTCCCACACTTAGGCAAGAAAAATCCAAAAGTGCACCTATAGACTGGGTGAAACCAGGCTCAATAGCAGGAACTGGGAGGGGGATCTTGGAGTCTTAGTGGACAACCAGCTAAATAGGAGCCAGCCGTGTGCAGCAGCAGCCAAAAAAGCCAATGCAATCCTAAATTGCATTAACAGAGGGAAACAATCGAGATCAAGGGAGGGACTAATACCACTCTATAAAGCCTTAGTAAGACCACACCTAGAGTACTGCATCCAGTTTTGGTCACCACACTATAAAAAAGACGTTGAGACTCTGGAAAAAGTGCAGAGAAGAGCAACCAGGATGATGAGGGGACTGGAGGCTAAAACATACGATGAATGGTTGCAGGAACTGGGCCTGGCTAGTCTAGGGAAGAGAAGGACCAGGGGAGACAGGAGAGCAGTCTTCCAATATTTGAGGGGCTGCCACAGAGAGGAGGAAGGGGTCAAACTATTTTCCAAGGCACCCAGATGCCAGACAAGGAACAATGGATGGAAACTGACCAAGGAGAGATTCAACCTGGAAATAAGGAGAAATTTCCTGACAGTGAGAACAATCAACCCATGGAACAGAAGTTGCCCTCAGAAGTTGTGGGAGCTTCATCCCTGGAAGCTTTCAAGAAGAGACTGTCAGAAATGGTGTAGGGTCTCCTGCTTGGGTGGGGGGTTGGACTAGATGACCTACAAGGTCCCCTTCCAACTCTGTTAATCTGTTAATTTATGTTGCTAAGTGAGAAATTTGTGGCTTCCGGCATGAAAAATGGACTTAGGACCATTTTTCACATTTATAACCGTTGTAGCATCCCTGTGGTCACATGATCAAAATTAAGATGCTTGGCAACTGATTCATATTTATGATGGTTGCAATGTCCCAGGGTCACATGATCTCCTTTTGCGACCTTCTGGAAAGCCAAGTCAATGGGGAAGCCGGATTCACTTAACAACCCGGTTACTAACTTAGCAACCCACTTAACAACCTTGGGAAGAAAGGTCATAAAATGGGTGAGGGGGGAAGGTCAATTAACCACCATCTTGTTTAGCAAGAGAACTTCTGTGCTGAAAATTGTGTTTGCAATTTTATATTTTCATTTATTTAAACATCTGTACTGCCTATCTCACCGACACAGTGATTTTGGGAGACTAAACCCTATAAATAAAAAGTTTTAAAAGTACTGGGAAACCATTAAAATCAGAAATAGGGATTAGTGAAAAGAAGACAGGGTGGGTTTGATTTAAATCAACTCAATTTAAATCACGATTTAAATCACTAGTAATAAAAAGGCTCGGTTTAAATCAACTCGATTTAAATCATAAACTTTAAAAAGCGGCTGTCCTCTCCGCTGTGAAATTTGGGAATGCATCCAGGCAGCGCATGTTCTCTCAGCTTGGATTCATGGATCGAGTTTACCCAAAATGTAGATATTGCAGAATAGACAGCCTCGTGCTCCGTAACTGAGCTCCGTTTCATGCTGAATAAACTAAATGATTAAGGTATCTTAAACAGAAAACTATCTAACTAGACACAAGGGCAGTTTTTCCCCGAACGCCATCACTCTGCTGAACAAATAATTCCCTCAACACTGCCCAACTATTTACAAAGTCTGCACTACTATTAGTATTAATCTTCTCATCACTCCTTATCGCCCATCCCCTCCCACTTGTGACTGTAGGACTGTAATTTTGTCACTTGTATCCTAACGATTTATACTGGCTGTTTCCTAGTATGATTTGATTGCTTATTGTACCCTGACTATCATTAAGTGTTGAACCTTATGATTCTTGACTCTTGACAAATGTATCTTTTCTTTTATGGACACTGAGAGCATTTGCACCAAGACAAATTCCTTGTGTGTCCAATCACACTTGGCCAATAAAGAATTCTATTCTATTCTATACTGTCCTATTCTATTCTATTTCTATTCTATTCTTTTTATTGACTAGTATGATTTGATTGCTTATTGTATCCTATGGCTATTATTAAGTGTTGTATCTTATGATTCTTGACTCTTGATTTTCCTTTATGTACACTGAGAGCATTTGCACCAAGACAAATTCCTTGTATGTCCAATCACACTTGGCCAATAAAGAATTCTATTCTATTCCAGTTTTTTTTATTCCGAAAGCAATTTATGAAAATAAATCGGATAAAGGTTAAAAAAAATCCGATTTAAATTTAAAAAAACACCCAGTTTGTTTATTTATATATTTATATTTATATATAAAAATCAATTTTAGTCACCCTGATAGAAAAGCTAAAAACCAAGATTATGTTTTTAACTTTAAAAATAAAAATAAAAAATAAAACTTTGCCTTCCAACATTCAAGTCGAGGCAGGCTTTCCTTCCTCTCTCCCCCCTTTAGGTTAAGCACCCTTCCCCGTTCAGGCTGGCCCCCTCCCCTTCATCTCTGCCAACACAAGGGGAATTCACAATAGTCAGCCCACCCACCGCTATGCCCCCCAAGGCAAGGCAGAGCAGCAGGTTCTGGAAAAGCCACAAAGCAAACCAGCCCTGCAAAAGCCTCACACTGCTAGTTATCCTAGCTATTGTTTTGAAGCACACTTAAAATTCTACCCTGGACTCTGCCTGAAGCAAGGAAGCTGTCGCAGATGGCAACTCCGCTTTCCCTTCTGTCATAGCTCCCCAATTCCCTTTGCTCCCCGCATCCCCGGGTTTTTTTTCAGCTGCTCCAGTTCAGCTCACTAGGGACTAGCACCATCTTCTGGATAGAGGAAGAACAGTTTCTTTTTTTCTTTTTAAAGGAAACTAACCAGCGTAGCACGGGGCCAGGATTAACCTATGGAAGTTTGAATGCATGTAAAAGAAACCAGAAAGAAAGCAGAATTACAAGTCAGGGTTTTTCCTTGCCTTCTTAAAAAAAGGAGTCAGGTTGGAGAAAGCATCAGCGAGGGATAAATTAAAGCTCAGTCACTCGATTTGTGGTGGGGATAAATTAAGGCTAGAAAAAAAAATATGAAAGCTAGAAATAGCTAATAGATTAGTGAAGAATAGAATAGAACAGAACAGAACAGAACAGAACAGAATAGAATAGAATTCTTTATTGGCCAAGTGTGATTGGACACGCAAGGAATTTGTCTTTGGTGCAAATGCTCTCAGTGTACATAAAATAGAATTAAAAAAGAATAGAATAGAATAGAATAGAATGCAGAGTAGAGTAGAGTAGAGTAGAGTAGAAAGAATGATCAATCAGCAGGAAAATGGGGTGAGGAATTTTCCTGTAGAATTTTCAGCTGCCCCCTGAAAAAGCATCTTTGGGACAACCATGACATGGAGGACTGAGAATCTTTGCAGACCCCCAAGGTTTAAGCGTTGTGTAGCTACTTACTTAATGCAGCCAATGATGACTTGGGTCAACGGGTAAATCAGGGGTTGCATGATGTCATTCGGATGCATCGTACTCAAAGCCCGGCACCAAAAATATAAGCAGTGCACGTATTGCCAGTTGTAAACGGACTGACAGTTTTCCTAGTTTAAAAAAAAAAAAGAGAAGAGCAGGAAGCAATGCTGGAAAATGGAATGAAGCAAGCCGCAAGATCCGAATGTCAACTCATAAAACATGCCTATGCCTGTTTTAGTAGTTCCTTTAAAAAAAGGGGGGGTGGGAATCTGGAAGAGCAGTGCAGCAGTTTGGAAGCGGAAGTACATTCCAACACTTCTCTTTAAAGGATTGTAACTAAAATACCAGAGTTTTTGCCCTGGAGTATATTTAATTGGAGAACATGAATGACACCCAGCCGGTGAAGGTGCTCAATTGGAGAATCTGATTTATGACACACCCAGGGGGGAGGAGGGAAACAGAGTCACAGGGGACTCTAAATGACGTATGCCAAATTGGCTTCATACAGGGCAGTGCCAGTATGTCGCCTCTAACGAATCCTTCAAAGTTTTTTGAAGTTTGGCTTGAGAATCGTGATTTAATTAGGGTGATTGATGGAATCCTGACACCGAAGCAGTTTATTATGATGGTTAGATACTTCTGCTTTCCTTTTTCCTCCTCCACTTTTCCTTTTGTGCTGCGACTTGTTAGACGGCAAAGTGTTGCTGTAAACTGCATACTACAAATCTTTCCGGATGAAGAATATGACTAAAAATATTTAGGAGCGTTAAGACCTGTTCTCTGGCCATGTTCATCACACCTTCAGACAAACCTACCTTCTTCTTGATGGTCATAGCCCCACGCAGGTGAATGGCCAGCTGACGGATGTATATGAAGGCCTGCTGGTAAGACACAGCGGGGTCCAGAGCATACATCTCAATCAGCGTCCGCTGCATGAAGTTGATGAGCGGGAGGACGTTAGGAGAGGTGAATCTCGAATTCTTGACGTAGGAAATGTACATTTGCTAATAGGGAAAAGGAAGACAAAGGCAGAGAATTTGGGTGACGTTGACAGTGGCTGGCCAGACCCTTGTTTTGAGGTGGGCAGCTGCAGAAGCTGAATTCATAAATGGTTTCATCCAACTACTGTGTTTCCTTGAAAATAAGACCCTGTCTTATCTTTTTTTGGCCACCAAAAAAGGCACCAGGTCTTATTTTGGGGGGGGATGTCATCCACTGACTAACCTCACATACGCGCGTACTTAATGACTGTCTCACTTAGTGACATAAATTTTGGGCTTTATTGTAGTCATAAATTGAGGACTACCTGTATAATTCCAAAATAATGCAGTTTTTCATATTCACTTAACTCAAAATTCACTAAACCAGGGGTCTTCAAACTCGACAGCTTTAAGATTTGTAGACTTCCAACTCCCATAATTCCTCTTCTACTCCATGTTAGCTCAGGAATTCTGGGAATTGAAGTCCACAAGTCTTAAACTTGCCAAGTTTAAAGACCCTTGCACTATACCAATGTCTTACTTAGCAACAGAAATTGTGAGCTGAAGATTTTGTAGTTTTATGATGAGAGCTACTTATTATTTCAAGGGGTCTCTTTACAGAAGACGAAAGCAGTTATGACATAAACCACGCCATGTTTCGATTCACTTCAGTAAGTGAATATGAAAAACTCCATTATTTTGAGATATATAGGTAGTCCTCAATTTGTGACTATAATAGAGCCCAAAATTTATGTCACTAAGCGAGACAGTCGTTAAGTATGTATAGCTGAGAACGAAAACCAACAACTGAGCTTCCAAGTAAACAACAGCAAAACTGGACCGCCGGCAAAACATCTTGTGTTGAAAGCTCCCTTCCATTAACCTATTAACCTTACCTTAAGAACAGAAGGTAGATAAGCGTCCTGTTTATACCGGCAGATTTTGTTGAGTATCAAAAAAGCTAGCACTCTTACAACTTCATCGCCTGTGCTCCAGAGCCGAATAATTTGCTTAATGAAAGAAGAAAAAATAAGTCATTTTCAATTTTGGTTTTGCTTTCAAAACGAGACGCCTCTAGGGTTAGAAACTGCATTTTTTTCCCCAAGTGCCAATCAAGGCAATGCCACTAAATTTCAACCCTTTTTATGGCCTAAAACAGCATTTCTCAGCCCTGGCAACTATAAAATGTGTGGAGTTCAATTCTAAGAATTTCCCAGCAGGCATGCTGGGAGGTAAAGTACATACATCTTAAAGCATGCTGGCTGGGGAATTCTGGGAGCTGAAGTCCACAAGTTGCCAAGATTGAAAACTTAAAAGGATGTCATCTTCATTGTACAGATTTGCTTTGGTGAATGATCGGATAATCTTAATGTCAACTCATAAAATACTTCTCTGGTCTTTTTAGAGTTGCCAACAGAAAAGGAGGGGGGAGCAGTGTGGCAGTTGCAAAACCAAAACTGCATTCCATAAATGTTTTCAAAGATAGTACCTAGGTGACTGAAGTTTCTGCAGCGCAAAATCCTAACTGGAGAACGTGATTGATGACTCTTGGCTATGGATGTGTCCCATTGGAGAATATGAATTACGATATACCCAGGCACATTAACTCCCAATAAATCCTTTTTAAGTTTTGGAAGTTTGGATTGAGACTTATGATTTAAATGGGGGTAACTGCCGGGAATCCTGACAGTTAATATTAACTGTTAATATTAATGTTTAGAGTTTTATACGGAATATTAGTCATTTCTTAAGATATAATAAATAGTTCTATACTAGTTAATTTTAAATCATCTAATTGCAAATCTTTTATTTACTGGTATTTTGTTCTTCATCCACTCTTTTCCTTCTTTTTTTTAATTTTGTGTAGCTATGTTTTTTTAAAATTTATTGAACCAGCCATTTATTATTTTTCTAAAATAAGGGGAAAAAAGAGAATCAGTTTGGTGTTAACGGTTAAGGTGCTGGTCTAGAAACTAGGAGATTGAGAATTCTAGTTCCACCACAGGCATGAAAGCCAACTGGGTGACTTTGGGCCAATCCCCACCCCTCTCAACACAACCCACCTCACCAGGTGTCAGGGTTCCCATGGATGCCCTAATAAATTCATGAGCCTTGAGCCAAGTTTCAAAAGAAATCCAATTATTTATTAGGAGCAACATGTTGGTACTTTTCCCAAGTGCAGTTGGCCTATGTTAATTTACTGCCCACCTATGAACCGGTTTCCCCCCCCCTCCCAAGGTGTGTCATAAATCACATTCTCCAACAGAGATCTTTCTCCAACTGGCTCTGGTAACCTGGGACATAATCTGGAGAAAAGTATGTGTGGAATGTGCTTCTGGCCATAGCAATGGAACTGCTACATCAGATCTCCCCTCCCTCCTTCTTATGGCAACTTGAGAGCAAGACAGGAATGCTTTACGAGTTGACACCAGGGTTATCATTGTGGAGAAAATAAGAGGGGGAAGGTGCGTTGAATATGCTTATTACCTTGAGATATTGATTAAAATAATAAAGGTGGAATAAAGATCTAATTAATTAATTTTAAAAAAAAAACCAAACCAAAAAAAGTTTGCTCTGGAACCCATCGTCTAGGACTGAAAGCCAGGGCACCCAGTTTGAATAAGGGGGAATCCAACTTTAAATCTTATTCCTGCACTTTCTGGCCAGCCCTGCTATTGGAGCTTACCTTAAGTAGCATGCGAGACTGTTTGGGGAAGCTTAAATAATAAGGCACAATGGCACTGATGTGCTGAAGAACAGCTATTGTTACTGAGGTCCGGGTTAAACACGACAGAAGCTGCAGAAAGAAAAAAAAGACAAAATTTCCATCGATACGGATGAAAGGCTGATTCAAATCGCCTACACTTCCCTCTGCCCCTGTCCCAAAGGTGCTTTTTCAAGAGGCAACTGGGCTTTTTCCTTGAAGACATTTCACTTCTCATCCAAGAAGCTTCTTCCGTTCAGCATATTGCCCCCAAACAATCTGGGATCCTCATTTCTCTGATCTTGGAAGGATGGAAAGCTGAGTCAACCCTGAGCCAGTCAGGATCGAACTGCTGGCAGCGGGCAGAGTTAAGTCTACAATGCTGCATTCCAACCACTGTGCCACCCCAGCTCCTGCCTCAGCACCCTGATGACGTTACCTAGTTTGGTAGCAAAACATCTGCAAGAAACCCACCAAGCTCAAATAGGACCCTGCAAATCAACCCTGACCTACAAATGTTTTCTTCTATATGTATAAAAAAAGATCTTCCAAAAACAGGAAGACATGCCCAATATCAAAAAAAAAAAATGACCAAATTTGACTCTCGCTTGCTAGGTGACTTAAACTCACCTGAATGGTGCAGCCCAAGTGCATTTTGATGTCCAATCGTAACTTGCTCCACAATGGACTGGAAGAAGGCAAGACTAACCTAAAGCAATTAAGGAAGACAAGATTTAGTACCGCAAATATGTGAATGCAAAAGCTGCCATTTCTCTAACGGATGGGAGATGACTGAATTTCAACTGGGCTAGTTGCTGTTCAACCAGGAAAGGTTCTTGCCTGTGATGGATTTAAAATTCAAGGTAGAAAATAAATATATACCTGAGCCCATACATATGTACTGTGTTTCCCCGAAAATAAGACCCTGGCTTTTTTTTTGCCGCCAAAAAAGGCATCGGGTCTTATTTTCAGGGGAAGTCATCCACTAACCTCACTTGCGTGTGTCGCCCCCGGCCTCCTTTTCACCGTCAGGAATTTCTTCTGCAGCCGGCAAGGCTTTCCTGAAGGCCTCTGCAGCCGATAACAGAGCTCCAGTTCAATCCAGAGCTTTGTTATCAGCTACGGAGGCCTTCAGGAATGCCTTGCCAGCCTTGCCGGCTGCAGAAGGAATGGGCCGGCAAGGCAGGTGTCGGGGTGTGTGAGGCCTGGCTACAATTATCCAAAGATAAGTAGTAGGGCAGCTCCACCACCCCCATCTTCACCCTAGCTTAATTTTTACCCTTGCACTCTGGAGTGGGCAGGATCTTAATTAGGGCTTATTTTAGGGGTAGGGTTTAAATTGAATGCACGTGTAAAGAATCAAGCTAGGGCTTACTTTCTGACTAGGTCGTATTTTCAGGGAAACCGGCTATACACTTATATCTATTAATTACTGTCCATTTTGAATACATAGCAGAAAAGAGAAACTTGAGGACTTCACAAGGTTGATGCTCCATGGAACAAAACTGAATCTGGATATTCTGCTTCGGGTACCACGAAGCCCCCTCCCAAAAGGTAACGAGGAAAACCAGTCCTGAAAAGGATGTGTAGTGTCCCCAGCTATCATGTGGACCCAGCTCAGAAACTCAGCCAAAAGTAGCGGCCAGCTGAGGTCAAGTGCAAAGCAAGCCATATATAAAGACGTACCATTATCCAGAGCGCTGAGTGCCCACGATGCCCTGTGGATCAGATAGCTGCAAATTACCACCCACATGCCAGCTTGAAAGGGATTAATTGTCCTCTAACCAGCTGCTTGCCTTTGCTGTCCGAATGGAAAATCCAACCCTGGCCCTGTCAGCTATCCAATGTTCTAAGGCTTAGGTGTTTTGCAAATTATACTTCAGTGTTTTGGGGGGTTTTAGCCACAGTGGAAACACCACAAGATGCATTTAAGCCTTTGGTTTTGACACTGAAAATAAATTGCAAATAAATGTGAATTAAAAAAAAGTTAACTTACTTTGATTTATTTTTTGCGGGCTTCACCTGAAGCAATTTTTGCACGAGAACGAAGAGGTCGCGGACACAGAAGGAGACAATTGTGTTGAAGACTAAGCAGGAGATGGGGAAAAAATAGAGACATTTCATCAATGAATTTAGCAGTCGTGAGAGAGAACTCTTTTATATACAGCTGCCTGTCTCAATGCCAGCAACTTTTAAGAGGTGGCTGGGGAATTCTGGGAGTTGGAAGTCCACCCGTCTTAAAAGATAGATAGAATTCTTTATTGGCCAAGTGTGATTGGATACACAAGGAATTTGTCTTGCTGTAAATACTCTCAGTATACATAAAAGAAAGGATACATTTGTTAAGAGTCGAGAATCATAAGGTATGACACTTAATGATAGTCATAGGGTACAATAAGCAATCAAATAAGCAATAAAGTTCCCAAGATTGAGAAATACTGGTATACAGGTAGTCATATAAGTCCAGTAAATGAATGAATGATTGAAATTGTTTTTTCTGCAGTCCTAATTACTCTCTGGAGTCTGTATGTGTCTTGTTGGGTTGCAGAGCCAAACCAGACCATTACAGAGGTGCAGATGACAGACTCAATCTAATTATCTATAATCAATAAGGGGTCTCAAATCTAAACAAATCAACGTGCCCCCAGTCACCATTTAATCAAGGCCAACTAAAGCAAAGACTTAGGGCAAAGTATCAACAAAGATGGAGTGTGTTTCTTTAATAATAATAATTATAATAATAATAATATTGTTGTTGCTGTTGCAAAGCCACCTCAGTTCTGGGAAGATTTACCTGTGCTGTCCGTGACTTTGAACTTGCCGGAATCCGGCCCTGCTGATTCCCCTTTGGCGGTGACCACGCAAGCTTTGAAAGCTTGATTGATTTCATGGAAGACCCTAGGAGTGAGTTTCTTCTGTGTGGAATGAAAAAAAAAAGTTAATAGAATTAATTTTAAAATAAAAGAATGCAGAATACAGTATACAGAGGAGAGGATAGAATGCAGAATAGAGGAGAGTAGAGTAGAACAGAAAATAAAACAGAACAGAGGATAGAATGCAGGATAGGATGCGATAGGATAAGATAAGATAGGATCCGACAGGACAGAACAGGATAGAATAGAGTAGAAAATATACTGCAGGATAGGACAGGATAGGATAGAATGCAAGATAGAACAGAATAAAGTCAAAATGTAAGTTCAAATAATAAATAAATAAATAAATAAATGAAAATAGAGTAGAACAGAGAATAGTCAAGTAGAATAGAAAATATACTGTAAGATATGACAGGATATGATAGAATGCAAGACAGAGTAGATTAGGAGTAGAGTAGAGAATACCAATAATCAATCTAATCTATTCTCTATTCTACTCAATTTCTACCTATTTCTACTCTATTCTATTCTTATTCTTCATTCCATTCCATAATTTCTTTTTTTTTTTTTCTATTCTATTCTATTCCATTCCATTCCATTCCATTCCATTCCATTCCATTCCATTCTATTTTCTATTCTATTGTAAATACTATGGTTAGAAAGAGACAGAGAAAATCAATTTTATCTTTGTTTTGGGCAAGACCTTCCATATTTAATCAGCCTTATTTGCAGTTCCTAAAGAATTGTTGTTGTTTTTTTTTTTAAAAAAAGATCTCTCTTACCTCTGCGGCTTCCTTCCAGTGTTCCACCATTTTCAACGACACAGTGATGAAATCCATTTTTTTCCGCTTAGCTGTTTTTTCTTCTTCATCATCATCATCTTCATCATCTTCTTCATCAGTTGCTTCCTATCAAAGTTAAAAAAAAAAGCATTTAGCCTGAAATGAGTGACACAGGGATACAGTCATGAAGTTTTCTTGGGAATAAAAAGAAATTGGGTTTCTCTGATCTTAATTTTTTTTTATTTCTACAGTCCTGCAACTTTATAGGAGATCCAAGCATTAACTAAGTTGGATTTTAATGGGATCAGAGAACTAGCAAGAGCAGTCAGGTGATTCCTGTTGTTCAACTATATATATTTAAAAGTGAAATACCCCTCACGCATCATCACAAAATCTCCAGAACCATAAAGCCTAAAAACTTGAAATTTTGGCACGTTAAGTTCCTCTTGGCTTCTAGGTGCTCACTAAGAAAGGATTTTTCGAAATGACCATCAGAGCATTAGTATTTCGCATATTATCATTATTAACATGCTCTGATGCTAAGGCGTTCTACTCCCCCTTCCCACCTGAAAAGAAATCTCTTCCAAATGCAAAACACAAGCAGAGGAGTTTCGGTTTTAGTTTCACAGCACCAAGCAGCTTTAGTACAGAACAGTTGAGCTAAGCCACGCCCAGGCTCCTTGCTGTCTCCTTGCTCACACAGCAAATGCTGTTTCAGTTTCCAAACAGCCCTCAACTCTCTCACACACTGACAGGACGCTAGCCAGAAATGAATACCGATGGATGCTGGTAAGCAGAGGCACAATTTTCCCCTTCAAAAACTAAGCCCAACCAGTTTTGTAGTAAAGTTAGGGTATCCAGGTAGAAAGAGAGAGAGGGAGAGAGAATGTGTGTGTATATGTATGTATGTGTGTGTATACATACATACATACATACATACATATGTATATGTATGTGTATTTATACATATAATTAATTACTTCTAATTTTTCAGGCAACACGTGATGATCCTCCTCTTCATCAGAACTGTCAGACTCATCAAAATTAAGCAAAGTCTTGTCATTTTCTTCCAGGAACTTGTAAAATTCAGGATCTCGATCCTTTAGTCGAGAGAGCTGGTCTTTATGTACTGAAGCATTGCCTTTCTTTATTTTCCTGCACAACACAGAAGGGTTTAAGGAATTTAAGTTTATATATCTATATATCCAGCCAGGAAGATTTTAAAAAAAGCTAACCAATCCTACATATTCCGTAGTGCTATATGGCGGCATCTGCTTAGAAGAGAAAGATCAGGGGGGTTTGCTTCCTGGAAAGCATGAATAAAAAATCCTGATTTTCAAAATTTTGAATAGGAAGCAGGCCGCAAGAGAAGCAGTGTTTCTCAACCTTGCCGATTTTAAGAAGCATGGACTTCAACTCCCGGAATTTCCCATTCCAGTAGGGCTGGCTTGAGTTTTCCTCTTCCCTCCCAGGGAACGGCTTTCGTTGTGTGTGTGTGTGTGTGTGTGTGTGTGTGTCTTTTTCGAGTCTATCTTGAAAGCCAAAGGGCTGGATGGGGCATTCTGGGAGTTCAAGTCCACCTATCTTAAAACTGGCAAGGTTGAGAAGCGGTTGGGATTTTTTTTGGAGCAGGGGGCCTTCAAACTTGACAGCTTTTAAGACTTGTGGACTTCAACCCCCAGAATTCCTCCTCCAGTCCATGTCAGCTCCAGGAATTCTGGGAGTTGAAGTCCACAAGTCTTAAACTTGCCAAGTTTGAAGATCCTTGTGTTTCTCATTTTCTACCAGGAAAGACAATGGAGACAAGGCAAATTTGGTCTGGTCTTCCATCCTCTCATCTAGTCAGCTTTCAAATTGAGATTCCTAGGTACGTAGTTTAAAAGCTATCAATCTATCATATCTATCTATCCATCCCTCCATCCATATCTAGCTACCTATATCCATCATCTATCCACCCTTCTATCCTCCTTCCCTTTCACCCCTTCACCCATCCATCCATCCACCATCATCTGTCTATCTATCCATCCCTCTATCCATAATATCTAGCTACCTACATCCATCATCTATCCATCCATCCATCCATCCATCCATCCATCCATCCATCCATCCATCCTCCCACTCACCTACATCCTGCTTTCTTTTTGCTGTCAAGTTTTGAAGGTAAGTTTATTCCCTCATCTTCCCCAGAATTTGGAGTATCTTCTATCAAATCATCTTCCAAGTCAGAATCAAATCCTGAAGTTAAAAACTCATCCACACTCAAGTCAGCCAGTTTTTTGCTTCTGAAAAGGAGAGAGAGACAGAGAGAGAGTTTAAAAATAAATAAATAAACATTTTTGTTTATCGATGGTCTCGTTTAGAAAGGCCAATGCATGTTATAAATGCTTTGCTCCATTTCCAAGTTAATTTCACACTAGTGACACTATTTGCACACGGGAAAATCTTAGGACTATACAAACACCAATACACCAATACACAATGAAAATTTAATGCTCTTTTTCACATTGTTGCTTTAATTGTATCAGATCCATGATCTGTAGTGGTTTGATAATAAACTGAAGGCAAAACACTATCAACAAATACCCTGAATTACTTTGTAATGTATAAGTAATCATCTATGATTTATTATTTATTTTTAATAATTTATTATTAGGGGTTATTGTTACCCGCTTGCTTCTCCTGAGTTTTGAATCCCATTTAACTGCCTGGAGCCACTGTGGTGACTAAATAAATAAAAATAAATGAAATAAACCCACATATTGCACCTATCACTCTCAAGTGTCTCCCTGAAATCATTCTGTTCCCCAAATTGAATTCACCAAAAGTGCCTCAAAATTCTTGGGCCCACAAAATTACAACAACAGGTTTAAAAAATTGGTATTTCTGCATTTTTAAACCAGGGGCTTTCAAACTGAACAGGAAAAGAGGGAAATATAAAAAAAAATGGCCTTTTAGTCCTCAGTTTATCAATAGTGACATGATGGTGGTAGGTCTCTAAAGCCAAAAATGACATTAAAATATTAATGACATTAAAATATTAAAGTATTATCTTTCTGGTTTACCTAGAATTGTTTCCCAATATTTTAAGTCTGCCAGCCTAAATTTTACACTTTTTTAAAAATTCATTTAAAAATAAAAATTAAGTTGCCTCAGAAGCCAGCCTACATTTTACATTTTTAAAATCCATTTTTAGAAAATAAAAATTAAGTTGCCTCAGAAGCCAGCCTACATTTTACATTTTTAAAAAATCCATTTTTTAGAAAAATAAAAATTAAGTTGCCTCAGAAGCCAGCCTACATTTTACATTTTTTAAAAATCCATCTTTTAGAAAAATAAAAATTAAGTTACCTCAGTAGCTGCTGCAAAGCTATCTGCTTCCAATTAAGCACCACCTGTGGCCTAAAATCTCCAGGTGTTGCTCATTATCTAATTGTTCCTCCCAAGCCAGCAAGTTTGGATGAGATAAATTAGGTTGAGAGACCTTAGCATTACAATTTAAAAGGGTGTTGTTTTTTTTAAACCTGCCTTTAATGGAACCATTTTAAAAGGCCCCCAAGGTGGTTTTGTTGTTTTGTTTTAACATACACAAAGGCTCATTTCACAGCTGTTGACATGCGATAAACAAAACAATATGTTTGCAATTTATTTCTAGTTAGCGGATTGTTTGTTGGGAATATATATTTTCTTTTTTTTTTTAAAAAGGGAGTTAAGCTGCAAAATTGTGTTAAGAGAAAACAACCAGCTGTAGCATCCTTTAAAAAGCCAAATTGGTACCATCATACTCTCCTATACATACATATACAGTGCTTTAGATTGGCCTTGGTTTCTTAATCAAAAGATGAAAACATGATCTAGCAAATGTTTTGTATTTGGACCATATGAACGGGGCACGTTTGCAATACTTCTAAAATCCCTTTTATTTATTTATTTTTATTTCCTTATTTGTATCCCACCCTTTATTGTTTTGACAAACACCTCAAGGGTATTTGACACAACCAACACACACCTTCCACCTCCTGTTTTACCTACTACTACTACAACCCTGTGCGATGGGTTGGGCTTAAGAGAGAGAGTGACTGGCCCAAAGACACCCAGGGGGGACTTTCATAGCTAAGGCAGGACTTGAACTCAGGGCTTCTCAAATAAAAGAAACAAATCAGCTGATTTGGTAGCCGTATCCTAGCTGTATTTGATAACAGAATTTCAAAAAGCCACCTCGACTGAATTCCATCAGGCCTCCTTCTCCAGGTCTATCCTTTCCAACAATTAGAATAGAGGTGGAAGGGACTGATGAATTATTCTAACTGTTGGGAAAATTCTCCTTAATTTCAGATTGCTTCTCTCCTGGGTTAGTTTCCATCCATCGTTTCTTGTCCTGCCTTCTGGTGCTTTGGAGAATAATTTGACCCTCTCTTCTTTAAGGAAGCCCCTCAAAGACTGGATTACTGCTATCATGTCACCCCTGATTCTTTTCTTTAGAGCAAATTCTGGGAGTTGAAGTCCACAAGTCTTAAAGTTGCCAAGTTTGGGGAGCCCTGCTTTGGAGTCAATGGATTCATTAGTTAATGGGCATTCCCTTCTGCCTTTTATGCCACACCACGCAACCCCAGAGTCCGGAGTACATTCGTTCACACGCTCTGTGCACTCCGGGTCGGATGCCTAAGGCTTCCCACTTAGGGGATGATGGGACATGGCATGCCACGCGTTTCTGAAGGCTGGCACCAAACCAACGCAATGCAACTCTTCCTTTGGTTTGCCAAGAGAATTGGTGCAGAACGCGCCCAAACCAATGTTGGAAACGAACCCAATTCCCTATTCCAGAGGTCTCCAAACGGGGCCACTTTTAAGTCTTGTGGACTTCAACTCCCAGAATTCCTCAGCCAGCCATGCTGGCTGGGGAATTCTGGGAGTTGAAGTCCACAACAAGTCTCAAAGCGGCCATGTTTGGAGATCCCTGCCCTATTCTCAGGAGTTTGCGGGGCCGCTCCGTCACACAACACCGATTCCCAGAGTCCGGAGTACCTTCATTCACACGCTCTGCACGCTTCAGGTCGGATGCCTAGGCTTCCCACTTGGGGGGGATGATGGGACATGGCATTGCCACGCGTTCCTGAAGGCTGGCACCAATGCAAAACGCCATTCAACCCAATGCGACTCTTGCTCCGCTTTGCAACAGAATGCGCGCAAAGCAACGCAGGAAACGAACCCAGTTCCCTATTCTCACGTGTTTGCGGGGCTGCCCCGTCGTGACACCGATTCCCAGCCCCCTCCTCCAATCCCAGAAGGGCTCCTAAACCCCCTCCCCTCTCCCTCTTGCAAGGGCCGGACCCTCGAGGATGACCCGGGACTGGCTTTGCAAGCGCTCTGACCTTTTCGCGGCGGTGGCCATGCTGGCGGAGTTGATTTTTTCCCCCGCTCCGCAGCTGCAACAACGTGGGAAAACCAGGCACTTCCTCTCCCACAATGCAACTGAGCAGCGAGAGAGAGAGAAAACGGGGGGAAGTTCCCAGCCCAGCCGGCCGGATTGGCTTTCAGGTTCACCGGCGTGAGTGGAGAAACGCCGCCGCGGAGGCGTTGCTTTCCTGCACCTTAAGCCAGGGCCCGCGGGCGCCCGGTTAACAATTAAACAGAATAAACAAGAGGTTGTTTGTTTGTTTGTTTGTTTGTTTAAGGGGACCTTGGAAGGCATTTAGTCCAGCCCCCTAATAATAGCACTTCTTACACGGGAGATAAAAGAAAAAGACACAGAATATTTTCGAACTCGGGGCTTGTTTTGTCAATGGTTGGATAAAAGGAGTAGAAATTACGAACTTAAGAAGGTATTACTTTGTAAACCAATTGACCCAGACAGTTCGCTGTCCATTAAGCACATATTTTTGTGTGTGTGTGTATTTGTATATATATATACATCTAAATACATATACATACATATATATATGTACACAGAGATCAATATATATATATCTCAATCTCTATATACACACACACACACCCCTATTATATATATATATATATATATATATACACTAGGTATCTTACGTGTACACGTGAAACTCATCCGTATTTTGTATGAAGACACCAGCCTATATAACACACACTCCTATTATTATATATATATATACACACTATTTTGTATACATATATACACACACACCCCTATTTTATATATAAAATAGGTGTGTGTATATATATATATATATATACATATATATATATATACACACACATATATCTATATCGAGATATATATTGATCTCGAGAGAGAAAGAGGTCAATAGATAGATAGGTATGTGTGTGTATATGTATGTGTATATATCTATATCTATATACACACACACCTATTTTATATATAAAATAGGTTGTGTGTGTGTAAAATAGCAATAACATTTAAATGTCCCAAAGCTGCTTTTTCTGGAGGCAACTGGACTTTCTGGTTTTTTCTTTTGAAGGCATTTCGCTTCTCATCTGAGAAGATTCTTTAGCTCTAACTGGACTAACTGGTGGGGAATGGAAGGATTTATACTCCTTGCAGACAGCCCATCATTTGCATCCTTTTAGAGAGTCATTGAGGCCACTTGAAGGCTTATCTGTGTCCCCAGGGTACCCTATGACTATCATTAAGTGTTATACCTTATGATTCATTAACAGAGGGATACGATCAAGATCAAGGGAGGTACTAATACCACTCTATAAAGCCTCAGTAATATGAAGAACAGTTGCAGGAACTGGGCCTGGCTCGTCTAACGAAGAGAAGGACCAGGGGAGACAGGATAGCAGTCTTCCAATATTTGAGGGGCTGCCACAGAGAGGAGGAAGGGGTCAAGCTATTTTCCAAAGCACCCGAAGGCCAGACAAGGAAGAATGGATGGAAACTGAACAAGGAGAAAGATTCAACCTAGAAATAAGGAGAAACTTTCTGACAGTGAGAACAATCAACCAGTGGAACAGAAGTTGCCTTCAGAAGTTGTGGGAGCTTGAGACTGTCAAGAAGAGATTGGACTCCCATCTGTCAGACATGGTGTAGGGTCTCCTGCTTGGGTGGGGGGTTGGACTAGATGACCTACAAGGTCCCTTCCAACTCTGATTATCTGTTATCTGTTATTCTTGATGAATGTATCTTTTTTCTTTTTATGTACACTGACAGCCTATGCACCAAAGTCAAATCCCTTGTATGTCCAAATCCCACTTGGCCAATAAAGAATCCATTCATTCAACTAGGGTTTGAGTTAAGCCACAATGGAAGCCGGGTTTGCACCATCTCGCCAGCTGTCAATCGCAACCCACCCAGGGGAAACTCGCAAGTGGGGTTTAGGGAGTTGTGGGAAAGCAGGATTTTTGGCACGGGCTTGCAAAGGTACACACCCACACACCCTTGTAGCATCCCAATCTTGGTGTGTGCATCTTTGCAGTTTCGTGCAAAAAATGGACCCCCCCCCTTCTCCTCCTCCAGCAACAATGAAAAAATAAATAAATTACTGCACCAGTCAAAAAGAGGGCTGTGAAAATATCTACAGACCCCTCACATCCTGGACATAAACTGTTTCAACTCCTACCCTCAAAAGGACGCTATAGAGCACTGCACACCAGAACAACTAGACACAAGGGGAGTTTTTTCCCGAATGCCATCACTCTGCTAAACAAATAATTCCCTCCACCCTGTCCAACTATTTACAAAGTCTGCACTACTATTACTGTTAATCTTCTCATCACTCCTTATCACCCATCCCCTCCCACTTGTGATTGTAGGACTGTAACTTTGTCGCTTGTATCCTTACGATTTATATTGACTGTTTCCTAGTATGATTGATTGCTTATCGTACCCTATGGCTATTATTACGTGTTGTACCTGATGATTGACTCTTGATGAGTGAATCTTTTCCTTTATGGACACTGAGAGCATTTGCACCAAGACAAATTCCTTGTGTGTCCAATCACACTAGGCCAATAAATAATCCTATTCTATTCTATTCCTTATTCTATTCTATATTCTATTCTATTCTGCATTCTATTCTATTCTAAAAATAAAAGCAATCCAGTCTTTGCCATCCAAAGCTCGCCTTCCCTTCCTTTTTTTTTTCCTCCCCCCGATTCGCAACCGGGGTTGCTCTAAGGCGCAGGGAGCCCGCTGCTTCCCATATGGAGGGGTTTGAGCGACAGCCTCCTCCTATGCGGAGGGACTGACATCACGGCCGAAGCGGACGAGAGAGAGAGAGAGAGAGAGCGCCCAGCCGGCCACCAGGTTGCGAATTGCGCTGCGGGCGGCGACTGGACACACAGCAATCCTCCCAACCTCCCCTCTATTATTGCTGTGTAAACGGAGGGGGGGACAGAGAGAGAGAGAGAGAGAGAGAGAGAGAGAGAGAAGGAGACAGAGAGAGAGAGAGAAAGCAAAAGTGATTTTGTCTTTTCGGAGCAGAGAAAGCGCCCGGCGTCGTTGGGAAGGTGCAGGAGAGAAATTTCCAACCCCCCCCCCAAGCCCCCCAGGAACCGCCGAGCTGGGAAACGGATCGGATTTTTTAAATTATTATTATTATTATTTTTTACCCGGGCGAACTTTTGCAACCCAACCCATCAATCTGGAGAACAAAGTGCCCGAGCAGGGAGGCCAGCTTTGCTGCTTAGCCCTGGAGGGTCCCGCTGGGTGAGTCTTTTGCAGGGGGGGGGAAGGGAAGGAGACAATGCTGCTGGGAGGGGTGGGGGTGTTGGACAGGCAGCACCTCCTGGCCAGTCTGCACTGGGGTGGGGAGGGGGTCGCGCGTGGGATGGATGGGAGGAGGAGGATGCACAAGCACCTTTTGCAAGGCAAGCGGCTTTGTTGCAGACTGCGGGGGTCCCCCTCCTCAATACACACACACACACACACCTTCCTTCCTCCGGGAGGAGGGCGATCAAGCTAGCCCCTCCAGCCTGAGCTTGATCCCCGCCCCAGACCTGGGGCGGGGGGCTCCCCGACCTTGCAAAGGATCCGCTGCACCAAGGGGGAAGAGCGGAGCCAAAAGCCGCCGTCTGCAGCCATCCATCACCGGGAGCCCTGGGGGGGGGAGGAAAAGCACCGCATTGGGGGGGGGAGACGACGGAGGGGCGTTGCTGAAATACCTGCCCCACTGTTGGGGCTGCGGGGTGGGGTGTGGGGGGGGGAGAAGAGGAGAGCAAGGGAGGCGAAGGCGCGGGGAGGGGGGGCTCGCTTGCGCGTTGCGGCTGGGAGCGGAGAGGCGCGCCGGTCTCCCTCCCGGCTGAGTGTGGACGGTGCGGGGGAGTTATTTAAGGTGACTGCTCAGCGCCAGACGAGCGCAGTCCCCGGCTGCTGCCTGCACGACGCCTCCCCTTCCACCCCCGCCCCCAAACAGCGCCATGCATCTTTGCTGATTGTGCCAATTGGCCAGATAGCCTGGGATAGAGACTGTGAGTGTGTGTGTGTGTGCGCGCAAATGCCATCCTAGGAGGGTACAAAGAGGAAAGGCAGGTAATGTCCATCCCCTCCCCTGGCTCCCCTCTCCTCCCCAACTCATCCTCCTGCTTTCCCCAGGATGGAAGCAATCTGGGTCATGCTAGCAAAAAGCATCCCTCTTGTTAAAATGATCATAATAAGGATGCTTAGAGATGGCACACACACACACACACACCCGTTTCCTGCCCTTCCTTAAATCTCAGGGCATGGAGGGTTTGTCTCTCCTCTTCTCTTCCTCCCCCAAAAAACACAAACAGACACACAACAGTGCCATCCATCTGTCCCAAAAAGGGGACATCAAAAAATAGAAGAGAATAGAGGAATTAAGAATAGAATAGAATAGAATAGAATAGAAATTAGAATAGAATAGAATAGAACAGAACAGAATTCTTTATTGGCCAAGTGTGATTGGACACACAAGGAATTTGTCTTGCTGCAAATGCTCTCAGTGTAAATAGAATAGAATTAGAATAGAATAGAATTAGAATTAGAATTAGAATAAGAATAGAATAAGAATAGAATAGAATTCTTTATTGGCCAAGTGTGATTGGACACGCAAGGAATTTGTTTTGCTGCAAATGGTCTCAGTGTAAAAAGAATAGAATTAGAATAGAATAGAATTAGAATTAGAAATAGAATAAGAATAGAATAAGAATAGAATAGAATTCTTTATTGGCCAAATGTGATTGGACACACAAGGAATTTGTCTTGGTGCAAATGCTCTCAGTGTAAAAGAAAGATACATTGGTCAAGAGTCAAGAATCATCAGGTACAACACTTAATAATAGTCGTAGGGTGACAAAATGTGACACTTTTTAGATCAGCTTGAATTGGGGTGGAGGGTATGTGTTACCTTAAGTCCATTTTTGATAGCTAGGAAGCAGGGAGAGGCAGGAGAAGGGAGGAGAAATGGATAGGGGAAGGAGAGAAGTGCTTGTAAATAAATAATGGCGCTTTATGGATTTGGGGTTTGACCTGGATTTTTATAGCCGCAGCTGCTGGCAGGAAGTGAAGAGAAGCTCAGCTGGTCTTGGCTAATATCCTGGGTCTTTTTGAGCTGGTCTTTGAAAGCATCTTGGTTGCAGGAAAGGAGGCAGCGTCACTCCTGGCTATTTAATGCAGCAATATCTTCTGCTTTGTTCCAAATTCTTTTTGGAAATCGCTCCTTGCTGGGTTTTAAGGCCCTCAACCCTGATTTTTTTCACCCAGAGAAAAGACATTCGGCAAAGGCTAAGATGGCAGAATCCTGACTTCCTAGCATTGATGTGAAGGAGAGATCTTGCAACCTCCCTGTTGCATGAGTTCAGGACCAGAGAGGAGGGTTTCATCCCATGGCCTTTTCCCAGGGCGGTTTTTCCCCCCCTCCTGTCACATCTCCAAGTAATGCAGGGAAATTACTTGGAAGAATTTGCTGATGGAGCGTTCACAGATATCCTGGTTCTCAGCTAGCTTTTCTGCCTGCCTGGCGTTTAAATTATAAAGTATCACGTATTTCAAGTATCGATCGATCAGCTATGCCCAGGACAAAGTTGTTAAGCTTAATGCTTAATCTCTGGAAACCCACCTTGGTTCTGGACAACTGGGGAGAATCTGTGGGGTCTTCTAAGCGAGAGAGTTTAGACTGATTTGGTAATATTTCCTTCCCCCCCTCCAGTTTTTGCTAGCATAACTGGTGCACTGTAATGACACATTTCTGGAAATGTTTCTGCTGGCAGATTCCCAGAAAGGGAATCTAAATGATAAACTTCAGCAATGCAGCGGGTTCGGGCAGAGGCTCCGTTCATAATTTCACCCGGGAGGTCATCTAGTCCACCCCCATTCCTTCACTATCCCTAAAAGATTTGACAGAATCGATTGGTCGTCTTCAAGGGAAAGAAGGGAACCCAATAAAATAAGAGGCTGCTGGAAAATATCCAGGGGTGTAGCCAGTTACATTCAGAAGGGGTGTTGATTCACCAATACAGGTAGTCCTCGAGTTACAGCCATAAGTGAACCCCCCAGATTTACATTGCTAAGTGAAACATTTGTTTTGCCCCACGTTACAACCTTTCTTTGCCACAATTGCTAAGTGAATCACTGCAGTTGTTGAATTAGTACCGTGTTTCCCCCAAAATAAGACCCTGTCTTATAATTTTTGGCCACCAAAAAAGGCACCAGGTCTTATTTTCGGGGGATGTCATCCACTGACTAATCTCACTTGAACATGTCACCCCAGGCCTCCTTTTTGCTGTCAGAGGCCTCAGGAACTTCTTCTACAGCCAGCAAGGCTTTCCTGAAGGCCTCTGCAGCCAATAAGAGAGTTCTGGATCGATCCGGAGCTTTGTTATCCGCTACAGAGGCCTTCAGGAAAGCTTGCCGGCCTTGCCGGCTGCAGAAGAAATGGGCTGGCAAGGCAGGTGTCAAGGTGTGTGAGGCCTGGCTACAACTGTCCAAAAGTAAGTAGTAGGGCAGCTCCACCCCCACCATCCCCACCCTAGCCTAATTTTTACCTGTGCACTCTGGAGTGGATCTTAATTAGGGCTTATTTTGGGAGATAGGGCTTATATTGGGCGCACGTGAGAAAATCAAGCTAGGACTTACTTTCAGGGTAGGTCGTATTTACAGGGAAACAGGGTAACACGGTTGTTAAGCAAATCTGGCTTCCCCATTCACTTCGCTGGTCCGAAGTCTTGCAAAAGGGGAAATCAGGTGACCGCAGGATACGGCAACCATCATAAATATGAACCAGCTGCCAAGTGTCCGAATTTTGATTGTGGGGATGCTGCAACGGTCATAAGTGTGAAAAATGGTCATAAGTCACTCTTTTCAGCTTCGTTTGAGTTACTTTGAACACACACTTCACACTGAATGAACAGTTGTAAGTTGAGGACCACCTGTCTTCCAGTGTGCTTCCTGTTTTATTTTTGTGCAAAGTTTGCTTCATGTTTATGACTTCAACCAGAATCTGTCCAGTCCTACTATAGTCCCTGCCTGACAATAGAAGTGGTTTGCTGCGAGGGCCGAAAAACATATGCACGTCTATTATTATTATTACTACTACTACTATTACTATTATTATGTAGAATGCAGAATATTGTGGAAGGGGCATCTGGATAAATTCTAGCTGTGAGGAACCCCTGCCAGGTCAGGCCTGCAATTCCTGCATTTGTGCTTTGCCGAAATGCCACGGTCTCTGGCCCATGTGGATTTTGAGGCTGGCTTTGCAGCCCTTTGAAATGTTGGTTGGAACTTTTTTTCAGCTGTTTTCGGAAGCTACCTGTATTAGCAACCAGATTAAGCTTGGTCTTTGCGTCATGTTCTTTTTCATAACCGGAGCTATTTTTAGGGGAGCTGGAGGGCTACAAAGGAAAGGAGGGAGGGGGGGAGGAGAGGGGGAAGGAGGAGGAGAAGGAAGAGGAGTAGAAGGAAGAGGAGGAAGAAGAGAAGAGGAGGAGGAAGAGAAGGAGGAGGATTTTAATATCATTTTAAGTTTTCCACTCTTTTCTCTGTTTTGCCGTACTTCAAAGGAGAGTAAAAGAACCTTAATGTTATATGCAGATAAGACCATGGTATTTAAGAATAGGCAGTCCATGACTTAATGGGCACAATTTGGGCCGGTTTGCTAAACAAGGTGTTTCTTAAGTGAATCGCACTTGATTTTATCACCTTTTTTTTTGGCCACGGTTCTTAAACAAACAGACCGCAGCTGTTAAGTGAATGAGGCAGTCATTAAGTGAATCTGGCTTCCCCTATCGATTTGGTTTGTCAGACGCTGGCTGGGAAAGTCACAAATGGTGATCCCATGACCCCGGGGACGGTACAACCATCGTAAATACATGTTGGTGACCAAGCCCTGGAATTGCCGGCCCCGAAACGGCCAGCCGTGAGCGATTCAATCACGTGACCATGGGGGTACAGCAGTAGTTGTAAGGGTGAGGACCAGTATAAGTCCTTTTTTTCAGTGCTGTTGTAACTTGGAGCAGTCGCTAAACGGATGGTTATAAGGCGAGGGATATCTGTATGGTAAAGAAATGAATTCAGCACTTTGGAGAGCTCCCAGAGACAGAGGTGTTGCTCTCCTGAAACCCTGAATGAATTCTTCCATTCCCCGTTTTTAACCGGCATTGTTACCTTCTGGCATTGTTGCGTGTGGCCCAAATGATTCTCGCTGGCCTTGAGGTTCAACCAGGAGCCCAGATGATCAACTGAGACATTCGGGGCCTTCTTCCTAGAACGAAGCCTAGGAGAGAAAGACGCGTAAACAAAGGTCGGCCTGCGATTCTTCTCCTAGCTTAAGAGTCTGTGCGGATTGCACCAGGCCATGGGAGACCCAATTATTGCGTCCTTGCACTCAAAACAGCGGCGAGGAGGAGGGTGGGGGGAGGGCTGCAGCCTGGCCTCTCCCCTCCCCCAGGAATCCTTACCCCTCCAGTTTTCTCCCGCCACAGTCCTTCGCAATCATTCATTACCCAGCTGGCTGCGTGTTGGGCCTCCCCCGCAATCCTGAAGGATGCAGACACGTTTGCACGATTCATTGACAGTTGCGTAGGTAGCTCTCGGGAGCTGTTTCCGCTCTTTCGCATGCTCTTCCCTCCCCCCTCCTTCCAGATGGGAGTCCCCCACTCCATTCCTGCCTGGCAGGAAACTCCCACCTCTGCTATTCTGAGCATTTTCTCTGCCAAGAGGCTTACACCCTACAATGGCCTGGCATCCGCCTGTCAATCAGAGGCAGGGAAGGGAGACGGGCCATGGGTGAGTAGAGGGGTGATGATGCTCCTTTCCTTCCCCCTATGATGCGAGGGGCCTGCTCTTGAGCAAATTCACATCCTGGTTTGGTTTTTTTTTTGCCAGAATAAGCAAAAAAGAGATTCCTCTCCCCGGGTGTTTTATTTTTAGCTGCACAATACACCTTGCAGTCAATGGGGCGTAGGGATTTGAGAAGGGGTCTCGATTCCTTATACACCTGACTTGGTGCGAGGATGCAAGCATGGGTAGATCTAAAGCAAACCTGCTGGGGTGCTTTGTCATAATTTCTCTTATTGGGGCATCTTGTTTCATGCACACCTTGTATTTTTTCAATTGAATACGTTTAAAGAGAAGAGAAGAGAGAAGAGAAGGATAGGAATAGGAAAAAACAGAGTAGAGTAGAGCAGAGTAGAGTAGAATAGAAGAAAGAGAACAGAACAGAACAGAATAGAATAGAATAGAATAGAAGAGAAAAGAATAGAACAGAAGAGAATAGAAGAAAGAGAACAGAACAGAAGAGAATAGAGCAGAATAGAAGAAAGAGAAGAGAACAGAATAGAAGAAAGAAGAGAAGAAAAAGAACAGAATAGAATAGAAGAAAGAATAGAATATAATAGAAGAAAGAGAACAGAACAGAATAGAATAGGATAGGATAGAATTCTTTATTGGCCAAGTGTGATTGGGTCTGCACTGGGGTCTCCCCGCACCCCTAAAACACCCCGTGCTCCACTGAACGATCTGCATGTTCGTTTAGCAATTGCTTTGGGGAAAGCAGGGATTGTGGGCAGTGGAGGGATTCAACCGGTGTAACAACCAGTTCGGTGAGCGCGCACGCACGGTGCATTTGAAACCAGCTCTAAAACTTACCTTCTACTGCAGCCCCGGTGAGTGAAACAGCTGAGGCACGGCAATCCGCTCTGCCACGCCTATCAGCTGGGCTTCAAACAAAGTGTCAACTCAAAAATATTTCTCTTGTCTTGTCAGCAGAAAGGGAGCGTGGGGAAGAGTAATACATACCTTAGATAATTGCTGGGC
>CM019158.1:6475263-6530521 GCA_009733165.1 Naja naja | reverse complement strand
AAGTGCTGCCCACACAAGGCGTTGGAGATGCACAACCTCAGCTCTTATCCTGAAACTATACTTATACAAATGAGCCAGCCCACAATCCGCCTCTTATAACGAAAATTCAGACTAGAGACCAGCACTCTTCTTCCTGGTTCTCACGCCTGGCTTTTTCCTGGGTGGCGACGCAAAATACCTCATTCCTGATCCGTAGAACCAGAGTTCTTTGCCAAAGGCACACACACACACACACACAAAACATTTTATGGGTTAGTTTGTTTCGTTTAATGCAGGGCTATAGTCAGATGAGGCCTTTTCTCCACCTTGTTAGAAGAAGCCATAAATGCTGTTATTTGAAAGCAGTGTTTTTCAAACTTGGTCCCTTTAAGAGGGGTGGACTTCAACTCCCAGAATTCCCTAGCCAGCTATAAGGAGTTGAAGTCCACCCCTCTTAAAGTGGCAAAGGTTAAAAAACACTGCTGTAAAGCAACGCACCCACATGCACACACAAATACAAACACACACACCCATTTCAGAGATGGTATTCAGCCGGTTTGGACCGGTTCTAGAGAACCGGTAGCGGAAATTTTGAGTCGATCGGAAAACCAGCAAATCTGACTGGCCCCGCCCCCTTCTATTCTCTGCCTCCCGAGTCCCAGCTGATTGGGTGGGTCTTCTTTGGTTGCCCTGCACAGGAGAACGGAGCTGGAAAGTAGGTCTGTGGGGTGGGGAAGGAATGGGGATTTTGCAGTAACCTTCCCCTGCCATGCCCACCAAGCCACACCCACAGAACCGGTAGTAACAAATTTTTTGAATCCCACCACTGACCCATTTCATGTGCCAGTAATTGCAGGTCCTAAGCGAGAAATCTGCTTTTGGAAGGGCGCATAGAGACACAATTCCACAGGCCAGGATGGAGCCATCATTGCTAAACCGTCCACAGTACGCCACTAACATTCTCATTCTTGGAATCTTTAACTTGGCCAAATAGCCCATTGCACGGCAACAATTTTGGAACCAAAGCACCTCAAATGGGCTAAAATGCATCCAAAAATCCGGGACCCAAAATTCCGTGGAATTGAAACTTGGTGAACTGAATAGTTTCTCCAAACTTTAGGGTTAGCATCATCTTAACTGTCCTTTCCCAGAGGTGATCAAGCTACCTTCCGTATTCACGCACACTAAACTAGCATTTGTTATTTTTTTATTCATTTATAATATATAATACAAAAGTACAAAAGGAAATAGGAGGATAAGAGAGAGGAAAAAGGAAGGGAAAAAGTGTAGGACAAGGGCAGTGGTGGGATTCAAATAATTTAACAACCGGTTCTCTGCCCTAATGATTCCTTCCAACAACCAGTTCGCCAAACTGCTCAGAAAGTTAACAACCGGTTCTCCCAAACTGGTGCGAACCAGCTGAATCCCGCCACTGGACAAGGGGAAGAAAGAAAGAAAGAAAGAAAGAAAGAAAGAAAAAGGCATTGATTTCCAACTCCCTTTGGTGCAATAAAATAAGATAACATCAATCCTCAACTTTTTAACTTTTAAATAATAATGTAAACTAGCCATTTCTGTAGTAACAAACCTATCTAATCTGTCAAACCCAAAATCAAAAGTTTCATTTTGTCACCTCAGGCATAAAGTCCAGAAGTGGTTTCCAAGTAGAAGCAAAAGTCATTGTATTTTTTTTCTTCGACCAAAGCAGTCGATCTCTGCTGACTCCATAGGTACTAAACTACAATCGTTTGCTTGAATGGGTTGTGAAAACGCGCACGTTGTTGATTGCAGAGACGTGTTTGAAGGCTTAGCAGGTCTCTAACACCCATGAATTATGGGTAGTCCTGCAGTTATGACCGTAAGAGTGACCGGAATTTTCATTGCTTAGCACGGCGCTTGTTAAGTGAGCCAAACTCAATTTTTATGAGCTTTTTGTTTTTTTGCCACAGTTGTTAAGCAAACCACTACAGGTGTTAATTGTATAAAAAGGTAGGTAGAGAAGAGAAAGCTTTCCATCACAAGCACAAAAATCAGAAGCCACGTCCAAGTTAAAAACAGAATTAATCTTTCCTTTGGATAAAGCAATTAATTAAACCATCTCTCTCTCTCTTTTTTTGGCTATGGGAAAGAATATATATTTCTCTTTATACCTATTAAATCTTTATAAACTACCATTGCTCATATGAATACAATTTACTATGTTCTCTCAAATTGCCATAGAGCTTGGAGAGGATTTCAAAGAAGGAAAGGAAGTCAATTTCTTTTCACAATCCCATCCTGCCTTTCACACACCCTGAATCAGAAATAATCAGGGGAAGCACCCAACAAACAGCACCTTCCTATCCTTTGGTTATTATTATTTTCCCCATCATCTTCATTTATGACGCAACAGCCCGTCCATAGGTGACATCCACCTCGCCTGGCGCCAATTCCCAGTGATTAAACCCTCCGTCACTCCAAAGCCATTGCATTCCTTTGCTGGAGTTTAACTTTTAACTTGCCTCACCTTTCTCCCTACGAACGAAGCCAAACATGTCTCTGCAAACCACACCTGGTCAGCCCCAGCCCAGAGATTAGATGTCGGAAGAGGAACCAAACTAAAAGCACGTGAAAAGTGTGTCCATTGATCCAAATATCGAATAAATTTAACATATAGAATCCACCCCGACTGGATGCTGGCAAAAAAAAAAGAAAAATCAGGAAATTCTCCTCCCCTTTTACATACACAAACACACATAGAGACAGACAGACAGACAGAGAGAGAGAGGTAGAGATGATAGGTAGGTAGGTAGGTAGGTAGATGACATGATAGAGAGAAGAGAGAGATGATAGGTAGGTAGGTAGATTATATATATATGTTTTAATAGATTTTCACGGGTAAAGGTATGTAGGTCTTGGTGTATTCGGGTCTTGTCCGTGTAAGATTGAGAATACCTTGGCAGCGTTTGAGATCCACTCACCATCTTCAGGCTGGTGTCTTCGGCTTTGTGCTTCTCTCTATAGAGAGAAGGCAGCTCAGATCACGCTTTGCTGGCAGAAGCACAAAGCCGGCGATCAGAGGAGAGTGGGATCTCATCAGCATTCTCAATCTTCATGTCAGGAACTGAAGACACCAGCTATACCAGAAAATCTAATATATATATATATATATATATATATATATATATATATATATATATATGATAGATAAATAGATAAGGTAGGTAGGTAGATGATAGATAGATGATAGATAGATAGATAGATAGAAGAACAAGATGATATATAGATAAGGTAGGTAGGTAGATGATAGATAGTTGATAGTGAGAGAGAGAATGATAGATAAATAGATACGGTAGGTAGGTAGATAGAAGAGAGAAGAGAGCGAGATGATAGATGGAATGGATGGATGGATGGATGGATGGATGGATAGATAGATAGATAGATAGAAGAAAGAGCAGTCAACAGGTTAAGCTAAACATTACAGTAACCCTACCCCTCTGTTAACCATCTGTTATTGTATTTCGCGCGTAGAAAGTCCATAAACGGTTTCCAGTCTTTTATAAAACTGTTTTTGTTTTGTTTTGTGTTTTACCCTTTATAGTTATAGTTTATATACTTAAAAGGAAAAAGTTTACATTGAGAGCAGGCGGGGGGGGGCGGCGAACGCGTGGTGGGAAAAAAAGGTCTAGCAGTATACAAATAGGATGAGCTGACTTCACTACAAATCCCGGTTAAATGTGGTTGTAAAAATCAATAGTCTATTATGCTCTGTTTCTTCTTGCTTTTGGTGCGGGGTGGGAGGGAGGAAGTGAGGAAGGATTGTTTGCAAAGTTTGACACCCCTCCCCCAGGGTAGAGAGAGGCCAGGAATTTGGGGGCCGGCAATTCCCCTTGGTAGGGAGGGAGGATGGGATTTGTAGTTGCAGGGGTATCGAGAGCGTGGGGTGCCTGCTTCAACAACACTCCTCCCCTCTTAGCTGCAGATGAGGTCATAGATGTGAATTCCTGAGTAAGATACCACTATAGTGCGGGAATAATTTGCCATCATTAAAGCTTTCAGGGAGCCGGGTGGATAAATAGACCGAACTGATACTGGATTCCCTCTTCTGTTCTGATTCCCTCTTCTGTTCTTGGCTCTCTGCATTGATTAAAAAAAAGCAAGGAAATGGGACAAAAAGACACTTTCCTAATTCATCTTGTATATTGGGGTGAGAATTGCCCGGAGTCGCTTTTTGATTTGACGGAAAACTCTCAATATTTCTCTCTGTTCTTTGAAGTCTTCCAGAGGTTGATGAGTCTCTCTTCCCCTCTCTCTTCCTCTCTCCCTCTTCCTCTCTCTGTCTCTCCCTTCCTCCCTCCCTCCCTCCCTCTCTGTCTCTCTCTCTGTCTCTCTGTCTCCCTCCCTCTCTCTCTCTCAGGAAATCTTTAATAGCGTTAAATTACTGTTGAAAAAAAACAGCTTTGAGGTGCCCCAGGGCATACCTTGCAGGGCTGCTGTTTGTCTAGGAGTCAGAAGTTTCCCTCCCCTTATGCAGGCGTATAAAACTCCAGGCTAAAATAATGTTTCAGCTCATGACATGTGAGGGTTTTTTTTGGGTTTCCAGAATGAGTCACGCTGACTTCATGATTGTATGGAAAGATGGCTGGGGTGTGAGTATCGTGCCCCCGCTCAATTTTTGGGCAGGCCTGGTGTTTTTAAAGGAGAAAGACACCCTTGCGGGATGCTTGTTGTTGTTGTTATTATTATTATTACTATTTTAAATCCATTTCTTTCCAGCAAACCCTCAAACTTGTAGGCGACCGCAAAATGCAAACCCGAGCATTCCCTTGGCACATCCTTAATTGGATTCTTGGATTTTGGATCGGGGCAGATATAATCCATTGCATTTCAATCCTGCCCAGCCAGGTTTAGTGAGCTAATGAGATGATGTGGCTTCACGGATTAGCTCAAAGCAGGTCTGTGCTGAATTTTACCTGCTCGAGAGCCTGGGAACCTGGGAAAGACGAAAGTCTGGTTGCCATTCAAAGAAGGAAGGGTGTCTCTAATTAGAGGTGGAGGTGCGGCTCTCCTTGATGATGTATAAAAGGGCGGTGTGAGAGAAAGTGGAAAGGAGGAAAAATAATAATAACAAAGGATTCCCAGGCCTTCCTTTCCACGGTTCTTCAAGCTAGCAAAATCTGGAGTTATTCGCAGAACGAGGCACGAATGCATTACGTAGCTTGCTAAATGCAACATTGAATGGACAAGATTAGCAGAGTTGCAAAGGGACCTTGTAGGTCATCTAGTCCAAACCCCCACCCGGGTAGACCCTACACCATTTCTGACAGATGGCAGCCCAGTCTCTTCTTGAAAGCCTCCAATGATGAAGCTCCCACAGCTTCTGAGGGCAACTTCTGTTCCATGGGTTGATTGTTCTCACTGTCAGAAAGTTTCTTCTTATTTCCAGGTTGAATCTCTCCTTGTTCAGTTTCCATCCATTGTTCCTTGTCTGGCCTTCGGGTGCTTTAGAAAATAGCTTGACTCCTTCCTCTCTCTGGCAGCCCCTCAAATATTGGAAGACTGCTCTCCTGTCTCCCCGGTCTTTCTCTTCCCTAGACTAGACAAGCCCAGTTCCTGCAACCATTCATCGTATGTTTTAGCCTCCAGTGCCCTCATCATCGTGGTTGCTCTTCTCTGCACTCTTTCTAGAGTCTCAACATCTTTTTTATAGCGTGGTGACCAAAACTGGATGCATTATTCTAGTGGTGGTCTTACTAAGGCTTTATAGAGTGGTATTAGTACCTCATTTGATCTCAATTGTATCCCTCTGTTAATGCAACTTAGGTTTGCATCGGCTTTTAGGCAGCTGCTGCACACTGCTGGCTTATATTTAGCTGGTTGTCCACTAAGACTCCAAGATCCCTCTCACAGTGACTGCTATTGAGCCTGGTTTCACCCAGTCTTTATGGGTACTTTTCGGTTTTTCTTCCCTAAGTGTAGGACTTTACTTTTCTCTACACTGAATTTCATTTTGTTCTTCTACCCATCGTCTCTCATTCTCCTGACTATATAATTTTTTTTCATTTTTGCTTGCTTTCTATTTCCCATCATTTTCTGGTCCTTTCTCTTAATCCTCCCTATTTATCTCTTTTCCTCCCTATTATTTCCCTCCATTTCTTACTCCAATTATTTATTTTATTCCCCTCCCTCTCTTGCAAGTCGCTTTTTTCAGTGCCATGAAACGGTAAGAACGGTTATAAATCAAGGACTACCTTTGTAGCAGAATAACTTGCTTTTCTGGCTAGAACAGGTACTCATGCAGAGACAAAAGGGAATGCTTGCTTCCTATTTTATAACTCTCCTAGACAGATGTTTTTGCAGTCATGTGAACCTTAAGTTAGATTGTATAATTAAAGGCTTGTTCCAGTAGGGAAAGTGCCACTTGCTATTATAATTAACGGCTTATCCTCCGTAATTAGAAATAAAACTTTTTTTTAAAGGTAAAATGTGTCTAGTGTCTGTGGCTAGCCTACGGAATAGGTTCCACGAACAGCAATTTCCCACTGCTTGAGCATCTTGGGGGCAAAAAAAAATCAAGAAAAATCTTATTTTTAGCAATTTGCTAAGTGCAAATAACAGCTGGGTTCCCCCTATCATGGTAAGCCGCCAAGTATTCAACCCATGCCTTCCTTCCAAATCTGGGTAAAATCCCTCCCTCCCCAAATTGTACAAAAGTGTTTTTCTTTCTGTCACGACACACAAAGGCATAGGTTTTTCTTGTGCAGCAAAGTAAAAAGGATTGTTTTAAAAGTTTGGAAAGCCCTGGCTGAAGCCAAAATTGGTATTTGGTTATTTATATCGCTGCCCATCTTATAACAAACTTGGGACGGCTCCCAATCAAAAAATTAAAAGTAATATAAAAAGCACATTAAAACGACTCAAAAACTAAAATGGAATGTTTGGATTCAGATGCTAAACTAATCTTGGCTTAGTGTTGCGTGCAATCCTCACCCTATCCTAAGCATTTTTGACCGATGAAAGACAGCCCAGGGATCTTTTGATCAAGACTTCCCTTGCAAGCCCACAGGTCTACCATCACGCTTATAATTTGGATGCCGGAACTCAGCCAGGGGGTTGGGCTTGATGACATCTAGGTTACCTTCCAACCCTTGGACTCTAGGAACACAGCACCAGGCACTGGAATATATTATTGCCGCACTTTTGTGAATTTGCTGTCACGGAGATGAGCTGGGCCTATGTAGGTCGTCCTCAAATTATTAGCTCATTTAGTGACCGTTTGAAGTTACAGTGGCACTGGAAAAAATGACTTATGGCCATTTCTCACACTTATGACCATTCCAGCATCCACATGGTCACATGAGCAAAAATCAAGACGCTTGGCCACTGACTCATATTTATGACCGTTGTCCCAGAATTATGTGATCCCCTTTTGCAACCTTCCGGCAAGCAAAATCAGATGGGGGAAAGCCAGATTCGTTTAACGACCAGGTTACTCACTTAGCAACTGCAAGTGATCCACTTCACAACGGTGGCAAGAAAGGTCGTAAAACGGGGCAAAATTAATGGATGTTTCGCTTAGCAACATAAATGATGGGCTCAATCGTAAGTTGAGGCACCTGCCTGTCTTTGCGGGGGGGAGAATGCTTTTGAAAGCGTAAGGAAAATCAGACAAGAGGGCAGGACAGAAATAAATTTTCCACCCTCTGGAATTTTTATCTGAGATTGTAATGTTAGGAACGGCAATAAATTGTCATCAGGGTCACCCTGGATTGATAAAACTACGCTCTAATATTCCAAAATGCAAGCAGGAATTGCTGTTATACAGGATGTCTCTTCCTGTCCCTGCAGGTAGAAAGCTAGCTCCTTTTTCACCCTGTGTTATGCCCCTGTCGGAATCTGATTCCGAGGGGGAGGCCGAGCAGCTGACAGGGAGTGAGAGTGTGGCTCCATTGGCTGTGGAGGAAAGTGGGGAAGGGCAAAGTCCGGCTGGGCAGAGCAGGGGAGAGGTAGAACAAGGCAGAGGGAATTCGGAGGAAAACCCAGGCTCACCCCCTCTTCATCCTAGGGCACGCAGAGAGGAATGGAGAAGGGAGCAATGTGAGTTGCCTGGCTTACGGGGAAGGAAAGGGCCCTGATTCCCTTCATTAGCCGCGGCTGGGAAAACAATGTTTAAAAAGGGAGATTGCGCACAGCAACTTGTTGAAAGCAAACTGTGAGTTATCTTTTATTGTCAAGGCTTATCTGTGTTCCAGGCGTCTTCCCAACTGTGTGTGTTTTGCTGGTCTTTCAAGTCTTCAATTCCTTCTCCTGCCCTGCCAAACTAATTACTTCAGTTTAGTTTGTTTGGATTTTAAGTTACAGTTTGTGTGTACCTTGTTTTGGACTGAATTTCCTCCACTTAAAGGCTGTTCCTGGGAGAGTTTTTTTCTCCAGCCGAAGGTAACCTGGACATTGGGGGCAAAGCTGGAGGTATTAAAGTGACTCTTCTTACTTATGTGACTGTGTTGCCTTTTTGCCACGCCCTGGGTCATCCCACCCTGATAGGCTGGTTTTCTGCATGCAGGGATTTCTTTTTACCCGATCTGGAAAAAGACCCAAATTTTTCCCCACATTGCATCTCGTGCTCGGTTGTGTTGCGACTTGTCGGCTGTAATTTCACTTTATCTTCTCCAGCAGTGGCAGCTGATCAATAGAACTCAACTTAATCTCTGCTCTTGGATTGCAGTTTAATTATTCTTTTGGGGAAACAGCTTAATCGCTGCTTTGGCAGCTTCTATCTGCACCGAGGTTGGAATTTACCGACGGCGTGGGAAAGAAGACTGCTTGCCCGTGCAAAAGTTTCGGTGGACCAAAAAAGGGAAAAGTGGCTGCTGGCTGAGGTTTTGAGTGGCCGGCTGGAGATGGGAGAAACTCGACGAAGCGTTCTGTGCCATTCCAAAGCTTTGCACGGCTTTTGCAGGGACCGGCCCGCGGCTAAAAACAGACGCTCCTTTTGCACTCTTCAATATTGAAACCTTCCCTCCGCCACCGTATCCTGTTTCAGCAACAGACAGCCTGGTGTGCTAAATTGAGCACTAGAGAAGGGAAGGAACGGAGTTTGTAACGGGTCTCGGAGCATCCGAGGCAGGGGTAGGCTTCAAAAATATCAGCAACCGGTTTTCTGCCCGGTTGGGGGGATGGGCGTGGCCATGGTGGGCATGGCCTAGTCGGCCTCCTGCACCATGGCGGGGCAGTTTTGCCCTTCCTGGCCTACGGAGGCTTTCCATGAGCCTCCAGGAGGGTGAAAACGGCCTCCCTTGGGCTCTGGAGCCTCCGGGAAGCCCGTTTTTCACCCTCCGTGAGCCTCCATGCATGCCCTGCATTTACCTGCATCCAAAATGGGCCATGTGGAAACTCCTGGGAGCGGAGGGGACAGGTGGGCATGGCCAGCCAGGCAGTGGGATTTGCCGGTTCACCGAACTGGCTATAAAACTAGCAACCAGTTCACCCCAACCAGGGCGAACCACTAGCAGCCCACCCCCCTCTGATCAGAGGCAATAATAAAATAACCTCTGAGCACGCACAGAGGGTTTTTTCCTCGAGAGTGTCTCTGTTCCTTTATGCACAACATGAACCGATTTCAATCACCTCTTTGAATTGTGTGTGTGGGAGGAAAATTCACCACGAAGACACCGTCCAATCTCACTCCGCTCCTGGCTATGTCTTGCCAGGAAACAGTCCTCAAGTTACAACCTCAACGGAGCCTAAAAGTGTTTATCGCTGAGCAAGACGTTGTCAGTTTTGCCTCCTGTTATGGCCTGTCTTGCCACGGTTGTTAAGGGAAATAGAATAGAATAGAATAGCTTTATTGTCATTGCATTCCACGAATACAATGAAATTTGAAAGCTATTCCAGCACAGTGCCCCAAACAGCACATCACAATCATACTACAGAGTATTTAAAAATTAAAATAATGATAATAATGATAATAGGACTAAATCACAAATGCACTGTTTGTCTCTGCTTGTCAGAAGGTTGCAAAGGGGGAAATCACGTGACTGCAGGATACGGCAACCGTCGTAAATAGGAGTCAGTTGCCAAGCGCCTGAGTTTTGATCAGACGCCCGTGCAACGGTCGTAAGTGTGAAAAATGGCTGTAAGTCACTTTTTTCAGTAACTTTGGACAATCATTAAACGAAAGGTGGCGAGTTGAAGACAGCCTGAACTGTAAATAATAATTTTGGGAATGGATTTCTGGGTGGTCCCCCATCCATGTCCCCACCAGGATCCAGCCTGCTTAGCTTCCCAAAACCAGCCAGGTTCCCACACTTAACTTCTTCAGTGAAATCAGTCTGCATTTAACCACTTGCATCCGAGTTCCAGCGTTGTAGAAGAGATGAGGAACTCTGCCACGCTCCAAAGTCTGCTTCTTTTCAGGCATCTAAAATCTAATTCCATCTTGAAACTCATCCTTGTTGCATTCAGACTTTGGTTAAGGTTCAGTAGCCAGACACACTTTGCCAACACGTTTCCTGTACGCCAGGGTGCACTTTTAAAACAACCCTGTCATTGCTGTGGTTTTCTTTCTTCTTTTTTCTCTTTCTCGCTCTTTCCTGCGGTTTAATGGAATGCTGTTTAGAATAGAATAGAATAACAGAATTGGAAGGGACTTTGGAGGCCTTCAGTGCTGCAGCATTCACAACTTCAGGAGGCAAGTTGTTCCACTGATTAATTGTTCCAACTGTCAGGAAGTTTCTCCTTAGTTCTAAATTGCTTCTCTCCTTGATGAGTTTCCACCCATTGCTTCTTGTCCTGCCCTCAGGTGCTTTGTAGAATAGCTTGACTCCCTCTTCTTTGGGGCAGCCCCTGAGATACTGGAACGCTGCTATCATGTCTCCCCTGGTCCTTCTTGTCATCAAACTAGACGTACCCAATTCCAGCAACCATTCTTCATATGTTTTAACCTCCAGAACCCTAATCCTCTTTGTTGATCTTCTCTGCACTCTTTCTAGAGTCTCAACATCTTTTTTGTATTGTGATGACCAAAATTGGATGCAATATTCCAAGGGTGGCCTTTTAAAGCGGCATTAACACGTCTCGCGATCTTGATTCCCTCCCTCTGTTTATGCCGCCTAGGATTGTATTGGCTTTTTTGGCAGCTGCAACACGCGGCTGGCTCCTATTTAAATGATCGTCCACTAGGACTCCAAGATCCCTCTTTTTTTTTTTTTAATGCTGTTTAGTGGAATGAATCCAGGGGAAGTGAGAGAGAAAAAAATAAGAACAAATCAGCTTTGCTGAATGAAACCCATTTCGCTGGTAGGGAATGACTAATCTCCTGAATATCTGCCGTGTCTCAAAACGGGCACGTGTGTATTTGGACTGGCGGATGCTGCCCAGATAGTGGCTTTTTTCAGCCTGCCACCTGATCCTGTACACTTTCGGGCGGTGCACGCTCGGATTTAGTCCCCCGCCTGGGGCAAGTCGGCCTTGTGATGGGAAAAGAGTGAAGACAGCTGGGAGAGGCACTTCCCTTGCTAATTACGGGAGGTTTTGTTTTCGGTTATTTTGGGTACGGCTGTTTCCCTGGAATCAAAGAGGGGCAGCAGAAGCAGTGGGGGAGAGGACAATGAGACATGACTGTAGATGAAAAAAGAGGCAGGAAACCAGGCTTGCTCTCTATCTGCAAGCCAAAAAAAAAAGAGATCTGTACAGACAGTCCTTGAATTACAACCACAATTACCCCAGGTACTTATTATCATATGTGGTGGACATGCGTGAAAGCAAGATAGATAGATAGAATTTTTTATTGGCCAAGTGTGATTGGACACACAAGGAATTTGTCTTGGTGCAAATGCTCTCAGTGTACATAAAAAGAAAAGATACGTTCGTCAAGAAGATTATTACGTGTATTATCATTATCACTATCAGTATATCTGTTATTTTTTTTCTTTTGTAACACAAAGTGCCTGGACAATACACTGTCTTCAAAATATCTATATATACAAATCAAAAATCTCGACTTAAAAAAAAAAAAAATTAGGACCACAATTGAGCCCAAAACCTCTTGTCACTAAGCGAGACAAAATGATTGGGTGTGCTTTGCCCCATTTTACGACCTTCCTTGCCACATTTGTGAAGTGAATCACTGCAGCTGTTGAGTTAGTCGCACCTTCCCCAATTGAGGCTGTTTGTCAGACGGTCGCAAAAGGGGATCACTGCAACCGTCATAAGTACATGCCAGTTGCCAAGAGCCTGGATTTTGATCATGTGACCACGGGGATGCTGCCGACAGTCGTAAGCGTGAACAATGGCTGGAAGTCGCTTTTCCCAGCACCCGCTGTAAACTTCAGAGGGTCACTAAATGAATTGTGGAAAATCATAGAACAGCTGTAAGTTGTACCATCTCTGCCCTTTCACAAGCGTAAGTAAACCACTGCAAATGTTTTTTCCAGAGGATAAAACTCTCGGCTGTGTAGGAGGACTTTGTAAAGAATGGTTGAGTTTGCTTATCACACCCCCATATTAAAAAAAAAAAAGCAGATTAGCTAGAATGTCCCTTGATACCTGCATTTCTGTAAGTAAGGATTTTTTTTTAAAGGTTAACATCAGTGGTGGGAGTCAAAAAAAATTACCACCAGTTCTGTGGGTGTGGCTTGGTGGGTGTGGCAGGGGAAGGATACTGCCAAATCCCCATTCCCATTCCCTCCCCACCCCTCTAACCTGCTTTCCAGCTCCGTTCTCCTGGGCAGGGCAACCAAAGAAGACCCAGCCGATCAGCTGGGACTCAATGGGAGGCAGAGAATAGATGGGGGCCAGTCAGAGGTGGGATTGGCCGGTTCTCTGAACGACTCAAAATTTCCTCTACCGGTTCTCCAGAACCGGTCAGAACCGGCTGAATTACCACCTCTGGTTAACATGCAGCGTTGTGTGCCAAACCGAATGAAAACCCACGCTTTTGCTGGAGGCACAATTTCTGTTTGGCAGTGTGTGTTTTCACGCAATAATGGTCGACTGTTTTGGGGAGTCTGGACTTGAGGGCTAGCAGCTTATGCCTGTATTTTTTTAAAAAAGAGAGAGAAATTGACCAAATCTTATTAAATTCATTGACTGCAGCTGGGGAAGAGCGGACAAGTATCTTAACAGAATAACAGACTTAGAAGGGACCTTGGAGGTCTTCTAGCCCACCCCCTGTTTAAGCAGGAAACCCTATACCATTTCAGACAAATGCTTCTTCAGTCTCTTCTTTAAAACCTCCAGTGATGAAGCACCACAACTTCTGGAGGCGAGTCTTTCCACTGGTTAGGAAATTTCTCCTTCATTCCAGGTTTATTTATTTATTTATTTATTTATTTATTTATTTATTTAGACTTGTATGCCGCCTCATCTCCGAGGACTCAGGGCAGCTCACAACTAAAACCAATCCACAACAATAAATTAATTTAAAACCATATTAAACAATCACAAGTCTAATTTAAATTAAAACCCCCAATATGCCATTTAAAATTTAACGCCACCCCTCCCCAGGAGATCAGCACAGCCCAGCCTGTTCGAATAACCAAGTTTCCAGGTCGTGGCGGAAGGTGCGAAGGTCAGGGGTCAGGTTGCTTCTCTTCTTGATGAGTTTCCACCTGTTGCTTCTTGTCCTGTCCACAGGTGCCTTGGAGAATAGCTTGACTCCCTCTTCTTTGGGGCAGCCCTTCAAATATTGGAAGGCTGCTATCATGCCTTCTTTTCATAAGACTAGACATATCCAGTTCCAGCAACTGTTCTTTGTATGTTTTAGCCTCCAGTCCCCCAATCCTCTGCTCTTGGTTCATTTGTGCTGGGCCTCAGATCAATGGAAAAGCTAACAAGATAGGCAGCGATCCAGAGTCCATTAACTGAACTCAGTTCCCAGTGATATCACTACATTTTTTCATTTTTTGTGGGATTTCATCTTTCCCAGCTGAGATAAGACCTGCGTGGGTTGGAGGGCTTCACCGTTTAATCGGGAAGGCTGAGGTTTAAAAAACTTTTGGCAGGCTTGATGGTTTACTCAACGTCCCTTCAGCCTATCTGATCTCCGAAAATGAAAAAAAAAAAGTTTTTTTTCTTTGCCTCGGGACTTTAGGATACACCTTAATGAGGAAATAAAGATCAAGCGATGTTGATCGGGAGCGTAAAATTGCTGTAGGAATTAAATTAAGCATTTGGGGGGAAATTAAAACAACAGAGGTTTGGAAGAAAATGTCTTTGCAGAGATACAGAAGCATAAATAAATAGGTGACGTTTATAGGCTTGGAATGATGTTTACGGAGGGGGAATCAAAACTGTCCACTATTAAAAGCAGCTGAATTTGGAAAATTGGCCAGTGTGCATTTGAAGGTATTAGGATTGATTTTGACTCTTCCTGGACTGGTAACTTTTCATTTTGAGTGAAATTAAGAGAGCGAGAATGATTAATCCCCATATAGAAGAGATTAAGGCTATTGTTGAGAAGTCAACAACTGAACGGTAGGGCAAATGGTAAAGATGCCATAAAGAAAAAATCTTTAAAATCGTCAGCTGGCACGGAGATCCATCAACAAATGCTTTTCCCGTGGCATTTGACCTTCAGGGAACGGTATCTCGGCTGAATTTAGAGTTGCCAACTTTTTGATCTGAGGAAAAATTGCCTCGGGGCGGTGAATCTGGGCAGGATGAGAAGAGCCACAGAGGGAGTTTCTGCCGGAAAGAGTTTTGCCAGAGCTTCTGGTGTTGGGGAAGTCTTTTGGTCTTTCGATAAAGTAATGGTGTTTTTAGACATGGGAATTGTGCAAAGATGGGTTTTATTTACCTTTGGGTTATCTTGGTAATGCTGATGATAAGAAGTATATTATATTTAGAGGGGGGAGGGAATGTGTGTGTGTCTGTGTGTATCTATCTATCTCTATCTATCTATCTATCTATCTATCTATCTATCTATCTATCTACCGTGTTTCCCCGAAAATAAGACACTGTCTTATATTTTTTTGGCTCCCAAAAACACACTAGGTCTTATGTTCGGGGTAGGTCTTATATATTTATGGTGCCAAATACTGGGTGTGAGTGTGTAGGGGGTGTTTGGGTGCAGTTGCTCCTGAAAAGTCTTCCTGGAACTGGAGATTTACACTAGGTCTTATTTTCGGGGTAGGTCTTATATTAGGGCAGGTTTAGAAAATAGTGCTAGGTCTTACTTTCGGGGTAGGTCTTATTTTCGGGGAAATACAGTATCTATCTATCTATCTATCTATCTATCTATCTATCTATATTCCTTCATCCTTCCTTCTCCTTCCTTCCTTCCATCCATCTATCCCTTCCTTACCTCCATCTCTCCTTCCTTCCTCCCTTCCTTCCTCTCTCTTATCTCTTCCTTCCATCCATCATCTATTCCTCCCTTTCTTCCATTTATCCTTCCTTCCTTCCTTCCTTCCTTCCTTCCTTCCTTCCTTCCTTTCCTCCTTCCTCCCCTCCTCCTTTTCTTCCTTCCTTTCCTCTCTGTCATCTCTCCCTTCCACTCATCCATCATCTATCCCTCAATTCCTTCCTTCCATTTATCCTTCCCTCACTTCTTTCTATCTTTCTTTCCTTCCTCCCTCCCGCTTTCCTTCCTTTCTTCCTTCCTCCCCTCCTTCCTTCCTATCCATTGATCCATCCATCCATCCATCCATCCATCCATCCATTCATCCATCGATCCCTCCCTCCCTCCCTTCCTTTTTCTAAGAGCGTTTTTCATTTTTGGTACAGAACTTTGCCAGCCAGGAGAACGAAAAGGAAAACTTTGACCAGCGCTTCTCCAGCCTATTCAAGAAAGGACGGAGGAGGACGGTGGTGCGGAATCTGGGAAAAATAATCCACTATTCCAAACTCAAATTTAAGTTTCAGCACTGCCAGGTGAGATTCCCCCATGCCATGTCAGATGCTCGAAGCTTCTGAAGGCCTCTGGGTTGGTGTGTTTGCGTCCCATTGGTTTCTTCTGCTTTTCATATCGTTCAGTTCTTCATCTTTATTCGGCGCGCCAGCATCCCGAAGACCGACTGAAATGAGTAAAAAAGGTCTCCATGTCTTTTTTCTTCGGCAGGAAGCCAATGACTGCTATTTGGAACTTTTTCAAGAGTTCCTCTATTTTCAGTCGCTCGGCCCCAACGGACATAAGTATCAGGTAAATGAGGATTTGGTTATCCGTAATTAGAAACAACCACTACCTCTGGTTCCGGGTTCCATTCTTAGCATTTCCCAGCACAGCATGGGAAGCTTCCCATTAGAAAACCCCAAAGCCGTGATGGCACGCAGAGCCATTTGTGCCAGCACGCGAACTGCAGGCAAGCTTACCTCACTGTGCAGGCGTGTACCTCACAGCTGATTTTCGGCTGGTTTGAGGCCTTTTTTGGCCTCCAAAAGGCTTGAGGAAGGCTTCTGCAGGCTTTTCAGGCCAAAAAGTAGCCCTGTTCCATCACTTCCTGTTTTTCCTAAAATACCAGAAGTGACAAAACGGGGCTAGTTTTCGGCCTGCAAACCTGCAGAAGCCTGCAGAAGCCTTCCTCAAGCCTCTAGGAGGCTGAAAAGGGCCTCAAACTGGCCGAAAATCAGCTGTGAGGCACAGTGCAGGTAGGGGGGCAGCGGGGAGTGGGTGGGTGGGGATTGCGCACGCATGCGTAGGGGGCATGGGGGGGCACGCATTGCCTTCTGGGTGCTGGCATGTGAGCACGAGCGTGCAAGCACGTGCCCAATTTTTGGCACAGGAGCCCAAAAAGGTTAGCCACCACTGCCCCAAAGCCAGTCGTGGTGGACCATCAGTTGCTCAAACAAGCCATCCCAAACCTTTGTTTTGTGAGATAATCTCCAATGCTTTAAAGCAACCCTGTTTTTCCGTAGGTTTTGGGTTCATCATCCCCTCTTTGAGCCCTCTACCTTTCAGGGAACTCGACCTGGCATTCATTTTTATCCGTGCAATGACCCTGAAAGGATGCTTCCCAGCAAAAAGTCCAAAGGGCCTCAAGCCAGAACTTTGCTTCCTGGCTCAGCCTCTCTTAGAAAAGCAGAAAAGAAATTGTGGGTTGTAGAAGTGGGGTTTGTGCACAGTGAATCTCCTACTGCTGCAAGACGAAATGCTTCTGTTTGTTGGGTATTTTTGACAGTCAGAATTGAACACTTCCATAGCCTCTTTGCTGCGTCTTTTCCATGTGAGGGGGTGGGGGGTCCCAATCCACCAATTTTAGACCAAATAGACCTGGCTTTGAATAATGTCACCCTGGGATACCTTCGCGGCAGAAGTCTGACCCATCCTTAGAGATTAAAGTCTGAGGTCTTTTCGTTGCCAATAAACTATACTTTTGCTATCCAGACATGAAAAGTGCCTTCATCAACTTGATAAAAAAAGATTTGACAATGGAAATGAGGTCAACTACTGACTTTTTATCCTCCTGCAGGGTTTGCTACCCCTGATCGAATTGCAGCTGACCGAACTTGAAAACGAAAACGGAATTCAGGAAGATCTCCACGCTTTTCAAATTACAGGTGAGGACAGAATAAGTCTGAATCCTTTGCAAGCCCTCCACAGCCTGTTCTGACCTAGGCTTCCCAGAGCAGCATGAAGCCAACTCCTTATCCCGATAAACCCCTTTTATTTAGTTTACAGTGAATTCCTCTCCAGCAAAGTCCCGGCCAACAGTCTTTCAAGAGATTCCACAATTGCAGACCTTTATCAGGCTTGGAGAGTTGCCAGGCCAATATCTTTCAGATGCCACACTGTAGCAGACAATATTTGGCAAGAATGCAGGAACAGATCTTCACTCTAATAAATTAATTGTCTCCTGCAAAATCTCACTCCCCTTTTGCTCCTCTTTTATTCCCTTTGGAAGGGGCTATTCACCATCCACCTGTGGCTTTACTCCCAAGTTGACCCTTGTTCCTTAGCTGTTCCCTTCTTCTGGCAGCTCTGTGCATGCGCACACTGGGAACAGGCTCCAGCTGTTCTTCTTCCCTACTGATCTGCGACTCCAAAGGCAGCTGATAACTGTCGGACGGCCCTGGCCCCATCTCTGCCTCCGATGCACAGCCCTCATCAGAGCCTTCCCCAGACTCCAGGACTGGCCCATGTTCCTCCCCAACCTCCTCACTGTCCGAGTCTGCCTCCAGCTCTGCTGGCCGCTGGCGGGCCACAACCAGCCCACTGATATTTGAAGACAGCTATCATGCCTCTTGCAACCTTCTCTTCTGCATCTAACCTCGCCTGGGTTCTTCAACCCACTCCTCATAGGACTTGGTTTCCCTATTTGAGTGTCGTTTGTTGTTTTAGTTTTCACCTGGTCCAGAAGCACGTAGGCTGAGCACATACACAAGCACCATTCATAGGTGTTCAAGACAATCCACAATCTTTATTCACGTCACGCCCTTTAAACTATTATTCATAGAGGCATAAGAAGCACTACTCTCAGGATGACTAAGGAACCGGTCTTATTCTCCCAGGGAACAGTTTCCGCCAAGAATCATGATTCAGAACAGAGAGAGAGAGAGAAAAAGAGGGGAATTTGACAGACTAAAATAACTGCTGCGTTGCAAGCAGTAGCTCAAAGATGTATTGCGGTCAGAAATCTTACTTGGAAAGGAGAATGGAGTTCTTGAATTCAGTTCTCAGACAAATAGCATGTTTGGAAACAGTTTCAGACTTGTGGGAGAAACCTTTGTGGAAAAAAGGTAACTAAATTCTGAATTGGCTCTGCACTTTATTTAGATGGGAAGAAGATGGAAAGATGCAAAGCAGCTTTTTTTTCCTTCCTTAGGTCTGCCCATTCTCTAGTCAATTTCACATCGGGGCTTGTCAATTTCAAAATTCCTGCTAGAACTGGTAAAACAAACAAACCACAACCTGGCTTGATTTACCTGTATTTTTTTTTCCACCTGGTGGATTTTATAAATTCTATTAGCACTGCCCATTCACAAGTAAACTCGAAACAGGTTCCAAAGGGAGTTGAAAACCTTCACCGAAAAGGCAATAGTAAAACTGCAAATCGACAACCTTTCAGGAGAAAAGTTTTTAAATGTCCCGTTCCCCCACCCCCCAGTTTTTTAAGTCTAAAAGACAGCAGAGTTAGGGGCTGCACAAACTGAACCAACACTTTCCCTTAATAGTATTACAATGAATAAAATCGCTAGTACTATGAATTTGAAATGCAATTTGCTCCCTGGTAAGACTGAATTGGTTGTTGTGCAACAACAACCACAGCCAGACTGCTCTGGTCCTTTACTGGTCCTCTTTCTCCTTTATAAACTGAACAACTACTATGATATTTATCAGGGTGTAGTTTGATAAGGGTGCTAGAATTGAGAAAGTAGGTGCAGGCAATTCAGTGTAAGACCGGAAAACCTGAACTATAAACTTGGACTGTTGTCACTCCTTATCTCTGTTTATTTCTCCATCTTTCCGGACCAGGTGATTTTGTGCACTTTTTAAACCATCTTCAGTGTGGGTCAGCTTTTTAAATAGATAGAATTCTTTATTGACCAAGTGTGATTGGACACACAAGGGATGTGTCTTGGTGCAAATCCTCAATGGCTGGAGGTTGGGGTGTATGTGTGTGGCTATGTGGATGAAGAAACGACCTTCTTCTTAAGATTTTATTTTGGGTGGGGGGGGGAAGACCATTCAAAACCAAAAGACCAAAATCTCAGCTCGACAACTTGCCCTAGGGGCCTTGAAGAGGAAATATTTTCTTCTGGTTTGAGATAAGCATCGCCCTTTGGAACCGAGACAAGCTGTCCGAGGCCGTACCAGCTATTTTAAAAAAACAAAACAAAACTTTCTTTTTTGGGCAGAATGGCCTTAAGGCAATTGGGTGTGATTTTTAGACAGCAAGGGGAAAAAGTTCACCACCACCTTTCCAATCAGCCCCACGGTGGCTTCTTATAAAACCCTGCCTGTAAAAAACCTGGACCCAGCTGAGGTGCTCAATTCCAGTTTGCAATGTAGGACAGTTCAAAATGCAAACAAGCCTTTAGAGTGGTGCTATTTCATCCGGCACAATTTTCCCTCCTCGGTTTGTGTGTCAATCTTTGGCCCTCTAGGGATGTTCCCAATTTTCCTCAGTGTTATCTAATTTTTTTTCTTGTTCCCATATTTTTTTTTAAACTGTCCCCATGTGGTGAGAAGAACCTCCAGAAGGAATTATTTTCGTGCCCAGGAATCAGTGCAAAAAAGCTTTGGCAAGTTAACCCAAAGGTGATTTTTATTTTTCCAGGAGCGGAAACTAGACTTCCTTGTTTTTTGAAGGTGTTTCGCTTCTCATCCAAGAAGGTTCTTCAGCTCTGACTGGATGGTGGGGAATAATGGAAGGATTTATATGGCTTGCAGACAGAACTGATATTCCTTGCAGGCAGAAATCTGGGGTGCATTTCAACGCCCAGGAAAATGCGCATCAGATTTCTGTCTGCAAGGCATATAAATCCTTCCATTATTCCCCACCATCCAGTCAGAGCTGAAGAACCTTCTTGGATGAGAAGCGAAATGTCTTCAAAAGAGAAAAAAAACAAGGAAGCCCAGTTGCCTCCTGAAAAAAGCCCCTTTGGGACGACTATGACCTGGAGGACTGGGAATCTCTACAGACTTCACAGTTAAGGGAAAAACAGAGTTAGAAGCAGAGGTGGTAATTCAGCCGGTTCTGAGCAGTTCTGGAGAACCGGTAGCGGAAATTTTGAGTCGTTCAGACAACCGGCCAATGCCACTTCTGACTGGCCCCGCCCCCATCTATTCTCCGCCTCCTGAGTCCCAGCTGATTGGCTGGGTCTTCTTTGGTTGCCCTGCCCAGGAGAACGGAGCTGGAAAGCAGGTACTTTTGTTGCCCTGCACAGGAGAACGGAGCTGGAAAGCAGGTTGGTGGGGTGGGGAGGGAAGGGGGATTTTGCAGTATATCCTTCCCCTGCCACGTCCACCAAGCCACGTCTACAGAACCGGTAGTAAAAAAAAATTTGAATCCCACCACTGGTTGGAAGGGACCTTGGAGGTCTTCTAGTCCAACCCCTGTTCAGGCAGGAAGCCCTGTATTATTTCAGACAGATGGTCGTCCAGTCTCATGTAGCTTTGTACTGCCATTCAGTGGGGGAACACAATCCATTTGAACACTGTTGAATGTGTTGTTTTTTCTTCTGGAAATTAAAGACGGACTGAATGGGGCTGCTAAGGAAAGAGGACAGGAGGATGCTATGTTGTCCTGTTATGCCATAGTGACCATTTGTGGGTGCCTCTAACGGTCAATGAGTGGGAAAGACATCTCACCACACACACACACACACACACACACTGTTCTCTGCCTCAGTTCCCCCAAATTGGCACAATGTGTGTGCAGGAAAAAAAGTTTCAGAAGAGGGAAGGCGTTTAATGATTCTCTTGTTTGTCTTCAAGCACCAAGGGGCAATGCCAGGCCAAAGTACTCGTTCTGCCGATAATGGCTTGTTATGACGGCTTGTGGCTGGTCCAGGCTTATCTTGGCAGTCCAAGCAGCACCAGTTCAGGCGCGTAATTTGTTTGATTAAGAGGGCAAGGCAGGAAATGATTCAGGTCTGAGCCGAGGCATGGACGGGAACTGGCGTGCGCGCAACTAAGCAGAGTTCCTCTGTTTACCATGAGGGCTGGGTAAGGGGACCAAGAGGCGATCCAGCTGGTGGTGGGGGGGAGATGACGCTGATAGGCAACCTGGCTCCTTGAGATGCTGCCCAGGATTCAATCCTGAAGGAGAACGCTAGCTTTCCCCAACAGCAGCTCAAAAAAAAAAGGAAAGAAAACTCAAATACAGGTAGTCGTTGACGTGCAACAGTTCAAAGTTACGACGACACTGAAAAATGTGAGTTATGACTTATATGACCGTTGTAGCGTCTCTATATAGTCACAGGGATCAAAATTTAGGCCCTTGGCCACTGGCACAGACTTACGATGGTTGTAGCATCCCGGGGGTCACATGCTCCCTGACCAGCCAAGTCCATGGGGAACAACCGTGTGACTCACAAAATGACTGCAGTGATTCGCTTAACAACGGTGGCAAGAAAGCTCGTAAAATGGAGCAACCCCCCCCCCGTTTAACCAGGGGTGGCGTTCAAATTTCTTAACAACCATCTCTGTGGGCGTGGCCTAATTTGTGGGTGTGGCTTGGTGGTCATGTGACTGGCTGGGCGTGGCTTGTATGTAAATATTATAAATATTTATGTAAAGATTGAATTTTTTATTTTAAAAAAAAGAGCAGCTTCTACCGCAAATCAGGCAAAGCAGGGAGGCAGATTGAGTTGCTCACAGAATCACAGAGTCACTCAGAGATCTACCTTTCTGCATTCTGCTACCTGAGTCTGTCACATAAAATTGGCTTGCAAGCGAACTCATAAAACTTGCTAGCAAGCAAACTCACAAAATTAACTCACAACACACCAAATATCTCCCTTTTAACCATTTTGGGCTCGATTGTGGTCGTAAGTGTATGCAAGGATCTCTGCATATTGATTAATCATTCAGTCAGGAGGTAGAGAAGAGAAATTGGCTATAAATTTGGACCGCCCCCACAATGCTTGGCTTTTCTTCCTGTTTTCCTCTTCGGTGACTTGTGTATGGTTGGGAAGGAATGCTAAGCTGCATCCCAGATGAAGAAATAAAAATGCAGAATATGATGAGAAATTTTCAGGTGTGTTTGGTTTGCTGGATAACAGGCGCCAAGCAGAGCCCAAAGGGCTTTTGGGCTCTGTGAGTAAAATAAACAGAGTTTCAGACAAGGTAAAGTTGTGTCAACACAAAGAGGCTGGAGATTGGAAACAACTTCAGGGGTGATAGAATAACAGGTCTGTTTAACTTTGCTAAATTCTTTTGATCTCAAGTTGAGTCTTTCTCAAACCGTGTCTACTGAAGATTTAAAGGACCTTCTCTTTTAAAAAAAAGTGGAAAAAAAGACAGCATTTCAATTGGAAAAGCGATTCCATTTTGTCCTGAGGGGCTAGTTTTCTATATGCAGGGAAATCTATCTATCTATCTATATATATATAAAAGCTAAATACCCCTCACACATCATCACAAAATCTCCAGAACCGTAAAACCTACAAACTTGAAATTTGGCACGTATGTTCCTCTTGGCTTCTAAGGGCTCACTAAGAAAGGATTTTTCCAAATGACCCTCAGAGCATTAGTATTTCCTATATGATTATTATTAACACGCTCTGATGCTAAGGAGTTCTACTCCCCCTCCCCACTTGAAAAGAAATCTCTTCCAAATGCAAAACACAAGCAGAGGAGTTTCAGTTTCAGTTTCACAGCAGCAAGCAGCTTTAGTACAGAACAGTTGAGCTAAGCCACGCCCAGGCTCCTTGCTGTCTCCTCCTTGCTCACACAGCAAATACTGCTTCAGGTTCCAAACAGCCCTCAACTCTCTCACACAAGGAACAGGACGCTAGCCAGATGAATACCGATGGATGCTGGTAGGCAGAGGCAGAATCCCCCCCCCTTGTTTTCCTCCCCCAAAACTAAGCCTCACCACATAGTTCGTACGCGAAGCACGGGCATCGAGCTAGTAATTGATGAGACAAAAAGTTTTGGTCGTGTTTGCCTTCCATTTGCATGGACAAGGCCTCCCTTTCTGTGACTTTCCTAAGGATAATTCTTTTTTTCCCCCAGCTATCATGATGTACACCGAGTCAGTCTGTTCCTTTGCAAAAAAAACAAAAACGGTGCAAAAACTCACCGGTGCAAATGAACTCTATGCCTCTCTCTTGCTCTTCTAGGCCCCCTACTCTCCCCCCTGACCATCTACTGCCCCAGCCAGGCAGAACTGAAGCACTGGCTCTACCACCTGGACAAACAGATCAATTTGAGTGGAGGACGGCCAGATTTGCCCCTGGAGATTCAGGTGAAGATCTAGAGGGGGACTGGGAGACCAGCCCAAATGGTGGCGCCGATGCCAGAGCTCTGCAAAAGATGGGATTGTTGGGCCATGCAGTGTGCCCTTAATCTAGGTTAAAGAGGGAGGGAGGAAGAGTGAGAAGGGAAGGAAAAGGAAGGGAAAGAGAGGGAGGGAGGGAAAGGGGGAGGGAAGGAGGGAGGGAGGAGTTAGGGAGGGAGGGAGGGAGAAGAAAAAGACGGAAAGGGGGAAGGAGGGAATGAGGAAGGGAGGGAGGGAGGGAAGAAAGATATAAGGGAAGAAGGGAGGGAGGAAAGGAGGAAGGGAAGAAGGAGAAGAGAGGAAGAGAGAGGAGAAAGATATATGTAGAGGGAGGAGGAGGAAAAAGAACAGAATGGAGAGAAGAAGAAAGCAAGAGGAGAAGAAAGGAAATGAGGAAGGAGGAAGGAGGAGGGAAGAAGGAGAAGAAGAAGGAAAAGGAGTGGAAAGGAGGAAGGGAAGAAGGAGAAGAGAGGGAGGGAAGGAGGGAAGGGGGGCAGAAAGAAGGAAGGAGTTAGGGAGAGAGAGGAAGGGAAGGAGGAAGAAAGGAAGGGAAGAAGGAGAAGAGAGGGAGGGAAAGAGGGCAGAGAGAAGGAAGGAGTTAGGGAGAGAGGGAGGAAGGAGAAAGAAAAGAAGGATGGGGAGGGAGGGAAGGAGAAAGGAAGGGAAGAAGCAAGGGAGGGAAGAGGGATAGAAGGGAAGGAGAGGAAGGAAGGAAGGAATCGATGGGAAAGTTGAATAGCATGTCGAAGAGCAGCGTAGAGGCCCATGGGGATGATCTCTCTGTCTCTCTGACACCCTGTTCCCTAGGCAGATCTCCCCCCACCTCCCTCCTCTGGGTCTGCTCCTGAAACTCTTCTTCCCCTTCTCAGGGTTTATGGCTTGAGGCCTCCCAGCATGAGTCATTTTGCTGGGCTGAGAAAGAGAGGTTGAAGGAGAGAGACACACAGCTCAGCCCTGCCAGCGGATGCCATGCAAAGGAAGGCCCTTCTATTCCTTTGCCAAAATTCAGCTGGAGGAGGAAACTGGCATGGCTGGTTTTTCCGGCAGCCTTTATCCGCCAGCGGGCAGCACCCTGGGTAGAGGCCCTTGGAGAGCTGCGTGCCACGGAAGTTTCATTCTTGTGTTGGCTGATGATGTGATGTGATGAGAGAGTTAGTCTAAGTCTAAGCGGAGGAGGGGAGTGATGGGACGGGTGCTGTGATGAACGAGCTTTTCTCCCCTTTCTCAGAGACGCAGGGCCTGCTGGGCAAGGAGCAGCTGCGGTGGTCGATGCAGAACGCCCACGTGCAGGAGTGGAAGGGCACCCAGCGCAGTCTCTCGTCTCCAGTCAAGTTGCAGCATTTACCTTTCCAGGTGCAGCACCCTTGATAGGAGGAGGATGGGGAGTTGGGGGGGGGGGTGGGCTTATCCTGGGAGGGAATGAATGAATCCCAAGGGGGAGGAACAGAAACGCCATTTTCTTTTGGGCCAAAAACAATAGCTGAGATATCTATACCTCTGTTCTATTTCTATTTCTATTCTGATTTCTATCCTATCGTATCCTATCCTAATTTTATTTTGCATTCTGTTCTGTTCTCTTTATTCTATTCCATTCTATTCTATTCTATTCTATTCTATTCTATTCTATTCTGATCTCTATCCTATCCTATCATATTCTAATTTTATTTTGCATTCCATTCCTATTCTATTCTATTCTATTCTATTCTATTCTATTCTATTCTATCCTATCCTATCCTATTCCATTCCATTCCGATGGGGGAAGAGAGGTGGGATATAAATCTAATAAATGAAATGTAAATGAATGAATTCCATTCCATTCCATTCTATTCTATAGAATCTATATATATATATATAAAAGCGAAATACCCCTCACGCATCATCACAAAATTTCCAGAACCATAAAGCCTACAAACTTGCAAATTTGGCCCGTCTGTTCCTCTTGGCTTCTAGGGGCTCGCTAAGAAAGGATTTTTTGAAATGACCATCAGAGCATTTAGTATTTCCTATATTATTATTATTAACACGCTCTGATGCTCAGGAGTTCTACTCCCCCTCCCCACCTGAAAAGAGATCAAAAACACAAGCAAAACACAAGCAGAGGAAGGGAGTTTCAGTTTCAGTTTTAGTTTCACAGCAATAAGCAGCTTTAGTGCAGAACAGATGAGCTAAGCCATGCCCAGGCTCCTTGCTGTCTCCTTCTTGCTCACACAGCAAATACTGCTTCAGTTTCCAAACAGCCCTCAACTCTCTCACACACTGACAGGACGCTAGCCAAATGAATACCGATGGATGCTGGTAGGCAGAGGCAGAATTCCCCCCCTTATTTTCCTCCCCCAAAACTAAGCCCGACCACATAGTTTTGTAGCAAAGCACTGGTATCCAGCTAGTAGTCTAATATTTCTGAAGTGAACAAGAAAATAACAATCACAAATCCATAAATAAACAAATCCAGTCGAAACATCTTCTAATCTAGATGACTGCGCAGCCAAAATGATAATAATATTCTTATTAAACAACATCTGCCTATCCCAGGTCCTTTGGAAGGACATGATAGCTAGACAAAAATGCCAAACCCAGTCTAAAAATCTGGCTAGTGCTATGTGTGCCCAACTGTAAATAATCCCTTTTTTGCTTCTTTTTTGCATTAAGTTTCACCAAGTAATAGGTATGCAGATGGTGTACCTCTTATTTATATGTAACACGGTCTTCTTGGGTACCAATAGGAACAACATCATCGCCTGTTGGTGCTTTATCCTTCCACTCTGGTTATTGTATCTGAAGAACGTAACGGCCTCTACTTCAAGGTAAAACAAATTCCTTGCTGGTGTTTTCTTTTTCTCGTAAGGTCATTTGGGTTGATAAAAGTATATATGGAATTCAGAATAGAATAGAATAGAAATAGAATAAATAGAAGAAATAGAATAGAATAGAATAGAATAGAATAGAATAGAAAGAGAATAGAATAGAAAGAGAATAGAATAGAAAGAGAATAGAATAGAATAAGAAATAGAATAGAATAGAATAGAATAGAATAGAATAGAATTTTTTACTGGCCAAGTGTGATTGGATACACAAGGAATTTGTCTTTGATGCATATGCTCTCAGTGTACATAAGAAAAAATAAAATAAAAATACATTCATCAAGAATGATAAGATACAACAGTGATAAGCAATTAAATCATACTAGGAAAGATATAAAACAATATAAATCGTAAAGATACAAGCAACATGGTTATATGTGGGAAGAGATAGGTACTAGGAAGGATGAGAAGAAGAATAGTAATACAGTCTTCAGACCAAGGGTTATCCAACATCTTTTTAAAAACTTCCAGTGTTGGAGCATTCACAACTTCTGGAGGCAAGTTGTTCCACGGATTAATTGTTCCAACTATCAGGAAATTCCTCCTCGGTTCTAAGTTGCTTCTCTCCTTGATGAGTTTCCACCCATTGCTTCTTGTCCTGCCCTCAGGGGCTTTGGGGAATAGATTGACTCCCTCTTCTTTGGGGAAGCCCCTGAGATACTGGAAGACTGCTATCATGTCTCCCCTGGTCCTTCTTGTCATCAAACTAGACATACCCATTGTTCTCACTGCCAGGAAATTCCTCCTTGGTTCTAAGTTGCTTTTCTCCTTGATGAGTTTCCACCCCATGGCTTCTTGTCCTACCCCTATGGAGGTTTTTCCAGCTTTAAAAACCCCATATAAGATGAGAAGCAGATGAGATTGAACTTTACAGAGATAAACCTTCAAAAGTCCACTTGGACTTTTGTACTGTATAACAAGCGATGAAATCTAAGCTGGCTTGTTCCGGCTTATTTCATTTTCAGCCTCGCCTAGCCTAATATCAGGAGCGTTGTGCACTGATCCCATCTCAGCTGCTTCCTCCAGCGGGCACGGGGTGCCCTGGCAAGAGGGTACAAAGGATCTCCAAGGGATGCCCTCGCAGGAGGCTCGCTGCCGGATGGAGCACCCTGTCCCTTTAAAAACAAAAAGGTGGTGGGGAAGAGGAAAATAAAGAAGCACCCGGCTTTAGTTCTCCTAGAAAGCCGATGAGTGTCTGAATAGTTGTGGTTACGGCCGCCGTCAGCAAGGGTGGTGCAGTCGCATTCCTTGAGCGGTGGCGCAAGACGGGCTCGGAGGCCCAGCCCGAACGGTGGCCTAGTTCTCACGGAGCCAGCCAACTTATTTTAAGAGTTGCAAGGTTGCAAGCTGCAAGTGGGGGCCTTTGGGTGACTCAGCAGCCTCCCCCGCCCCAGCATCCTGGCAGAACCGAGGCAGGCGTCTCTGGAATGAGGAAGCAATAGATACCTCAGCCCTGGTGGAAAAAGTGGGCCAGTTTTGTTTTTCTTCCCTGCTGCTTGGTTGGTGCTATTTGGACTCACCCCAGACGTGGGAGGTGAGCTTTTGTTGTCTAAAGTACAAGCAATCCAATGCTTGTCCTTTAAGTGGATGTCGGTAGACTTTCTCCGTCATCCAGGTTACGGCTGAACCAAAGGTGCTTTGTTTTCTTCCAGCAGGCCACTCGACTTTCTGGTGTTTTTTTTTTTTTGAAGACATTGTGCTTCTCATCCAAGAAGCTTCTTCAGTTCTGACTGAACGGTGGGGGAATGGAAGGATTGATATTCCTTGCAGGCAGCTGGTCGTTTGCATCCTTTTAGAGGGTCGTTGAGGCCACTTGGAGGCTTATCTGTGTCCTCAGGGTCACCCGAGTGTTGCAAATGGTTCCTGTAGCCTGCAATTTATTTTTCCCTCTGGAAATCCAGGAAGGGCCTTGGTGGTGCAGGCTGTTAAAGCCTAGCACTTAGCTCCAGCTACCTGCAATTAGTGCAGGCTCGAATCCCACCAGGCTCAAGGTTGATTCAGCCTTCCATCCTCTCGGGGTAGGTAAATTGAGGACCCAAGATTGTTGGGGGCAATAAGCTGACTTTGTAAAAATGCCGCTTAGTAATAAGCAGGCATATACAATGGAATGAAGGCTATTGCTGAGCGCATTGTAAGCCGCCCTGAGTCTTCGGAGAAGGGCGGCATATAAATATGAATTAAAAAAAAAATCCATCCTTACTCCCACACCGTTCCAAGGGTGTCCATCCCAAATTGTACGGCTAAAAGTCTGCAGAGAGATCATCAGTCATCCAGGTGTCCCACAGATATTTTTTTCAAAAATCAACTGGACTGTCTTTCTTTCTTTTTCCTTTTGAAGACATTTCACTTCTCATTCAAGAAGCTTCTTCAGCTCTGACAGGAGAGCTGGGAACGGAAGGATTGATATTCCTTGCAGACTGCTGGCCATTTTTCTTCCAAAAAAAAAAAACAAGAAAGTCCAGCTGCCTCCCGAAAAAGCACCTTTTGGGACTTGAAATGAATGTGCTCCTCTGCTAGCTTTTGAGTTTGCTATCAAGCCACTCCGAAGGTTGGGAAGCCGTGCCTAGTTAGAAATAGCCCAGGAACGTTTTAAAATTCCCCAAAGGGAGGGGGCTTTGGATCTGACAATCAGAACACACACACCCCAGAACTTGTGAGTTTCTTTCTGCTGACTAGCAGGAAGGACCAGCGCCGTTGCTCTGATTCTGCGAAGGGCACAGAAGCAACTCTGCCCTGCGACAGTTTTGAGATGCCTTTTAAATATAGTCGCAGGAGTGTGGGCTGGCAAACATGTGTTGCAAAAACTGCTTGTGGCTTTTGCAGGGGGTGGGTGGTGGGGAGTGTGCGCTAGGACCCAGCTGTTGCCGATAGCTGGCTGAATGGGGGCTTTTCAAAGGGCAGGTGCATTTGGCCTCTGGTAGACGCGGTGGCGCAGTGGTTAGAGTGCGGTACTGCAGGGCCCTTCTGCTGACTGCCGGCTGACTGCCATTTGGCGATCCGATTCTCACCCAGGCTCAAGGTTGAACTCAGCCTTCCATCCTTCCGAGGTGGGTAAAATGAATCCTCCCTCCCTCCCTCCCAGTGGTTAGGATGCAGTATTGCAGGCTAACTCTGCCCACTGCCAGCAGTTTGATCCTAACCGACTGGCTCAAGGTTGACTCAGCCTTCCATCCTTCTGAGGTCAGTAAAACAAGCACCAAGATTGTTGTGGGGCAAGAGGCTGGCTTTGTAAACCACTTAGAGAGGGTTGTAAAAGCACAGTGAAGCCATATACAACTCTAAGTGCTAATGCTATTGCTATTCTATTCTTCATTCCTCTATTCTATTCTATTCTATTCAATTCTATTCTATTCTATTCCTTAAAGTTGCCAAGGTTGGGCCCCTCTGCTTTAGATTCTTCCCTTGTATTCACCCTTCTGCACCCTTCTGCACACACATAATTTGTTCAGTTTTGGGGGAGCAGAAGAGAACTTGGTTCCTTCGAACTGAAAATCTCTCTCTCTCTCTCTCTCTCTCACACACACACACACAAACACACCTGAAAATCAGCCTCAACCCCTCTGCAAATTGCTGGAGAAGGGGAAAACAGCCTTGCAGACTTTTGAAAGGATTTGTGGTTGGTAAACGCCTGGAGTTATAAAGTCCTTTAGGTCATGGACATTTTTTCAAACCGGAGCCTTAACTCTAAAAGGGTTGACTTCGGGCACAAGGATTTTAAGTCAACAATCATAAAAAAAAAAACAAGCATCTCTGCAGAGCATTTCTTGACAGTGACCAGTTTTTAACTTAAAAACAAAAAGGGGTTGTGTGTGTTTTTTTCTTTAGATCCTGCCCAAATGGGGGCTAGGCCAGTCGGAGACGATATTGGCCGGTTCTCCAAACGACTCAAAATTTCTACCGGTTCTCGAGAACCGGTCAGAACCATCTGAAGACCACCTCTGCTTCCAACTCTGTTAATATGATAAGTCCAATACTTGCTTAATCAGGTTGCAAAATGGATTCAATTTTAGCTTGAAAAGTTGAGTGTGTTTGTTTACACCTGGACAAGGAAGAACCATGTAAAATCCATCTGGGTGGGTTTTGGTATTTTAAATGATGTCTGAATTTGTTTCCCCTCTACAAACAGGGTGAATTGCCTTTGAATGCCATCCAAGTACAATTTGAGGAAAACCAGAAGACTGCATTTTTAATAGAAGGTAGGTCCCTTGCTTACATGTAAACTTTGGGGTATGTTTGTGTGTGTGTGTGTGTGTGTGTGTGTTATCAAGAAGAAAAAACTACAGGACATTTGGGACTGGACTTTCCATGGCTAACAAGGAGATGGTTAAAAATAAGGCACAGTTTTAGTGCCCTTTTTTTCCATGGTTGTTGCAGTCACTAAGTGAATCACAGGGTCATTAAAGCAAATCCCTTATTGACTTTGCCTGTCGGAAGCCAGCTGGGAAGGCCACCAAACACAGCAAACAGAGGCGTTGTCTTTTAACAGTGGTTGTATACATACATGTAAGTGGTAGGCAAATACCTGACAAGCAATCAATCTACTTTACTCTGCACGAGAACTACAATGGAGATAGAACATGAGGAGGGAGGGAGGAGAGAGAGAGAGAGAGGAGGAGGGAGGGAGAGAGAGAGAGAGAGAGAGAGAGAGAGACCCTTATATAGACAGCTTCTTAAAGCGGCAGTACCCAGCTGATTCATTCCCCAGTTCATCATCTTGGGTTACAGCCCTACAGCAGCTGGTCAGCTCTTAAATCTTCATTACCTTAACATGTCCCGTCATAGAGAATCCAGCCATGGACATCCCCTTTGTTAAAAAGAGATGAGGGGTGGGGAAGATTCTCTGAAGGATCACTTCCTGTTCAAAGATCCAGATCAAAAAAGCCATGTTTGGTTACGAACTAGACATGATCTCCATTTTTTTCTAGGCCGGCTAATCAACTCCATCCGGGTGATTTGCTCCAGCTACGAAGATTACCAAGAGTGGTTATATTGCCTTAAAACTGCTCAGTTCCGCCATGCAGATTCCTCTCTCTCTGGATCAGAGAGTTTCTCCGGGTTGAAGCCTTCTCACCTGGCACAGGTAAGGTGTTGTTTCCTGCCTGGCTTATTAACACAATTCTGCATTATGCGTACCAGGAGAATGGCTCTTTGTTTCCTTGCTTAAATCCTCTTCCTGGCATAACTCTGCCCAATTGTTCTGACCCAGGCTTTCCAAAATCACGAAGCAGACACCTTGTCCCGACAAAACTCCTTGGTATTAGGCTGGTGTGAATTCCTCTCATTCACATCCAGCAAAGTCCCTGCAAAAAAAGTCTTTCAAGGGTGAATTGCAGCCACAGACCTTATCAGGCTTGGAGAGTTGCCAGGCCGATAGCTTCCAAGCGCAACGCTGTACTAGAAAATACTTGGCAAGGAGTCTCTGTGCGTCACGAACAAAACTTCACACTAATTAAATGAATGAATGGTCTCCTGCAAACACCCCTCCACTTTTACTCCTCTTTAATGCCTCTGGGAGTGTCATGGCTTGGTGGCCATGGCTTGGTGGGCGAGGCTTGGTGGCCGTGGCAGGGAAGGCTCCTACAAAATCCCCATTCCCTCCCCACCCCACAGACCTGCTTTCCAGCTCTGTTCTCCTGTGCAGGGCAACCAAAGGAGACCCAGCCGATCAGCTGGGAGTCAGGAGGCAGAGAATAGATGGGGGTGGGGCCAGTCAGAGGTGGTATTGCCAGTTCTCCAAACTACTCAAAATTTCCACTACCAGTTCTCCAGAACTGGTCAGAACCTGCTGGATACCACTTCTGATCATAACTCACTTTTTTCTATGCCACGGTAACCTTGGAATGGTTGTAAATCAAGGACCACTGTAATCTCTTCATAAACTACCCCCTTCATGTCTTACTCTTCTTCTCCATTCTTTGAAGGCCAGGATTGCATTTCTTTCGCCATGCCAATCGTTCAAGTGTATTTGATCAGCCTCTTTGCCCACGGCCCAAATTCCATGCACTTTAATTTCTCGCTTGGTTTAGTTTTCAGGAAGTGGAAGAGGGTCACTCACCTCTGAGGGCAGAACGAATTCCTGGGCTTCTGCAGGGAAGGGGCCTACGTCCACCCACCACTCCCAAGCCAGCACAGCCTCTCTGTCCGAGAGACCATCGGTCGACACGGTGCCCCAGAATCAGTTAGCTGAAAACTTTCTGTCGCAACCAGTCTGCGTAAGTTGGAGGCTCAAAAATCGTTGGGTTTGATGGGCGGCTTCAAGTGGCAGCACCAGCCTCGTGGGGTCTGTGAGAAGAAGAAGAAGAAGAAGAAGAAAAAGTCAAGTTGACTTGAAAGATTTGGAAAAGTTGTGATCCTTGGTTGATCCTTGTCTTCTACGTAGAGCCCATCCGCTATCAAGCGTTCCTCTTCAGAAAAATTTGAGCGCAGCTGCTAAATGAGAATTGATTGGGCTGGTCCATAGCAAGCCTTGAACTCCAGTTTTATATTGATTTCACAGGATTCCAGTTATTAAAGTGGGGCGGGGGGTTGGACTAGATGACCTACAAGGCCCCTTCCAACTCTGTTAATCTTTAAAGCCATCTGTAATAGAAGAGAATATTTACGGCTATGGGTTGAATTTTGGAATCCTTGGTCCTCTCTGAGCTTGGTTTGTTTATTTATTTATTTATTTATTTATTTATTTATTTATTTATTTATTTATTTATTTATTTATTTATGAGACTTGTATGCCGCCCTATCTCCTGAAGGACTCAGGGCGGCTTACAAAATAAAACAATCCAATACAAATATACAAATATTTTTCTTGCAGACCTTTCATGACCCAGCTAGGTAACATCATCAGAGCTAGAAGGGAGTGGGCTTTGTGGATTGGAGGAGAAGGGGAAGAGGGTGGTGGGGTCCTATTTGTAGCTTGGGGTTGAACTGTGGTGTTGAACTTGGTGCTCTTTTGAGTTTGGTGCTATTCTTCCAGATGTTTCATGACCACGCTAGGTAACATCATCAGGGCCTCCGTCTCCCTTTTTTACATTTATTTGAGCTTTATTATGGAACTTTTGCAAAAGGGACTTCTGTGCTCATGGGCGGAGCCACAGAAGACCTTTCCCCCAGGAAGGCTGGGGTTTATATACAGTCTCAAATATACAGTCTCTGCCCCTTTCCGGGTTCACAATCTATTCAGCTACCCATCACCCTATGCAACACCCCTATTATTGTAGCATAACATCGGTTTCCTTAACCTGTTTACCTGTTTCCATTTCCAGTAATCTCCATCATTAACATGTCACTGGACAGCATGACCCACCAAATATATGACCTTCATACAAAACAATAGAAAATTCTTACATAATATTCCAGTAAATTTTCTTAGGTTAACACAGAGGTTAAAAATGGTGTTACATTTTCACAGGTAGAATTTTACATATCACACCATGTAATTTTTCTGCTCAGGGATGGTGTAGAGACATAGCCAGGGTTCTTAAATGGTGTTTCCTCTTGTTGCAGTGCTCAGGAAAGCAAGGGGCAGGAATGCCGAAAGCCGAGCTGAAAAGAAAAGGGAGTTCTCGAACGTCCAAGGGGAAGGGGGTCCCGCCACCTCAGCCCCCCCAGGGCCACTGGGAGGACTCGAAAAGAAAAACTCCTTCCCACTCATCTCGAAGCACCCCTGTGCAGAAGGAGTGTCTCCCGTGTACAGCATGTCCGCCCGCTGCACCTGGACTTAAACAATGTACGGGTTGAGGATAATTGTAGAATTTGGGGAGGGGGCAGAGCTCTGGGATTGTTCTGACCTAGACCTTCCCAAGATCATGAAGGAGACTCCTTGTCCCGATAAAACCCCTTTTATTGAGGTTAAAGGGAATTCCACTCCAGCGAAGTCCTGGCAAACAGCCTTTCATGAGATTTCACAACTACAGACCTTTATCAGGCTTGGAGAGCTTGCAGGCCGATATCTTCCAAACGCAACGCCGTAGCAGCAATTACTTGGCAAGAAGTCAGGAACAGATCTTCACCCTAATGAATGGAACTAATTGTCTCCTGCAAACCCCACTCCCCTTTCACTCCTCTTTATTCCCTGTGGGAGGGGCTATTCACCATCCACTTGTGCTTTTACTCCCAAGTTGACCCTTGTTCCTTAGCTGTTCCCTTCTTCTGGCAGCTCTGTGCATGCGCACACTGGGAACAGGCTCCAGCTGTTCTTCTTCCCCACTGATCTCCAACTCCGAAGGCAGCTGATAACTGTCGGATGGCCCTGGCCCCGTCTCTGCCTGTGACGCAGAGCCCTCGTCAGAGCCTTCCCCAGACTCCAGGACTGGCCCATGTTCCTCCCCAACCTCCTCACTGTCCGAGCCTGCCGCCAGCTCTGCTGGCCACTGGCGGGCCCCAACAAGGATCAAAGCCCTGCTTTGTGGGCTTGGGAGGATGAGCATCTGGAATGGCCCTGCAAACATCCTTCTGCAGCTGGATTTCTCATCCAATGGGCCTTTTTTTTTTTTCCCCTCTGCAGCTGAAACAGTGGAACATGCCACGGAGTCAGACCTGCCCAGCTCCTCAAACCTTGGAAAATATCTCTCTGTCGTCTTCCCCCATGTATGCAGATCCCTACACGCCCAATTCCCCCTCCTCACACGGGGCTGCAGGCTCCTACTTCCTCGATGAGGTGAGTGGGGCCAAGTAAGCAGAGGGTACAAGGAGGGTCTCAAAGTGATTGTACAGGTAGTCCTCAACTTACAATAGTTTCTTCTCCTTCTTCCCCTCTCTCTCCCTCCTTTCTCTTCCTCCTCTTCCTCTACTTCCTCCTCCTCCTTCTCCCCTTTCTCTCCATCTTTCTCTTCCTCTTCTTGCTTCTCTTTTCTTCTCCCCCTCTCTCCCTCCTCTTCTTTTTCCTCCTCTGCTTCCTTTCTCCTTCCTTCTTCCTCTTCTCTCCCTCTTCCTTCTCTTTTCTCTTCCTCTTCTTTCTCCTCCTCCTCCTCCTTCCCCCTCCCTCCTCTTTCTCCTCTTCTTTCTCCTCCTCTTTTCTCCTCCTTTTCCTCTGCTTTCCTCCTCCCTCCTTCTTCTTCTCCCACTCTCTCTCCCTTTTCTTCTTTCTCCTTCCTTCCTTCCTTCCTTCTTCCTCCCTCCTCCTCCCTCCTTCCTTCTTCGCCTCCTTCACAGCTTGGGAGGTGTTACGGGCCGTCCACTGTGGAGCACCAGAATGGCTACGCGGCCATGCCAGTGTCCGTTCCCATCTGCCATCATCCTCTGGGCTGGAAGAGCTTTCAACCTTCCTGCGGAAACCCCTGGCAAGAACCTAGCCTTGCACAGAGAAATAGCATACCTTTGCCTTTCCATTTGCCACAGAACCTGCACCAGATGTCCATTACTTGACCACGGTAAGTGCTGTGCAATGTCTCCTGAAGAGATTTGGTCCTCCCACAGAACCTGCACCAGATGTCCATTACTTGACCACGGTAAGTGCTGTGCAATGTCTCCTGAAGAGATTTGGTCCTCCTCGCCCACTTCTGGGTGTGGAGTGGGAGACAGAAACTGTCCTGTGGGTGTCATGCTCTTGTTGAAGTCTGATTCTGAGGGGGATATTGAGCAGCTGACAGGGAGTGGGAGTGTGGCTCCGGCGGCTGTGGAAGAAACAGGGGAAGGACACAATCTGGCTGGGCATTCAGAGAAAGACCCAGGTCCACCCCTCTTCATCCTAGGGACGCGGGAGGAGCGGAGAAAGAGCGCTTTACTGGGAGAAAAGGGCCTTGATCCCTTTCATTAGTTGCAGCTGGGAGAACAGGATATAAGTGAGGCATTTACACACAGCTCCTTGCTGGAAGCAAAGGGTGCATTATCTTTGTCGAGGCTTATCTGGGTTTTGGCGTCCTCCCAATTGTGGTTGCTGCGTTATCTTGTGAAAGTCTGCAATTTATTATCCTGGCCTGCCGTGTTAATTACTTCAGTGTGGTTTGTGTTGGTTTTTTTATTTCTATTTTATCTGTACTTTGGGTTCGGACTGCATTTCTTCCCTTTATAGACTGTTTTTGGGAGAGTTTGATATCCAGCCCAGGATAATTGGACACTGGGGCCCAAGTTGGAGGCATTAAAGGGAATTTAGAATAAATTTTGTGACTTTGTTATTTTTGTGCCATGTGTTTGTCATCACAGTGGGCTTCATAGCTCTCAACTCCTTTTTTTTTGGTCTTTCCCCACCTGCAAACAGAGCACCGTGTCCGGAGATGGCCTTCGCATGCGTTCCTTGCCGACTTCAGGTGAGCGCTTGGGAAACCTTGAGTCTTGGCTTTGAATGAGTCTTCTGGATTGGAATTCACAGTCCACACAGAAGAAGAACAGCCAAGTATATGGACAAACAATCCATCTCTTATTAACTGGGAAAGCTTAGAGCAACTGCCTCCTCACTCAGCATTGTCAAAACTGCAAAACTCAGTAGTTTACTCCACCAGAAAAGTCTGAGTTCTAAAGCAAATGTTGAGGTAGATTCTATTTCTTTAAAGATATGCTCACATTGCCTCAGTTTAAAAAAAATGGTTTTGATTCCCCTTTCTCCATGCAACATATTGCTAAATGTACATTTAGAAGCATTTCCCTCCCCAAAAAAATCTTAACCTATTACTTTAAAATATTACATTAAAATAATTTCTACAAGTGTCTTGTCAGGAAAACGTTAAAAATTTAGAATGACAGGGAAAAATAGTGCTAATTTGAATAGCCATTACTTGAAACTTGATTAATCAAAATTAACTAATTCTTGGAACTGCCTCCAGGCCTACTTATACCTGTTACCTTGTAAGCGATTGACAGATCAAATAAATAAAGAAGACTGGACAATTCAGAGGGATCCAAAGCGAAAGCAAGTGTCAGGTTCTAATTAAACCATGAGCAATGCAACTCCAGAAGGAGCGTTCAAGGAACGGTCCTTATTGGGAATGGTCCAAACCGGGAAGGGACTGTGGCCTGGTTGGCTGCCCCAGGCTCCAAATCCTTAACTTAAAGAAGAACAGAGTTGGAAGGGACCCTGGAGGTCTTCTAGTCCAACCCACTTCTCAAGCAGCAGGGAACCCTATGCCATTCCAGACAAATGGCAGTCCAATCTCTTCTTAAAAGCCTCAAGTATTGGAGCATTCCCAACTTTTCTTCCACTGGTTAATTGTTCCAACTGTCAGGAAATTCCTCCTTAGTTCAACTCTCCTTGATTAGTTTCCATCCATTGGTTTCTTCTCCTGCCTTCTTGTTCTGACCCAAACCTTGTTCCAGAAACAAACAGCAACGGAGGTAACACAAAACCTTTTAAGGAAACCGGTTAAAGGCTGTTTTAATTGTCTCTGATAAGAGCGAGCCTTGCCAAGGTGGTGCAAGGCTGCCAAGAACACTAGATAAAGTTACTAAGAAATAGTTCAAACACAAAAGTCTCCAAACACAAACTAAGAGAGTCCAAGCGTCCACAAGGCTTTAGTGCAAAAACTTCTTTGCTTCCTGCAAAGAACTCCGGTTTCTCAGCTGGCTTTATCTCTTAAGGGAGGGGCCATTACCTTGCAGCCTGACTCCTGAGTCACCTGTGCTGCTGCAGCTGCTCTTTCCTTGAGCAGCCCTGCACATCGCGCAGTGGACACAGGCTCCTCGGGGGGCCTCTTCATCACTGCTGCCGGCCTCCACTCCCTGATGGTCCTGGCCCCATCCCTGCATCCCATGCAGGCCCCTCATCTGAGTCCTCGCTCTCCGAGACCTCAGCTGTCTGCACCGGTTGCTGGCGAACCACAACACTTCTGGTGCTTTGGAGAATAGCTTGACTCCCTTTTCTTTGGGGCAGCCCCTGAGATATTGGAAGGCTGCTATCATGTCACCCCTGGTCCTCCTTTTCTCTACTGAATTCCTGTAATTATTCTTTGTATGTTTTGCCCTCTAGCCCACTAATCCTCTTGGTTGCTCTTCTCTGCGTCCATCTCTTCTAGATGAAAACCTTCAGGCTTACAACCAGCCTGAAACGTGGGGGGAGACGCTCGACTCGACAACGTATCACGACTATGCTGAGCTGCAAAGCTTCCACGAGGACTACAGTTACGACAACATCTGGGAGACGGAGGTGAAGAAGCCTCCCCCCTCCGGCCATGAGATCTACGATTGCTAAGGAGGCGTCCATCCATTCAAGCATGAAGAACGGAAGGGAGGAATTGCCAAGATTGGATGATGGACTTCTGGAGGCTGGGTCCATCCATTCAAGCATGAAGAACGGAAGGGAGGAATTGCCAAGATTGGATGATGGACTGGAGGCTGGATTCTTCTGGCTCCTTTTGGCCCCATTCCTGTTCCTCTGCTTTGGCTTGTGGTGCTATGGAAAACTTCTGAGAAAAGGATCTGGAATTCTTCCCATCCACTAATCCGTTGGGTATCAACACAGAGATGGACCCTGGTTAGGTGGTTGTTATGAAGAACGCTGTGTCTGTGGGGTCAGAACCAGTCTGGATTTTTGTGTGCCGTTGATAGATCTTGCAATTCACCCCCAAACAGCGCAACCCCCCCCACACACACACCCCCTATCTGCTAACTGTTATGCCAAGGAACAAATGCAACGCTGTCTGTTTCAAAGCCACTGTCCAATCGGTTGAAGACCTGGGCTATAAAAATAGATTTGACCACTCCTGCAGGGTTAGGAATTTTGAGATGGCTTGTAGCAACAAGCCACCAACCCCACTCCCCAAAGCAAACAAGTATAAGACCTATTTCCCTGGCTGCAAAAAGAAAAAAAAAAGAGATTTTTTTTTTTTTGCCAGCTCAAAGCACAGCTGTTTATGAAGGTTTTGCAAAGAGAAGGAAGGCATTGCTGGCAATTCTGACTCGGGATCAAATGAGGGTATCCTTAGTTAAGTATATAGTAAACTGCTCGATCAACACACGGGGCGTGATTGTGTGTGCACAGATGTGCACAGGAATGACAGCCAGTTTTTACAGTCTGTACACTGTTTCAAGGGAACTTATTTTTCCCAGCGAGTCCTCTGCCTTTCAGTGTATGTCATAAAGAAGGGCCTTTTTTTTTTTGCACTCCCTCAGATGGAGAAATATTTTGCTTTGTGAAAGCTGGCTGGGGCTACTTCCTGTGTGCAACACAGCAACTGATATTCCCAGGGCCTCCTACAACCTTGCTTGCTCCTGGGGACAGTTGCGTTCTCCTCGGCTGATGGTTATCCTTTTTTGAAACACGCTGCTTTGTTGGTTACCATTTAAATAATAATAATAATAATAATAACGCTGCTTGCAAACTACTTGGAGCAGCAGTAGAATTGCTGTTGGGCACGTGGGCTAGAAGAGAAGACTGTAAGAAGAACAGAGGAGAAGTGAAGAACTGGTGGATCGTTTCAAGAATCAGGAGTGTTGCAAAGGGAAGATTCCCTAAGACCCACATTATGTTGTGTGCATTATGTTGTGTTTGTTGTTATTTATTCTTCTTCACTTTTATAGCCCATTGTTCCTTGAAGAAACCAATTGGATGGCATCTGACATCTCCTTCCCTTCCTTCCTTCCCCATCTCCCTTCCTTCCTTCTCCATCTCCCTTCCCTCCTTCCTTCCTTCTCCATCTCTCTTCCTTCCTTCCTTCTCCATCTTTTCTCTTTCTTTCTTTCTTTCTCTCCTTTCTCTTTCTTTCTCTCTTTCTTTCTCTCCTTTCTTTCTCTCTTTCTCTTGATCTTTCTTTCCTTTCTTTCTTTCTTTCTTTCCTTTCTTTCTTTCTCTCCTTTCTCTTTCTCTCTTTCTCTCTCCTTTCTTTCCTCCCTCCCTCCCTCCCTCCTTTCCTTTTCTCTTCCAAATAATCTCATCTGGTCAGTCAGGCAATGGGATGGCAGCAGACACACTTCTAGTTCACACTTTGGGTGTTGCTATGGGCCGGGATAATCCACGGTCTACTTTTGTTACTTGAATTTAAAATATAAAAATATATACAGTTCAACCTCCAATGTTTAGTAAAGTTTACAGGAGGGTCTTTGTTGGCTTGTCTGATATTCTATTTAATAAGCAATTAAATGTGTTTGCTTGCAGCAAGGGGAGGGGAAATTTTTCTAAAGAAATTATTTAATTTAGTGAACAATCCCGGCTGTTTGACATCAGCTGCTTCTGGATGGCTGTTGAAGTAAAGCGGGGAGTTGGTTGTGGCTGTAATTTCAATTCCAGTTTGTTTGTTTGTTTTTGTACTTTTGAGGTGTGTGTTTGTGTCTAAGTCGGTGTGTTGTTAGCTTTAACGTGAGCGGAAAATGTAAAGTGAAATTGGATCTCAGATCACGTGGCTCAGGTTGCGATTGTGTTGAGGCAATGCTAGAAGATACTTGATGCAGATTTTGTGTGCATGGGAGTGCGGGTTGGTGTGTAAGTGTGTGTGTGTGGGGAGTTGTACAGCATTGACACTGTTCCTTTGGCTATTTCTTTGAAGACCCCTAATAAAGTTAATATAATTACGTGTGCCTGGTTTTTGCTTTCTAATGGAGATATGTCTGTCTTTCACGAAAAACAAATCTTTTTTGTTAACTGAACTCAAACAAGAAGCAAACTGAAGAAGGGGCAGCTGGGGTTAGGGTTATAGGACGGCATAAAAATCCCAATAATAAATAAATAAATAAATAAATAAATAAATAAATAAATAAATAGTATGAAAAAGGTTTCCAAGTTATAAAAGTTCCACTCATTTCCACTCATCTTCTTCCTTATAGTGTACATCTCTAGAAAGGTGTACAGGTGTGCAATTCCCAACCAGAGCTTGGTTGTTTTCTTGGTGGCAGACCTTTTATTACCCAGCTAAGTGACATCATCAGAGAGTGGGGTGGAGTGGGGGAGAAAGGGAGGAGGAGGAAGAGGACTGGGGGGTCTTTGGCGCTCTCTCTGACCATGGTGGTTTTCTTGCAGCCCTTCTTCAACCAGATGCAACAGATCTGTAAATGGAGGGGCCAGAAAGGATAACAGACCGCTAGCAAATTGTTTGGAAACAAGGTTCCCCTTTTAAATATGATTGCGCAGGGAGGGAAGCCCCTAACCGAGCACTGATATGAATTACAGGTCTGCTCCTAATGTTTTGTAACACTCTGGAGCAACTGGTTTTATTTATTTAGCGCGTGGCAAGTACATGAGCGTATAACGAGTCGCAGCCGGACTACATTGGAGCAACTGCAAAACGACACTGTAAGACAGCAAAATTGCATTCGGGTCAAACTTAATTTGCGGTGACTTACACATCCATGTTCCCAAGAGCACAATTGGGTGGAATTTTCTCTCTCTCTCTCTTTGCTGTTGTGAAGACAACTGGGGAGCTCTGCTTAGTCAGGTGCATCCCTCTTTGAGTCACACACTTGTGTTCTTCTTTTTATGCACACACTTCCTTAGGCAAAGGAGGTGAACAGAGGTGTGTGTAACCATAACAGGTGTTCTCCACCTTTCCTGGAATATCCTGATCATTTCATTTATTTATTTATTTTTGGAACAATTCCCCTTCAGGCTGCCAATGAATTAATTCTTCTGCAGGAGGTCCTCGACTTATCACCACAACCAGGCCAATAAATTTCCAGTGCTAAACGAGGCAGCTGTTAAGTGAGTTTTGGCCCGTTTTTCCGACCTCTCTCGCCGCAATTGTTAAGCGAATCCTTGCGATCGTTAAGTCCCACGGTTGTTAAATGAATTGGGCTTCCCTGTTTGGTTTTGCTTGTCCGATGGTCTCAAAAGGGAAATCAGCGTGACCCCCTGGGAAACACAACCATCCGAGTTTTGATCATGGGACCATGAGGATGCTGAAGTTCTTCGTAAGTGTGAAGAAGGATCATCAATAGGTCCCTATTTCAGGGTTGTCGTAACTTTAAAACTGTCACTAAAGAAATGACTGTAAACCGAGGACTGCAGAGGTGGCATTCAGCCGGTTCTGACCAGTTCTGGAGAACCGGTAGCAGAAATTTTGGGTAGTTCGGAGAAGCAGCAAATCCCACCTCTGACTGGCCCCACCAACCCCATCTCTTCTCTGCCTCCCATTGAGTCCCAGCTGATCGGCTGGGTCTTCTTTGGTTGCCCTGCACAGGAGAATGGAGCTGGAAAGCAGGTTAGGGGGATGGGGAGGGAATGGGGATTTTGCATATCCTTCCCTTGTCATGGCCACCAAGCCAGGCCCACAGAACCGGCGGTAAAAAATTTTTGAATCCCACCGCTGGAGGGCTACCTGTATGAAATGACACTGCGACCGTCATAAATATGAATCAGTTGCCGAGCATCTGAATGTTCATCATGTGACCATGGGGAATGTTACAACGGTCATTAAGTGGGGAAAAACGTTCCGAAGTCTATTTTTTTTCCTCAGTGCCATTGTATCTTGATCTGTTATAGTTACATATCCCTTCCACCCACCCACCCTCCCACCAGTGCTGGTCGCTGAACAAAACATTTTGAGTTCTACCTGCTTTTAGCTGGTCGGAGGACTGGTGCAGGTAGAAAGGCTTAGGAGGCTGCAAACGTTCTCCTGACATTTGATTTCCTAAGCGGCGCGTTTTCAACGCTGGGTCCCTCGAGAGAGTGTAAATGGACGGATGGGACACCTGTTTGACTTTTTCACTCCCTCGGCAGGGAATAGCTGAGGGAGACAGTCTTCCAAAATGCCAGCCAACTGCCCTCGCCGAGGGAGAGCTGACCAGAAAGAGTAAGGGAGAAACACTGAGAGCCTTTGCACCAAGACAAATTCCTTGTGTGTCCAATCACACTTGGCCAAGAAAGAATTCTATTCTATTCTTTCTGGAAGAGTGAAAGAGGAGGTAAGCTACCTTCGGAGAGGCAAAAAAAAAAGGGGAGTTAAATCCCACAGGCCAAAGTGGAGAGAGCAGAGGGCATTTATACAAAACCTCCTGCTAACTTCCTGGCTTGTGTTTCAGGTCATTCCTGAGCCAAAGACCCATCAATTCGGCATCAAGTCCAGTGACTCAGCCACAAAAGGTCAAGGCAAGAGACCAACTGTTTCCAAGAAAGTCAGAAATGGATTTGGAGAAACTCCAGGAAGGTTTATCTAAAAAACAGCTTAGTGGTGGCTCTGAAATTCCCCTCCCCTCGTCCCCCTCCTCTCCATTTGCCTGGGTCTCTCATCCAGGGAAGGGGGGGTCACCATCCTGTCCCTGATAGAGTTTTAGTTCACCTGCCTGCCATTCCCTGTCGAGTACGGAGCAGCTGCGCTAACAGGAGACTGGCCTGCTAAGATGTCCATTAAAATACCTCCATCACCTTCTTCAGATCAGGGGAGGCCATGTGGACCACGGGGAAGTTAGCATTCTTCCAATCCTTATTCCAAGATGTTTAATTTAATTTAGATTAACAGGGTTGGAAGGGACCTTGTAGGTCATCTAGTCCAACCCCCTGCCCAAGCAATTTAAATACAGAGGCAAGCCCTGGCACTAAGCCCTACGCCCATCAAGCTGAACTAGATTTCTGGTGATTTGATGGACAATCTGGATCATGTTTTCAGCAGCTTTTACGCAAGCCGTTCGCCCCGCCTTGTTGGGAAAGTTTATTTTAGCTTCATAGCTTAATCTTCAAAGAGGCATTTCCCAGCGGTGCTGCATCCAGATTTAACCAGCTTTAGATCTGATTGGGGTTTTTTTTTTGAAGCTGGATTGAATCTCTTTGCTGGGTTTCCTGCACTGTAAAGACAGTTATAAGGATCGTGTGCCTCTGAGTGCCTGAAAACATTCTTTTGTTAACTTACTGCAATTATTTGCCTTCTATTCTATTCTATTCTATTCTATTCTATTCCATTCCATTCCTATTCTATTTCTATTTCTATTCTATTCTGTTATTTTCTATTCTCTTCTCTTCTCTTCTCTTCTGATATCTTCTATTCTCTTTCTCCTATTCTATTCTATTCCTATTCCTAATCTATCCTATATTCTATCCTATTCTATTTTACAACAATTTGTCTGAAACGGTATTTTCTTTCTCTCCTAATGAATTTGGAGAAATAGGGGGCAGAGAACAGGAGTGGAAAAGAGATTTGAAGCAACAGATGAAGTCAAAGTGCTGATTTAGTTTAGAGGCTACAAGAATGAGAACATAGAAAAGAAAAATCTGTCATGTGAATCTCCATTTAATTTCAGGCTGAGTTTTCCAGTGCTGGGGAAGTTAAACGGATCTATGCATACGATATAAACATCACAGCAAAGCAATATATGATAGGATATGATATATATATGCCTGTGCCCAAAAGACTGAGTTGAGTAACGTTTCTTTCTAAACCATAGGTGGCTGGGCTGAAAAAGCACAAAACCAAGTCAAGTATTTGTGTGTGTTTGCAATTAACCTGTTGGGTAAGAATTGACACAAACTTTCTAAAGTACATAGAAAGACTCACTGGATAGCTTTGTAATATTTGCAGCATTCTACAAAGTCATTTCTTGATGCTCATCAGCAAAGATTTATGGGCTTCGATATAGAAGCAGTTTCTAGAAAATCTCCCCACCGAACACACCCTCCTGCCAACTTCCCAAAATCAGTCCATCATGTTGTAAATTGAGGATTGACTGTATGCTAAAATGTCAAATTCTCCTCCCACGTTCTGTAGTTGAAATGCCTAAACATCCTTATAGAAGGATCTTGTCTTTCCGTTATTCCTTTTCTTAAAACCTAGCTGGTTTTGTTTTTTAAAAAAACGCAAGCCTTTTTGTTCCTTTTATTGATTCCTCTGTGCAAGTCCTCTCTAAATTCTTCTGATAACTTTCTTCAAGCATGCTTTGGCTGTTGTCTGCTGAGTAATTCATTTTATAGCTTACCACCCCTTGTAAGTTTAAGATAAATTCCCAACTGGGAGATAAAGAAAGAGAGAGAGAGAAAGAAAGAGAGAAAGAAAGAGAGAAAGAAAGAGAGAAAGAGAGAGAGAGTGAAAGAAAGAAGGAAGGAAGGAAAGGAAGAAAAGAAGAAAGAAAGGAAGGAAGGAAGGAAGGAAGGAAGGAAGGAAGGAAGGAAGGAAGGAAGGAAGAAAGAAAGAAAGAAAGAAAGAAGGATTTGAGGCTTGAGTTGGGTAGATCCCAACAGGAATGGTAACTAAAACTGATTTTAGGGACAGTTTAATCATCTTTCTCACCTCGTTCCCTGCCAGTAAAGTTTGGCAATTCAAGAGGCCCCAAAGTTTGCTTTCTTGCTCTGCAGGAAACGATCTTGAAAACACAACCTTCAGGAAGCGAATGGGATTGACCTGCATCTCCTTAAGAGCCGTGATAACTTTCCATGACAACCTGCCTCCTGAAGCAACGGATGGCCGAGAGGGTACCAAAATTTGCCAGCAGCACTGGAGAAAAAGAAAAAACAATGTGTCTAGCTAAATGAATGCAATCAAGACCTTTAAACTTTTTCCTTGGGAAGCCCACCAAGCCAGGATGAAGCTTTTTTTGCACAGTGTCTTTGCCCCTTTTCAATATTCCAATCTTTCCTGCAATTAAGCACCAAGTTCTTCCTTTCACATAATAAATCCTGCAGTTGCTTTCTGCTGTCTTTTACTATGCTTTTACCTAAAGGAGGGGAGAAGAAAACCAAGTCTTTTCTTTCCACTTTTTAAAAAAAACCTTCTAGGTTTCCCTAAGCATCGCTGCATCCCAGCCATGAGGACTAGGAGTTTTACAAAAACAAAAACAAAAGGAAAGTGAATCCTGTTTAACACTGCCTTCCTGGCAGACTTGGGAATCTGTCGGGTTTTTGAAACAGGGAAGGGGACAGATAGGAAGGGGCGGGAGGGAAGGGAAGGAGATAAAAGAAGAAGGGAAGGAGGAAGAGGAAAAAGGGAAAGGAAAGGAAGAAAAGAGAGAGGAGGAAAGGAATGGAAAAAAGAAAGGAAAGGAAAACCATTTTTCTTTGTATGAATTGCCTCTCTAAATTTGCTTCTTTCTCAAAAAGGAGGAAGGAATGGGAGAAACAGGGGTGGGCAGGTCTAGGAGTTTTGTTCTTACATTCTTTTAAAAAATAAACTTTTTAAGATCTAAAGGGAGAAACAGGCCCCTCTCTCTGCTGTTGGTCCGAAACACGCAGAAGGTTGCTTTGAAAAAGAAAAATGGAATCAAGAAAAGATAAGGAAGTGAAGAGAGAGCATGAAAATGGGGTGAGAAAATCAAAGGGCTCTCGTCCTGCCTCATTTCAGACGGGGGAACGAGTCGGTCAGCATTCCTGGGTTATCTTCTCAGCTTCATCCCTACCCCCTACCCCAAATCTCATTTCTGCCCACACAGGAGCCCTGGGAAGCATTACCAATCTTCCAAGCATCCGGAGAGTGGAGGTCGGAGGTTTTCACAGCCCAAGAAGCCAACGCCACAAATCCCAGGCACAGATCTCTGGGCGTGAGGACCAGCTGAAGAGGCCTCTCTGAATTAAAAGAAGAAGAACCAAGGGGGTTAAGAAAGGAGGAGCTTGGGAATCAGTGGTGCTCAGAGGACATCTAGTCTGACACACACCCCCTTGGCGCAGGATCCGGGCATCCAAAAGTATGGTCCTAGGATCCCCCAGTCTCCCTCAAAACCCTCCACAGGGGTTCATGGAATCAAAATAATTTGCCAGCCTAGGTTGAAAAATAATATCCTATTTCCCTGAAAATACGACCTACCCTGAAAGTAAGTCCTAGCTGGATTTTTACACGTGCACCAATGTAAGCTCTACACCCAAAATAAGCCCTAATTAACGCCCTGCCCACTCCAGAGTCTACAGGTGAAAATTAAGTTAGGGTGGGGATGGGGGGGTGGTGGAGCTGCCCTACTACTTACCTTTGGACAGTTGTAGCCAGGCCTCACAAACCCTGACACCTGCCTTGCCGGCCATTTCTTCTGCAGCCGGCAAGGCTGCCAAGGCTTTCCTGAAGGCCTCTGTAGTTGGTAACAAAGCTCAGGATCGATCCAGAGCTGTTATTGGCTGCAGAGGCCTTCAGAAAATCCTTGCCGGCTGCAGAAGAAGAAGTTTCTGAAGGCCACTGACAGCAAAATGGAGTCCAGGGGCGATGCATGCAACTGAGGCTAGTCAGTGAATGACATCCCCTGAAAATAAGACCCGGTGCCTTTTTTGGTGGCAAAAAAAATATAAGACAGGGTCTTATTTTCAGGGAAACACGGCACAATACACAAAGCCCTTGGCTTAACAACTGGGGACTGGGAACTTCCATTGCTGATCTCAGGCGACAATTTTACTGTGCTGCCGCCACGCTTGTTCAGTGAACCACGTGGATGTTAAACGAATCAGGTTTCCCACGGCGTTTTCAGCTTGTCAGAAACCAGCAGATCAGGTGATTCCAGGACGCTGCAACTATTGCAAATATATGCCGGGTGCCAAGGGCCCAGTTTTTGTGCATGTGATTGTGTGGCAGTGGTGTATCAACCATTAAACAGACTAAGCACATGCTCAGGGCACCAGGGCCAAAGTGGGCACCACAAAGTTGAGAATATGGCTTCATTTGTACAGTAATGTACAAAGGAGGGGAGGGCACCAAGATTTGTCAGTGCTTAGGGCACCAGTGAACCTTAATCCACCACTGATTCTGGGGACACTGTTTCAATCCCGCAGTGGTTATTATACACAATACAAGAAAGATGTTGCCTTGGTAGCTCAGGCTGTTAAATGCCTGCTCTTAAGATCCAGCTGCCTACAATATTAGGTCTAATCCACCAGGCTCAAGGTTGACTCAGCCTTCCATCTCGGTAGGTAAATTGAGGACCCAAGATTGTTAGTGGCAATAAGTTGACTTAAAAATGCGCTTAGTAATAAGCAGGCATATACAATGGAAGGAAGGCTATTGCTGAGCACACTGGGTTGTATCCAGAATTGTAAGCACCTCAGTCTTGGAGAAGGGCGGCATATAAATGTAATTAAAAATAAATAAAAATAAAATAAATGTTGAGACTCTAGAAAGAGTGCAGAGAAGAGCAACGAAGAGGATTAGGGGGCTGGAGGCTAAAACATATGATGAACATTGCTGGAATTGGATATGTCTAGTTTAACCAAAGGAAGCTTTAGGGGTGACATGATAGCAGTGTTCCAATATTTGAGGGGTTGCCCCAAAGAAGAGGGAGTCAAGCTATTCTCCAAAGCCCCTGAGGGCAGGACAAGAAGCAATGGGTGGAAACTAATCAAGGAGAGAAGCAACTTAGAACCAAGGAGGAATTTCCTGACAGTTGGAACAATTAACCAGTGGAATGACTTGCCACTAAAACTTGTGGGTGCTCCATCCCTGGAAGTTTTAAGGAGACTGAAAACCATTTGTCTGAAATGGCCTGGGATCTCCTGCTTGAGCAGGAAGGGTGGGACTAGAAGACCTCCAAGGTCCCTTCCAACTCTGTTATTCTGCAAATTACTCAGTAAATGTCACTTTTTTCCAGCGCTGTAAGAAATAAGTAAATTCAAAAATAAAATGGTATATAAGATGCTTAGAGGTTTCACCAATGGGGTTGGACTAGATGACCTGCCTTCCCTCTCTGTTAATCCGTTATCAAATGAAATATATCTCCCTGTATATACATGCTTTGCTTTTATACTTTTGACATGCTCCATTGTTAAGCTCTTTTATATTTTTATCTAAATCCTCTTTGTTTTCAACGATCCAAGGTTATTGTTTTTTTTTGTTGGCTTTGAGTTATTCCCAACACCGCCTGTTACAACTTTGAACAGTCGCTAACAAATGGTCAAAAGCTGAGGGCTACCTGTGTTCAAAATCCCACCAACAATTGCAAGAAGTGGCAAATGAAGCCGTTTTGCTTTGCCCCACGCCCTGCAAAAAATTCTCAGCCTAGCCCACCTTCTGGTAATTTTCCAACCAAGCCCTGACTCTGCTTAATCTTGTGTTGAAATCAGCCAAGGCTGTTCTAGCTGGTTGTCTCTTTATTTCACAGGAACTGTTTCCAGGGGAATGATCTTTGAAAGGAGATGGGTGGCAGATTGAATAATCCATAAATCTGCAGCTCAGGATAGATGGTGGCTTGTCCCGCAGAAGTTCGGTCACCAGGACTCTATTTAACAAATACAACGGCCTGGTACATGAACAACTGCCGGAAAACAACCCAATTTGTGGGGAATTTGTTCGGTTCTGCAACCCAACAAGACAGACACAGACTCCAGAGGATAATTAGGACTGCAGAAAAAAAACAATTACTACCAACCTGCCTTCCATGGAGGACCTGTGTCCTGCATGAGTCAAAAAGAGGGCTGTGAAAATATCTACAGACCCCTCACATCCTGGACATAAACTGTTTCAACTCCTACCCTCAAAACGAGGCTATAGAGCCCTGCATACCAGAACAACTAGACACAAGGACAGGTTTTTCCCTAATGCCATCATTCTGCTAGACAAATAATTCCCTCCACACTGTCTAGCTATTTACAAAGTCTGTACTACTATTCCTATTAATCTTCCCATCACTCCTTATCACCCATCCCCTCCCACTTGTGACTGTATGACTGTAACCTTGTTGCTTGTATCCTAACGATTTATATTGACTGTTTACTAGTATGATTTGATTGCTTATTGTACCCTATGACTATCGTTAAGTGTTGCACCTGATGATTCTGGACTCTTGATGAATGTATCTTTTCTTTTATGTACACTGAGAGCATTTGCAGCAAAGACAAATTCCTGTGTGTCCAATCACACTTGGCCAATAAAGAATTCTATTATTCTATCTATTCTATTCTATTCTATTCTATTCTATTCTATTCTATTCCTATTCTATTCTATTCTATTCTATTCTATTCTATTCTATTCTATTCCAACATTCAGTTATTTAATTTGTGCAATGTGTTTATGGAACAGGGCTCTGAGCTTATTCTGCTTGCTGGGGAAATTATGGGAACTGGCTGTTTTTCTTTTTTCTTTTTCACCTAACGATAAAAAACTCCATGTTGTCACCACGATAAGAAAAACACAGCCCATCTTCAAACCTAATGATCTCAGCCAGCCAAATAAAAATCCCCTTTTCTCAAAGACCTCAATCTTAATCTCCACTTGGTTGAGAGGTCAAGGCTGCGACAGATAAACCGCCATCGTGGGTTTTTTAAAAAAAAACATTCAAAGGTCATTCTTGGCTTAAGTTCCAGAGAGAGAGGCCCCTTTTCATCTGCTGGGCTTGTTTGTGTCTCTCAAGTGCCCCTGAAGTACAAAATTTTCCTTTGGTGTCCCAGATCTCTTTTCTATCCAAGGTCAGGAGTCCAATTTAGAGTTGGAAATAACTCAGAGAGAGAGAGAGAGAGAAAGAAAGAGGGAGGGTGGGAGAGAGAGAGGCTCTCTAAGTCAACATCTCTTGGCCAAATCTGCAAAAGGGTGTTTAGCCTTCAACGGGTGTTGCAAAACGAAAACCAAAAGACTGCCAGAGCTGTGTATTCATTCAGCCCACAGCAGACACGTTGCTTCTTAATGGGTTACGAAGCAGAAAAACCTCTCAGATATCTACAAAAACGGCATCGCTTCAGCTACTGCCCTGCCTCGTTCACAGATTTTAATCTTCATAATATTTCCCAAGGAACACTCCTGCGCTTTCCCACAACTTCTTTGGTCCCGACAAGATCCAACCTTTGGAAGAGGAAAAGCTGTGTGTAACGCTTGCAACGCACAATCCTGGGATTCTACTAATGCTGCCAAACTGAAGGCTGGGTTCATTTTTGGGGGGATTGGAAGAGCCAGTCTATGATAGCTGTCTTCCAATATTTAAGGGCTGCAGAAAGGTAGACTTTCTACAAGGGCAGGACAAGAAGGAAGGGACAGAAGATTTTCAAAAGAGAACCAACCTAGAACTTAAGGAAATATTTCCTGAGGGCGAGAATGATTCATCAGCGGAATGATTTGCCTCCAGAATTTGTGGGTTCTCCATCATAGGAGGTTTTCAAGAAGAGATCGAGCTGACATGGTTATAGAATAGAGGTCTCCAAACTTAGCAACTTTAAGACTTGTGGACTTCAACTCCCAGAATTCCTAAGTTAACATGACTGGAGGAGGAATTATAGGAGTTGAAGTCCAGAAGAAGGTCAAGTTTGAAGACCCCCTGTGCTAAATTGTGGTTGTTTTTGTCTCTTAATAATCACGACTATTATTTTCCCCTTATTCTTGTTTAGAATTGAGCCTTACTGAGAACTGCTGGGACCATTTTTATGCTGTCAATCATTACATTCTCTAGAGCAGGGTCTTCAACTTAAACTTGACTGCTCCCAGAATTCCTCCTCCAGTCAGACTTCAGATCCCGGTTGAAGCATGTCCTCTCCTCAGCATCCAGATAATCAGGGCCTCAAGCGAGCTGAAGACTGAGTTGAATTCCTCTCCTCCAGTCATGTTAGCTCAGAATTTGGGAGTTCATCCCTTCTTCAGGTTCTCTTGAGCTATCCTAGATAATAGACCAGGGCCTTCAAACTAGTGCGCTTTAAGACTTGTGGACTTCAGCTCCTGAACCTCCTCCAGTCATGTTAGCTCAGGAATTCTGGGAGTGAAAGTCTCAGAGTCTCTTGAGCTATCCAGATAAAGACCTGGGGCTCTCAAACTGAGCTTTAGACAGGACTTCTAGCTCCCGGAATTCTCCTCCAGTCATGCCAGCTCATTGGGAGCTGAAGTCCACTCAAGTTCTCTTGAGTCCCAGATAATCAGGGTCTTCAGCAGCAGCCAGACTTGTGGACTTCCTCCAGAATTCCTGAACTAACATGACTGAGAGGAATTCTGGGAGCTTGAAGTCCACAAGTCCTAAACATGCCAAGTTTAAGACACTTGATTTATATAGATATTGAAACTGTTGCTCTTTCTTTATATAGCAAAAAAAAAAAAATAAAAAAGGATGGGAAAGAATGAATACCTGGTTTAAAGACAAGCCCCCAAGGTTTTCTGGTCTTGGGGATGTTCTGTCCAGAAGTGTTGGAGATATGAGCATCATTCTTGGTTGAGATCTCTCCCTTGGTCAGCTGATCTGAGAAAGCCAGCTGGCCTTACTACAAGGGATATTAAAGTTCTCACTGCCTTTTTAACTCTGAAGCTGGCACAGCCAAGATGTTAGGCCTCTGGTGGCTCTTGACTTGTGGCTGGTGCACAAAGAAGTGCTCAGACACCTCTGGGAATCCCATGGGGTCGGTGCTCATGTTGGAATGGTAGCTCTTCCAAGTCAGTGATGAAACCAAGCCATGGGCAGAGCTGAAGAGTGTCTCTGAAGGACCAGCTTCACTCCAAGTCTCCCTCAATCACAGACTCACCTACATCCTGGAAGAAATATTGCACATTTCAGGACCTGACATTGGCGGTAGCTCTGATGGATGGCCATGGCTGGTCTTCCACGAAGTTCCCTCCTGTGATGGCAGCCTCTCTACTTCATGGAGATCATCCAAGAAGTAAGTCGACACCTCGGGCCATGTCACATTGGTTGAAGTTTCTTCTGGACAGCCATGTGATTTCAGATGGTAGGGAACGAGTCTCGGTTTTCTGAGTCCTAGTTGGGGACTGTCCTTCAGGTTGGATGGCCAGGCCAAGATGGAGACAAGGTCTCCATTATTCTGCCTTTCTGTCTTTCCTGACCAGTGGCAGATGCTCAGGCCAACCTCCACAGATGGGTCTGGAGACCCATCTTCTTCCAGGACTTCTGGGCATCCTTCCACCCCATTGTCCTTGGCTTGGTCTCCCTCTTGAGAGGTATTAGGGCTTAAGTTCCTGCTGTGGTCTTCTGCCCCTCTCTGTTTCTGGGACATCCTCTTCTTTCTTCCCAGAAGTCCTTGCCCTACTGCTGACCAACAGTGGTCTCACCTGGACCGAATGTTCTTGAGAAGAAGGGGAATGCGTTTCCTGGAACGAGGCCCTCAAGGCAACCTGGAGGAACTTGACTTCCTTCTCTGGATCCTCAGCTTCTCCAGAGGTTGGAGAAAGAACAGAAGGAACCCCGAGGGAACTGGGATCTAGAGCTGCGTCTCTCAGCTTGGGAAATTCAAGTTTTCCAGAAATGGCAGTGTTGCTCGTTGACCCTGGAGAAGCAGTCAGGGAAGTATGGTCTTGGGGATACTTTACTTTCAAGCCATTTGCTCCTCTGGACTCTGTTGTCGAAGTGAGGGGCAGCACCACCAAAGATTTTTCTCCCGTCTCTGGCCTCGGATGTGGTTCCTGTGAATCTTTCTCTTGGGTGATGTGGGCTTCCATCTTAGTTTTGGGATCCATGGGCCAGCCTAGAATAGAATAGAATAAAACAACAGAGTTGGAAGGGACCTTGGAGGTCTTCTAGTCCAACCCCCTGCCTTGGCAGGAAATCCTACACCACTTCAGGCAAAGGGTTATCCAATCTGTTGTTTAAAACTTCCAGTGTTGGGGATATTCACAACTTCTGGAAGCAAATCGTTCCCCTGTTCTAACTTGTCAGGGAATTTCTCTAATTCTAAGTTGCTTCTCTCCTTGGTGAGTTTCCACCCATTGCTTCTTGTCCTGCCTTCAGGTGCTTTGAGAATAGCTTGACTCCTCTTTTGGGGCAGCCCCTGAGATATTGGAAGACTCCTATCCTGTCTCCCCTGGTCCTTCTTTTCATTAGATTAGCCCATGCCCAGTTCCAGCAACCGTTCTTTGTATGTTTTAGCCTCCAGTCCCCTCATCACCCTGGTTGCTCTTCTCTGCCCTCTTCCAGAGTCTCAACATCCTTTTTTATAATATGGTGACCAAAGCTGGATGCAGTATTCCAAGTGGCCTTACCCCAAGGCATTATAAAGGGATATTCATGATCTTGATTGCCTCCTCTGTTTATTCAGCCTAGAACTCTGTTGGCTTTTTTTTGCTGCAGCACAAGGCTGGCTCCTATTTAAGTGAAAATAAATTTGTCCACTGGAAGAACCCCAAGATCCCTCTCACCGTTACTGCTATTGAGCAAGGTAGCACCTATACTGTCCCTGCGCATTTGGTGTTCCTTGCCTAAATGCAGAACCTTACTTTTTTCACCCTTGAATTTCATTTTGGTAGATAGCGCCCAGTGTTCAAGCCTGTCGAGATCCTTCTGTATCTTACCTACTGTTCCTACGCCGTCGTCTTCAGCAACAGAGAGAGGGACAGAGCTGGTGGCCAGCCCTGGCAGATGAGGGTTCGAAGGGAGGCTGGAGAGCGGGCTTGGGAAGGCCTGGGAAGACCGGAAGGCTGGCTGACTTCTGCAGAGAAACCTACTGACGGAGCCTAAATCGCTTTCATCTTCGCTGCCAGAGAAAGCATCTTCCACAAGCAGGTGCCCACCTGGGACATCACGGGGGAGACGGCTGGCTTTGGGGTGGTCCGCTGAGCCCTTCTTGTCTTCGGCTCCCCTTCCTCGAGATCACCCAGGAGTTCTTCAGCAGTGGCCAAAGCCGGGGATCAAACGGCACTCTTCGAGACTAAGTAAAATTCAGCCAATCATCGCGGTCGTTCAGCTGGATGCTGTATTCAAAATTTTCCATCTGGAGAGAGAAATGTTTGGTGGAGTTTGGAGGGAAGCGGAAGGGACGGGGTGAGAGAGAAGCTCTGTGAGAACAGAAAAGGAAGATCCTTTTGGTAGCTGTAGACTTAATATGTATGTATATAGGGCTACCCGCTTAAAAACGTAACTCTGAAGGAAGGCAGACTATCTATCTATCTATCATCT
>CM019158.1:6443503-6474263 GCA_009733165.1 Naja naja | reverse complement strand
TGTGGATTGGAGGAGAAGGGGAAGAGGGTGGTGGGGTCCTATTTGTAGCTTGGGGTTGAACTGTGGTGTTGAACTTGGTGCTCTTTTGAGTTTGGTGCTATTCTTCCAGATGTTTCATGACCAGCTAGGTAACATCATCAGGGCCTCCGCCTCCTTTTTACATTTATTTGAGCTTTATTATGGAACTTTTGCAAAGGGACTTCTGTGCTCATGGTAGAGCCACAGAAGACCTTTCCCCAGGAAGGCTGGGGTTATATACAGTCTCAAATATACAGTCTCTGCCCCTTCCTGGGTTCACAATCTATTCAGCTACGCATCACCCTACGCAACACCCCTATTATTGTAGCATAACATCGGTTTCCTTAACCTGTTTACCTGTTTCCATTTCCAGTAATCTCCATCATTAACATGTCACTGGACAGCATGACCCACCAAATATATGACCTTCATACAAAACAACAGAAAATTCTTACATAATATTCCAGTAAATTTTCTTAGGTTAATGCAGAGGTTAAAAATGGTGTTACATTTTCACAGGTAGAATTTTACATATCACACCATGTAATTTTTCTGCTCAGGGATGGTGTAGAGACATAGCCAGGGTTCTTAAATGGTGTTTCCTCTTGTTGCAGTGCTCAGGAAAGCAAGGGGCAGGAATGCCGAAAGCCGAGCTGAAAAGAAAAGGGAGTTCTCGAACGTCCAAGGGGAAGGGGGTCCCGCCACCTCAGCCCCCCCAGGGCCACTGGGAGGACTCCGAAAAGAAAAACTCCTTCCCACTCATCTCGAAGCACCCCTGTGCAGAAGGAGTGTCTCCCGTGTACAATGAGCCGTACTCAGCCCCGGCCCAACAGCAGCATCCTGCCGTCCGCCCGCTGCACCTGGACTTAAACAATGTACGGGTTGAGGATAATTGTAGAATTTGGGGAGGGGGCAGAGCTCTGGGATTGTTCTGACCTAGACCTTCCCAAGATCATGAAGGAGACTCCTTGTCCCGATAAAACCCCTTTCTATTTAAGGTTAAAGTGAATTCCTTTCCAGCAAAGTCCCGCCAAACAGCCTTTCATGAGATTTCACAACTACAGACCTTTATCAGGCTTGGAGAGTTGCCAGGCCGATATCTTCCAAACACAACGCCGTAGCAGCAATTACTTGGCAAGAAGTCAGGAACAGATCTTCACCCTAATGAATGGAACTAATTGTCTCCTGCAAACTCCACTTTCTCCTCTTTATTCCCTGTGGGAGGGGCTATTCACCATCCACTTGTGCTTTTACTCCCAAGTTGTACCCTTGTTCCTTAGCTGTTCCCTTCTTCTGGCAGCTCTGTGCATGCGCACACTGGGGACAGGCTCCAGCTGTTCTTCTTCCCCACTGATCTCCGACTCCAAAGGCAGCTGATAACTGTCGGACGGCCCTGGCCCCGTCTCTGCCTGTGACGCAGAGCCCTCGTCAGAGCCTTCCCCAGACTCCAGGACTGGCCCATGTTCCTCCCCAACCTCCTCACTGTCCGAGCCTGCCGCCAGCTCTGCTGGCCACTGGCGGGCCCCAACAAGGATCAAAGCCCTGCTTTGTGGGCTTGGGAGGATGAGCATCTGGAATGGCCCTGCAAACATCCTTCTGCAGCTGGATTTCTCATCCAATGGGCCTTTTTTTTTTGTCCCCTCTGCAGCTGAAACAGTGGAACATGCCACGGAGTCAGACCTGCCCAGCTCCTCAAACCTTGGAAAATATCTCTGTCGTCTTCCCCCCATGTATGCAGATCCCTACACGCCTACTCCTCTCCTCACACGGGGCTGCAGGCTGCTCCATTTCTCATGAGGTGAGTGGTCCCAGACAACCCTCTCTTCTTCTCTCCCTCCTTTCTCTTCCTCCTCTTCTCTACTCCTCCTCCTCCTTCTCCCCTTCATCGGACTGGCGGTTTCCTTCAGAAATGCCGCCTGCCCGTTTGCTGCCGGCAAGATCGATTTGATCGAGGAACTGATCGTCCGCGGATCCTTCCTATGAAACCCCCTGGCAAGAACCTAGCCTTGCACAGAGAAGCAACGCCTCGGCCCCGGCTTTCCATTTTGCCACAGAACCTGCACCAGATGTCCATTACTTGACCACGGTAAGTGCTGTGCAATGTCTCCTGAAGAGATTTGGTCCTCCTCACCCACTTCTGGGTGGGGCGGGGGTGGAATTGGGAGACGAAACTGTCCTGTGGGTGTCATGCTCTTGTTGAAGTCTGATTCTGAGGGGGATATTGAGCAGCTGACAGGGAGTGGGAGTGTGGCTCCGGCGGCTGTGGAAGAAACGGGGAAGGACACAATCTGGCTGGGCATTCAGAGAAAGACCCAGGTCCACCCCCTCTTCATCCTAGGGCACGCAGGGAGGAACGGAGAAGGGAGCAACGTGGCTTACGGGAGAAGAAAGGGCCTTGATCCCTTTCATTAGCTGCAGCTGGGAGAACAGGATATAAGTGAGGCATTTACACACAGCTCCTTGCTGGAAGCAAAGGGTGCATTATCTTTGTCGAGGCTTATCTGGGTTTTGGCGTCCTCCCAACTGTGGTTGCTGCGTTATCTTGTGAAAGTCTGCAATTTATTATCCTGGCCTGCCATGTTAATTACTTCAGCGTGGTTTGTGTTGGTTTTTTTATTTCTATTTTATCTGTACTTTGGGTTTGGACTGCATTTCTTCCCTTTATAGACTGTTTTTGGGAGAGTTTGATATCCAGCCCAGGATAATTGGACACTGGGGCCCAAGTTGGAGGCATTAAAGGGAATTTAGAATAAATTTTGTGACTTTGTTATTTTTGTGCCATGTGTTTGTCATCACAGTGGGCTTCATAGCTCTCAACTCCTTTTTTTTTGTCTTTCCCCACCTGCAAACAGAGCACCGTGTCCGGAGATGGCCTTCAGATGCCTTGCCGACTTCAGGTGAGCGCTTGGGAAACCTTGAGTCTTGGCTTTGAATGAGTCTTCTGGATTGGAATTCACAGTGCACACAGAAGAAGAACAGCCAAGTATATGGACAAACAATCCATCTCTTATTAACTGGGAAAGCTTAGAGCAACTGCCTCCTCACTCAGCATTGTCAAAACTGCAAAACTCAGTAGTTTACTCCACCAGAAAAGTCTGAGTTCTAAAGCAAATGTTGAGGTAGATTCTATTTTTAAAGATATGCTCACATTGCCTCAGTTTTTAAAAAAATGGTTTTGATTCCCCTTTCTCCATGCAACATATTGCTAAATGTACATTTAGAAGCATTTCCCTCCCCCCCCCCAAAAAAATCTTAACCTATTACTTTAAAATATTACATTAAAATAATTTCTACAAGTGTCTTGTCAGGAAAACGTTAAAAATTTAGAATGACAGGGAAAAATAGTGCTAATTTGAATAGCCATTACTTGAAACTTGATTAATCAAAATTAACTAATTCTTGGAACTGCCTCCAGGCCTACTTATACCTGTTACCTTGTAAGCGATTGACAGATCAAATAAATAAAGAAGACTGGACAATTCAGAGGGGATCCAAACGAAAGCAAGTGTCAGGTTCTAATTAAACCATGAGCAATGCAACTCCAGAAGGAGCGTTCAAGGAATGGTCCTTATTGGGGAATGGTCCAAACCGGGGAAGGGACTGTGGCCTGGTTGGCTGCCCCAGGCTCCAAATCCTTAACTTAAAGAAGAACAGAGTTGGAAGGGACCCTGGAGGTCTTCTAGTCCAACCCACTTCTCAAGCAGCAGGGAACCCTATGCCATTCCAGACAAATGGCAGTCCAATCTCTTCTTAAAAGCCTCAAGTATTGGAGCATTCCCAACTTTTCTTCCACTGGTTAATTGTTCCAACTGTCAGGAAATTCCTCCTTAGTTCAACTCTCCTTGATTAGTTTCCATCCATTGTTTCTTCTCCTGCCTTCTTGTTCTGACCCAAACCTTGTTCCAAGGAAACAAACACGAAACGGAGGTAACAGCAAAACCTTTTAAGGATTCTTTACGAATTCCGTTCCTTCCCGGTTAAAAGGCTGTTTCAAACTAATTGTCTCTGATAAGAACGAGCCTTGCCAAGGTGGTGCAAGGCTGCCAAGAACACTAGATAAAGTTACTAAGAAATAGTTCAAACACAAAAAGTCTCCAAACACAAACTAAGAGAGTCCAAACGTCCACAAGGCTTGAGTGCAAAAACTTCTTTGCTTCCTGCAAAGAACTCCGGTTTCTCAGCTGGCTTTTATCTCTTAAGGGAGGGGCCATTACCTTGCAGCCTGACTCCTGAGTCACCTGTGCTGCTGCAGCTGCTCTTTCCTTCGAGCAGCCCTGCACGCATGCGCAGTGGACACAGGCTCCTCGGGGGCCTCTTCATCACTGCTGCCGGCCTCCACTCCCTGATGGTCCTGGCCCCATCCCTGCATCCCATGCAGGCCCCTCATCTGAGTCCTCGCTCTCCGAGACCTCAGCCGTCTGCACCTGTTGCTGGCGAACCACAACACTTCTGGTGCTTTGGAGAATAGCTTGACTCTTTTTCTTTGGGGCAGCCCTGAGATATTGGAAGGCTGCTATCATGTCACCCCTGGTCCTCCTTTTCTCTAGCCGTACTGAATTCCTGTAATTATTCTTTGTATGTTTTGCCCTCTAGCCCATTAATCCTCTTGGTTGCTCTTCTCTGCGTCCATCTCTTCCAGATGAAAACCTTCAGGCTTACAACCAGCCTGAAACGTGGGGGGAGACGCTCGACTCGACAACGTATCACGACTATGCTGAGCTGCAAAGCTTCCACGAGGACTACAGTTACGACAACATCTGGGAGACGGAGGTGAAGAAGCCTCCCCCCTCCGGCCATGAGATCTACGATTGCTAAGGGAGGCGTCCATCCATTCAAGCATGAAGAACGGAAGGGAGGAATTGCCAAGATTGGATGATGGACTTCTGGAGGCTGGGATTCTTCTGGCTCCTTTTGGACCCCTTTGCCCCATTCCTGTTCCTCTACTTTGGCTTGTGGTGCTATGGAAAACTTCTGAGAAAAGGATCTGGAATTCTTCCCATCCACTAATCCGTTGGGTATCAACACAGAGATGGACCCTGGTTAGGTGGTTGTTATGAAGAACGCTGTGTCTGTGGGGTCAGAACCAGTCTGGATTTTTGTGTGCCGTTGATAGATCTTGCAATTCACCCCCAAACAGCAACCCCCCACACACCCCCTATCTGCTAACTGTTATGCCAAGGAACAAATGCAACGCTGTCTGTTTCAAAGCCACTGTCCAATCGGGTTGAAGACCTGGGCTATAAAAATAGATTTGACACTCCTGCAGGGTTAGGAATTTTGAGATGGCTTGTAGCAACAAGCCACCAACCCCACTCCCCAAAGCAAACAAGTATAAGACCTATTTCCCTGGCTGCAAAGAAAAAAAAAGAGATTTTTTTTTTGCCAGCTCAAAAGCACAGCTGTTTATGAAGGTTTTGCAAAGAGAAGGAAGGCATTGCTGGCAATTCTGACTCGGGATCAAATGAGGGTATCCTTAGTTTAAGTATATAGTAAACTGCTCGATCAACACACGGGGCGTGATTGTGTGCGCACAGATGTGCACAGGAATGACAGCCAGTTTTTACAGTCTGTACGCTGCTTCAAGGGAACTTATTTTTCCCAGCGAGTCCTCTGCCTTTCAGTGTATGTCATAAAGAAGGGCCTTTTTTTTTTTTTGCACTCCCTCAGATGGAGAAATATTTTGCTTTGTGAAAGCTGGCTGGGGCTACTTCCTGTGTGCAACACAGCAACTGATATTCCCAGGGCCTCCTACAACCTTGCTTGCTCCTGGGACAGTTGCGTTCTCCTCGGCTGATGGTTATCCTTTTTGAAACACGCTGCTTTGTTGGTTACCATTTAAATAATAATAATAATGCTTGCAAACTACTTGGAGCAGCAGTAGAAGGCTTGCTGTTGGGCAATGGGCTAGAAGAGAAGACTGTAAGAAGAACAGAGGAGAAGTGAAGAACTGGAAGATCAAAGCTTAAGAATCAGGAGTGTTGCAAAGGGAAGATTCTCAAGACCCACACCAGCAAGTGCCTCCTCCTCCTCCTCCTTTCTTGATCTTTCTCTTTCCTCCCTCCCTCCCTCCTTCCTTCTTCCAAATAATCTCATCTGGTCAGTCAGGCAATGGGATGGCAGCAGACACACTTCTAGTTCACACTTGGGTGTTGCTATGGGCCGATAATCCACGGTCTACTTTTGTTACTTGAATTTAAAATATAAAAATATATACAGTTCAACCTCCAATGTTTAGTAAAGTTTACAGGAGGGTCTTTGTTGGCTTGTCTGATATTCTATTTAATAAGCAATTAAATGTGTTTGCCTGCAGCAAGGGGAGGGGAAATTTTTCTAAAGAAATTATTTAATTTAGTACAACGGCTGTTTGACATCAGCTGCTTCTGGATGGCTGTTGAAGTAAAGCGGGGAGTTGGTTGTGGCTGTAATTTCAATTCCAGTTTGTTTGTTTGTTTTTGTACTTTTGAGGTGTGTGTTTGTGTCTGAGTCGGTGTGTTGTTAGCTTTAACGTGAGCGGAAAATGTAAAGTGGAATTGGATCTCAGATCACGTGGCTCAGGTTTGCATTGTGTTGAGGCAATGCTAGAAGATACTTGATGCAGATTTTGTGTGCATGGGAGTAGTGGTCTGGTGTGTAAGTGTGTGTGTGTGGGGGAGTTGTACAGCATTGACACTGTTCCTTTGGCTATTTCTTTGAAGACCCTAATAAAGTTAATATAATTACGTGTGCCTGGTTTTTGCTTTCTAATGGAGATATGTCTGTCTTTCATTAAAAACAAATCTTTTTGTTAACTGAACTCAAACAAGAAGCAAACTGAAGAAGGGCAGCTGGGGTTAGGGTTATAGGACGGCAAAAATCCTAAATAAATAAATAAATAAATAAATAAATAGTATGAAAAAGGTTTCCAAGTTATAAAAGTTCCACTCATTTCCACTCATCTTCTTCCTTATAGTGTACATCTCTAGGAAGGTGTACAGGTGTGCAATTCCCAACCAGAGCTTGGTTGCTTTCTTGGTTGCAGACCTTTTATTACCCAGCTAAGTGACATCATCAGAGAGTGGGGTGGAGTGGGGAGAAAGGGAGGAGGAGGAAGAGGACTGTGGGGGTCTTGGCTCTCTCTGACCATGGTGGTTTTCTTGCAGCCCTTCTTCAACCAGATGCAACAGATCTGTAAATGGAGGGGCCAGAAAGGATAACAGACCGCTAGCAAATTGTTTGGAAACAAGGTTCCCCTTTTAAATATGATTGCAGGGAGGGAAGCCCCTAACCGAGCACTGATATGAATTACAGGTCTGCTCCTAATGTTTTGTAACACTCTGGAGCAACTGGTTTTATTTATTTAGCGTGGCAAGTACATGAGCGTATAACGAGTCGCAGCCGGACTACATTGGAGCAACTGCAAACGACACTGTAAGACAGCAAAATTGCATTCGGGTCAAACTTAATTTGCGGTGACTTACACATCCATGTTCCCAAGAGCACAATTGGGTGGAATTTTTCTCTCTCTCTTTTGCTGTTGTGAAGACAACTGGGGAGCTCTTAGTCAGGTGCATCCCTCTTTGAGTCACACACTTGTGTTCTTCTTTTTTATGCACACACTTCCTTAGGCAAAGGAGGTGAACAGAGTGTGTGTAACCATAACAGGTGTTCTCCACCTTTCCTGGAATATCCTGATCATTTCATTTATTTATTTATTTTTGGAACAATCCCCTTCAGGCTGCCAATGAATTAATTCTTCTGCAGGAGGTCCTCGACTTATCACCACAACCAGGCCAATAAATTTCCAGTGCTAAACGAGGCAGCTGTTAAGTGAGTTTTGGCCCGTTTTTCCGACCTCTCACCGCAATTGTTAGCGAATCCTGCATCGTTAAGTCCCACGTTAAATGAATTGGGCTTCCCTGTTTGGTTTTGCTTGTCTGATGGTCTCAAAGGGAAATCAGCGACCCCTGGGAAACACAACCATCCGAGTTTTGATCATGGGACCATGAGGATGCTGAAGTTCTTCAGAAGTGTGAAGAAGGATCATCAATAGGTCCCTATTTCAGGGTTGTCGTAACTTTAAAACTGTCACTAAAGAAATGACTGTAAACCGAGGACTGCAGAGGTGGCATTCAGCGGTTCTGACCAGTTCTGGAGAACCGTAGCAGAAATTTTGGGTAGTTCGAGCAAATCCCACCTCTGACTGGCCCCACCAACCCCATCTCTTCTCTGCCTCCCATTGAGTCCCAGCTGATCGGCTGGGTCTCCTTGGGTTGCCCTGCACAGGAGAACGGAGCTGGAAAGCAGGTTAGGGAGGTGGGGAGGAATGGGGATTTTGCATATCCTTCCCTTGTCATGGCCACCAAGCCAGGCCCACAGAACCGGCGGTAAAATTTTTTTGAATCCCACCGCTGGAGGGCTACCTGTATGAAATGACACTGTGACCGTCATAAATATGAATCAGTTGCCGAGCGTCTGAATGTTCATCATGTGACCATGGGGAATGTTACAACGGTCATTAAGTGGGGAAAAACGTTCCGAAGTCCAATTTTTTTTCTCAGTGCCATTGTATCTTGATCTGTTATAGTTACATATCCCTTCCACACCACCCTCCCACCAGTGCTGGTCGCTGAACAAAACATTTTGAGTTCTACCTGCTTTTAGCTGGTCGGAGGACTGGTGCAGGTAGAAAGGCTTAGGAGGCTGCAAACGTTCTCCTGACATTTGATTTCTGCGGCGCTTTCAACGCTGGGTCCCTCGAGAGAGTGTAAGTGGACGGATGGGACACCTGTTTGACTTTTTCACTCCCTCGGCAGGGAATAGCTGAGGGAGACAGTCTTCCAAAATGCCAGCCAACTGCCGAGGAGAGCTGACCAGAAAGAGTAAGGGAGAAACACTGAGAGCCTTTGCACCAAGACAAATTCCTTGTGTGTCCAATCACACTTGGCCAAGAAAGAATTCTATTCTATTCTTTCTGGAAGAGTGAAAGAGGAGGTAAGCTACCTTCGGAGAGGCAAAAAAAAGGGGAGTTAAATCCCACAGGCCAAAGTGGAGAGAGCAGAGGGCATTTATACAAAACCTCCTGCTAACTTCCTGGCTTGTGTTTCAGGTCATTCCTGAGCCAAAGACCCATCAATTCGGCATCAAGTCCAGTGACTCAGCCACAAAAGGTCAAGGCAAGAGACCAACTGTTTCCAAGAAAGTCAGAAATGGATTTGGAGAAACTCCAGGAAGGTTTATCTAAAAAACAGCTTAGTGGTGGCTCTGAAATTCCCCTCCCCTCGTCCCCTCCTCTCCATTTGCCTGGGTCTCTCATCCAGGGAAGGGGGGTCACCATCCTGTCCCTGATAGAGTTTATTTCACCTGCCTGCCATTCCCTGTCAGTGCGAGCAGCTGCTAACAGGAGACTGGCCTGCTAAGATGTCCATTAAAATACCTCCATCACCTTCTTCAGATCAGGGAGGCCATGGACCACGGGAAGTTAGCATTCTTCCAATCCTTATTCCAAGATGTTTAATTTAATTTAGATTAACAGGGTTGGAAGGGACCTTGTAGGTCATCTAGTCCAACCCCCTGCCCAAGCAATTTAAATACAGAGGCAAGCCCTGGCACTAAGCCCTACGCCCATCAAGCTGAACTAGATTTCTGGTGATTTGATGGACACATCTGGATCATGTTTTCAGCAGCTTTTACGCAAGCCGTTCGCCCCGCCTTGTTGGGAAAGTTTATTTTAGCTTCATAGCTTAATCTTCAAAGAGGCATTTCCCAGCGGTGCTGCATCCAGATTTAACCAGCTTTAGATCTGATTGGGGTTTGTTTGTTTGTTTTTTGAAGCTGGATTGAATCTCTTTGCTGGGTTTCCTGCACTGTAAAGACAGTTATAAGGATCGTGTGCCTCTGAGTGCCTGAAAACATTCTTTTGTTAACTTACTGCAATTATTTGCCTTCTATTCTATTCTGTTCTATTCTATTCTATTCTATTCCATTCCATTCCTATTCTATTTCTATTTCTATTCTATTCTGTTATTTTCTATTCTCTTCTCTTCTCTTCTGATATCTTCTATTCTCTTTCTCCTATTCTATTCTATTCCTATTCCTAATCTATCCTATATTCTATCCTATTCTATTTTACAACAATTTGTCTGAAAGCGGTATTTTCTTTTCTCCTAATGAATTTGGAGAAATAGGGGCAGAGAACAGGAGTGGAAAAGAGATTTGAAGCAACAGACGAAGTCAAAGTGCTGATTTAGTTTAGAGGCTACAAGAATGAGAACATAGAAAAGAAAAATCTGTCATGTGAATCTCCATTTAATTTCAGGCTGAGTTTTCCAGTGCTGGGGAAGTTAAACGGATCTATGCATACGATATAAACATCACAGCAAAGTAATATATGATAGGATATGATATATATATGCCTGTGCCCAAAAGACTGAGTTGAGTAACGCTTTCTAAACCATAGGTGGCTGGGCTGAAAAAGCACAAAACCAAGTCAAGTATTTGTGTGTGTTTGCAATTAACCTGTTGGGTAAGAATTGACACAAACTTTCTAAAGTACATAGAAAGACTCACTGGATAGCTTTGTAATATTTGCAGCATTCTACAAAGTCATTTCTTGATGCTCATCAGCAAAGATTTATGGGCTTCGATATAGAAGCAGTTTCTAGAAAATCTCCCCACCGAACACACCCTCCTGCCAACTTCCCAAAATCAGTCCATCATGTTGTAAATTGAGGATTGACTGTGCGCTAAAATGTCAAATTCTCCTCCCACGTTCTGTAGTTGAAATGCCTAAACATCCTTATAGAAGGATCTTGTCTTTCCGTTATTCCTTTCTTAAAACCTAGCTGGTTTTGTTTTTAAAAACGCAAGCCTTTTGTTCCTTTTATTGATTCCTCTGTGCAAGTCCTCTCTAAATTCTTCTGATAACTTTGCTTTGGCTGTTGTCTGCTGAGTAATTCATTTTATAGCTTACCACCCCTTGTAAGTTTAAGATAAAATCCCAACTGGGAGATAAAGAAAGAGAGAGAGAGAGAGAGAGAAAGAGAGAGAGAGAAAAGAGAGAGAAAGAAAGAGAGAAAGAAAGAGAGAGAAAGAAAGAGAGAGAGAAAGAAAGAAGGAAGGAAGGAAGGAAAGGAAGAAAAGAAGAAAGAAAGAAAGGAAGGAAGGAAGGAAGGAAGGAAGGAAGGAAGGAAGGAAGGAAAGAAGGAAGGAAGAAAGAAAAAAGGATTTGAGGCTTGAGTTGGGTAGATCCCAACAGGAATGGTAACTAAAACTGATTTTAGGGACAGTTTAATCATCTTTCTCACCTCGTTCCCTGCCAGTAAAGTTTGGCAATTCAAGAGGCCCCAAAGTTTGCTTTCTTGCTCTGCAGGAAACGATCTTGAAAACACAACCTTCAGGAAGCGAATGGGATTGACCTGCATCTCCTTAAGAGCCGTGATAACTTTCCATGACAACCTGCCTCCTGAAGCAACGGATGGCCGAGAGGGTACCAAAATTTGCCAGCAGCACTGGAGAAAAAGAAAAAACGATGTGTCTAGCTGAATGAATGCAATCAAGACCTTTAAACTTTTTCCTTGGGAAGCCCACCAAGCCAGGATGAAGCTTTTTTTGCACAGTGTCTTTGCCCTTTTCAATATTCCAATCTTTCCTGCAATTAAGCACCAAGTTCTTCCTTTCACATAATAAATCCTGCAGTTGCTTTCTGCTGTCTTTTACTATGTTTTTACCTAAAGGAGGGGAGAAGAAAACCAAGTCTTTTCTTTCCACTTTTTTAAAAAAACCTTCTAGGTTTCCCTAAGCATCGCTGCATCCCAGCCATGAGGACTAGGAGTTTTACAAGAACAAAAACAAAAGGAAAGTGAATCCTGTTTAACACTGCCTTCCTGGCAGACTTGGGAATCTGTCGGGTTTTTGAAACAGGGACAGATTAAAAGAAGAAGGAAGGAGGAAGAGGAAAAAGGGAAAGGAAAGGAAGAAAAGAGAGAGGAGGAAAGGAATGGAAAAAAAAGAAAGGAAAGGAAAAACCATTTTCTCTTTGTACAAATTGCCTCTCTAAATTTGCTTCTTTCTCAAAAAGGAGGAAGGAATGGGAGAAACAGGGGTGGGCAGGTCTAGGAGCTTTGTTCTTACATTCTTTAAAAATAAACTTTCTTTTAAGATCTAAAGGGAGAAACAGGCCTCTCTCTGCTGTTGGTCCGAAACACGCAGAAGGTTGCTTTGAAAAAGAAAAATGGAATCAAGAAAAGATAAGGAAGTGAAGAGAGAGCATGAAAATGGGGTGAGAAAATCAAAGGGCTCTCGTCCTGCCTCATTTCAGACGGGGGAACGAGTCGGTCAGCATTCCTGGGTTATCTTCTCAGCTTCATCCCTACCCCCTACCCCAAATCTCATTTCTGCCCACACAGGAGCCCTGGGAAGCATTACCAATCTTCCAAGCATCCAGTGGAGGTGGAGGTTTTCACAGCCCAAGAAGCCAACGCCACAAATCCCAGGCACAGATCTCTGGGTGAGGACCAGCTGAAGAGGCCTCTCTGAATTAAAGAAGAAGAACCAAGGGGTTAAGAAAGGAGGAGCTTGGGAATCAGTGGTGCTCAGAGGACATCTAGTCTGACACACACACCCCTTGGCGCAGGATCCGGGCATCCAAAAGTATGGTCCTAGGATCCCCCAGTCTCCCTCAAAACCCTCCACAGGGGTTCATGGAATCAAAATAATTTGCCAGCCTAGGTTGAAAAATAATATCCTATTTCCCTGAAAATACGACCTACCCTGAAAGTAAGTCCTAGCTGGATTTTTACACGTGCACCAATATAAGCTCTACACCCAAAATAAGCCCTAATTAACACCCTGCCCACTCCAGAATCTTATCTAATTCGTTTATTTTTCACATTTCTGAACCTTCCATCTCCCTCAAAGGGTTTATGAACAAAAAAGCTTCAGAGCCATAGATTTAGGCCAAACTTTGACAAATGCTTTAGAGTAGGATTGAGGAAAACAGGTTCAAGTCTAGCTAAGGTTGCTCCGCAGAGATCTTCAGCAAGGCCCACCTCTAGAGAGAGTTGTTGCTCTGGAGGTAAAATGAAGAGAGATGTCCATGCATGCTGCTTTGAGCTGTTGCAAGGAAAGACTATTTCCCCCAAAATACGACCTACCCTGAAAGTAAGTCCTAGCTGGATTTTCACACGTGCACCAATGTAAGCTCTACACCCAAAATAAGCCCTAATTAACACTCCAGAGTCTACAGGTGAAAATTAAGTTAGGGTGGGGATGGGGTGGGGGTGGAGCTGCCCTACTACTTACCTTTGGACAGTTGTAGCCAGGCCTCACAAACGACACCTGACACCTGCCCGGCCATTTCTTCTGCAGCCGGCAAGGCTGCCAAGGCTTTCCTGAAGGCCTCTGTAGTTGGTAACAAAGCTCAGGATCGATCCAGAGCTGTTATTGGCTGCAGAGGCCTTCAGAAAATCCTTGCCGGCTGCAGAAGAAGAAGTTTCTGAAGGCCACTGACAGCAAAATGGAGTCCAGGGGCGATGCATGCAACTGAGGCTAGTCAGTGAATGACATTCCCCTGAAAATAAGACCCGGTGCCTTTTTTGGTGGCAAAAAAAATATAAGACAGGGTCTTATTTTCAGGGAAACACGGTACAATACACAAAGCCCTTGGCTTAACAACTGGGGACTGGGAACTTCCATTGCTAAGCGATCTCAGTTGCGCACAATTTTACAAGCGTTTTCGCCACGCTTGTTCAGTGAACCACGTGGATGTTAAACGAATCAGGTTTCCCACGGCGTTTTCAGCTTGTCAGAAACCAGCGGATCAGCTGATTCCAGGACGCTGCAACTATTGCAAATATATGCCGGGTGCCAAGGGCCCAATTTTTGTGCATGTGATTGTGGGCAGTGGTGTATCAACCATTAAACAGACTAAGCACATGCTCAGGGCACCAGGGCCAAAGTGGGCATCACAAAGTTGAGAATGTGGCTTCATTTGTACAGTAATGTACAAAGGAGGGGAGGGCACCAAGATTTGTCCATGCTTAGGGCACCAGTGAACCTTAATCCACCACTGATTCTAGGGACACTGTTTCCATCCCGCAGTGGTTATTATACACAATACAAGAAAGATGTTGAGACTCTAGAAAGAGTGCAGAGAAGAGCAACGAAGAGGATTAGGGGGCTGGAGGCTAAAACATATGATGAACATTGCTGGAATTGGATATGTCTAGTTTAACCAAAGGAAGCTTTAGGGGTGACATGATAGCAGCGTTCCAATATTTGAGGGGCTGCCCCAAAGAAGAGGGAGTCAAGCTATTCTCCAAAGCACCAGAAGGCAGGAATAGAAGCAATGGATGGAGATTAATCAAGGAGAGAAGCAACTTAGAACTAAGGAGGAATTTCCTGACAGTTGGAACAATTAACCAGTGGAATGACTTGCCACTAAAACTTGTGGGTGCTCCATCCCTGGAAGTTTTTAAGGAGACTGAAAAACCATTTGTCTGAAATGGCCTGGGATCTCCTGCTTGAGCAGGGAAGGGTGGGACTAGAAGACCTCCAAGGTCCCTTCCAACTCTGTTATTCTGCAAATTACTCAGTAAATGTCACTTTTTTCCAGCGCTGTAAGAAATAAGTAAATTCAAAAATAAAATGGTATATAAGATGCTTAGAGGTTTCACCAATGGGGGTTGGACTAGATGACCTGCCTTCCCTCTCTGTTAATCGTTATCAAATGAAATATATCTCCCTGTATATACATGCTTTGCTTTTATACTTTTGACATGCTCCATTGTTAAGCCTTTTTATATTTTTATCTAAATCCTCTTTGTTTTCAACGATCCAAGGTTATTGTTTTTTTTTGTTGGCTTTGAGTTATTCCCAACACCGCTGCTACAACTTTGAACAGTCGCTAACAAATGGTCAAAAGCTGAGGGCTACCTGTGTTCAAAATCCCACCGAACAATTGCAAGAAGTGGCAAATGAAGCCGTTTTGCTTTGCCCCACACCCTGCAAGAAATTCTCAGCCTAGCCCACCTTCTGGTAATTTTCCAACCAAGCCCTGACTCTGCTTAATCTTGTGTTGAAATCAGCCAAGGCTGTTCTAGCTGGTTGTCTCTTTATTTCACAGGAACTGTTTCCAGGGGAATGATCTTTGAAAGGAGATGGGTGGCACATTTAATAATCCATAAATCTGCAGCTCAGGATAGATGGTGTCTTGTCCCGCAGAAGTTCGGTCACCAGGACTCTATTTAACAAATACAACGGTCTGGTACATGAACAACTGCCGGAAAACAACCCAATTTGTGGGGAATTTGTTCGGTTCTGCAACCCAACAAGACAGACACAGACTCCAGAGAGTAATTAGGACTGCAGAAAAAACAATGGCTACCAACCTGCCTTCCTTGGAGGACCTGTGTCCTGCACGAGTCCAAAAGAGGGCTGTGAAAATATCTACAGACCCCTCACATCCTGGACATAAACTGTTTCAACTCCTTCCCTCAAAACGAGGCTATAGAGCACTGCACACCAGAACAACTAGACACAAGGACAGTTTTTCCCCCGAACGCCATCACTCTGCTAGACAAATAATTCCCTCCACACTGTCTAGCTATTTACAAAGTCTGTACTACTATTCCTATTAATCTTCCCATCACTCCTTATCACCCATCCCCTCCCACTTGTGACTGTATGACTGTAACCTTGTTGCTTGTATCCTAACGATTTATATTGACTGTTTACTAGTATGATTTGATTGCTTATTGTACCCTATGACTATCGTTAAGTGTTGCACCTGATGATTCTGGACTCTTGATGAATGTATCTTTTCTTTTATGTACACTGAGAGCATTTGCAGCAAAGACAAATTCCTTGTGTGTCCAATCACACTTGGCCAATAAAGAATTCTATTATTCTATTCTATTCTATTCTATTCTATTCTATTCTATTCTATTCTATTCCTATTCTATTCTATTCTATTCTATTCTATTCTATTCCAACATTCAGTTATTTAATTTGTGCAATGTGTTTATGGAACAGGGCTCTGGAGCTTATTCTGCTTGCTGGGGAAATTATGGGAACTGGCTGTTTTTCTTTTTTCTTTTTCACCTAACGATAAAAAAACTCCATGTTGTCACCACGATAAGAAAAACACAGCCCATCTTCAAACCTAATGATCTCAGCCAGCCAAATAAAAATCCCCTTTTCTCAAAGACCTCAATCTTAATCTCCACTTGGTTGAGAGGTCAAGGCTGCGACAGATAAACCGCCATCGTGGGTTTTTTAAAAAAAACATTCAAAGGTCATTCTTGGCTTAAGTTCCAGAGAGAGGCCCCTTTTCATCTGCTGGGCTTGTTTGTGTCTCTCAAGTGCCCCTGAAGTACAAAATTTTCCTTTGGTGTCCCAGATCTCTTTTCTATCCAAGGTCAGGAGTCCAATTTAGAGTTGGAAATAACTCAGAGAGAGAGAGAGAGAGAGAGAGGGAGAGAGAGAGGCTCTCTAAGTCAACATCTCTTGGCCGAATCTGCAAAAGGGTGTTAAGCCTTCAACGGGTGTTGCAAAACGAAAAACAAAAGATTGCCAGAGCTGTGTATTCATTCAGCCCACAGCAGACGCGTTCCTTCTTAATGGGTTACGAAGCAGAAAAACCTCTCAGATATCTACAAAAACGGCATCGCTTCAGCTACTGCCCTGCCTCGTTCACAGATTTTAATCTTCATAATATTTCCCTTGCAAGGAACACTCCTGCGCTTTCCCACAACTTCTTTGGTCCCGACAAGATCCAACCTTTTGGAAGAGGAAAAGCTGTGTGTAACATCTTGCAACGCACAATCCTGGGATTCTACTAATGCGGCCAAACTGAAGGCTGGGTTCATTTTTGGGGGGATTGGAAGAGCCAGTCTACGATAGCGGTCTTCCAATATTTAAGGGGCTGTTGCAGAAAGGTAGGACTTTCTACAAGGGCAGGACAAGAAGGAAGGGACAGAAGATTTTCAAAGATAGAACCAACCTAGAACTTAAGGAAATATTTCCTGAGGGCGAGAATGATTCATCAGCGGAATGATTTGCCTCCAGAATTTGTGGGTTCTCCATCATAGGAGGTTTTCAAGAAGAGATCGGAGCTGACATGGTTATAGAATAGAGGTCTCCAAACTTAGCAACTTTAAGACTTGTGGACTTCAACTCCCAGAATTCCTAAGTTAACATGACTGGAGGAGGAATTATAGGAGTTGAAGTCCAGAAGAAAAGCTGTCAAGTTTGAAGACCCCTGTGCTAAATTGTGGTTGTTTTTGTCTCTTAATAATCACGACTATTATTTTCCCTTATTCTTGTTTAGAATTGAGCCTTACTGAGAACTGCTGGGACCATTTTTATGCTGTCAATCATTACATTCTCTAGAGCAGGGTCTTCAAACTTGGCAGCTTTAAGACATGTGGACTTCAGCTCCCAGAATTCCTCCTCCAGTCATGTTAGCTCAGGAATTCTGGGAGTTGAAGTCCACAAGTCTTCAGGTTCTCTTGAGCTATCCTAGATAATAGACCAGGGGCCTTCAAACTTGGCAGCTTTAAGACTTGTGGACTTCAGCTCCCGGAATTCCTCCTCCAGTCATGTTAGCTCAGGAATTCTGGGAGTTGAAGTCCACAAGTCTTCAAGTTCTCTTGAGCTATCCTAGATAATAGACCAGGGGCCTTCAAACTTGACAGCTTTAAGACTTGTGGACTTCAGCTCCCAGAATTCCTCCTCCAGTCATGTAAGCTCAGGAATTCTGGGAGTTGAAGTCCACAAGTCCTAAACATGCCAAGTTTGAAGACACTTGATTTATATAGATATTGAAACTGTTGCTCTTTCTTTATATAGCAAAAATAAAAAATAAAAAAGGATGGGAAAGAATGAATACCTGGTTTAAAGACAGCTACCCCAAGGTTTTCTGGTCTTGGGGATGTTCTGTCCAGAAGTGTTGGAGATATGAGCATCATTCTTGGTTGAGATCCTCTCCTCTTGGGCCGCGATCTGAGAAAGCGAGCTGGCCTACTTACAAGGGATATTAAAGTTCTCACTGCCTTCTTTAACTCTGAAGCTGGCACAGCCAAGATGTTAGGCCTCTGGTGGCTCTTGACTTGTGGCTGGTGCACAAAGAAGTGCTCGTACACCTCTGGGAATCCCATGGGGTCGGTGCTCATGTTGAATGGTAGCTCTTCCAAGTCAGTGGATGAAACCAAGCCATGGGCAGAGCTGAAGAGTGTCTCTGAAGGACCAGCTTCACTCCAAGTCTCCTCTTCAATCACAGACTCACCTACATCCTGGAAGAAATATTCGTACATTTCAGGACCTGACATTGGCGGTAGCTCTGATGGATGGCCATGGCTGGTCTTCCACGAAGTTCCCTCCTGTGATGGCAGCCTCTCTACTTCATGGAGATCATCCAAGAAGAAGTAGTCGTACACCTCGGGCCATGTCACATTGGTTGAAGTTTCTTCTGGACAGCCATGTGATTTCAGATGGTAGGGAACGAGTCTCGGGTTTTCTCGAGTCCTAGTTGGGGACTGTCCTTCAGGTTGGATGGCCAGGCCAAGATGGAGACAAGGTTCTCCATTATTCTGCCTTTCCGTCTTTCCTGACGAAGTGGCAGATGCTCTCAGGCCAACCTCCACAGATGGGTCTGGAGACCCATCTTCTTCCAGGACTTCTGGGCATCCTTCCACCCCATTGTCCTTGGCTTGGTCTCCCTCTTGAGAGGTATTAGGGCTTAAGTTCCTGCTGTGGTCTTCTGCTCCCCTCTCTGTTTCTGGGACATCCTCTTCTTTCTTCCCAGAAGTCCTTGCCCTATTGCTGACCAACAGTGGTCTCACCTGGACCGAATGTTCTTGAGAAGAAGGGGAATGCGTTTCCTGGAACGAGGCCCTCAAGGCAACCTGGAGGAACTTGACTTCCTTCTCTGGATCCTCAGCTTCTCCAGAGGTTGGAGAAAGAACAGAAGGAACCCCGAGGGAACTGGGATCTAGAGCTGCTCTCAGCTTGGGAAATTCAAGTTTTCCAGAAATGGCAGTGTTGCTCGTTGACCCTGGAGAAGCAGTCAGGGAAGTATGGTCTTGGGGATACTTTACTTTCAAGCCATTTGCTCCCTCTGGACTCTCTGTTGTCGAAGTGAGGGGCAGCACCACCAAAGATTTTTCTCCCGTCTCTGGCCTCCGATGTGGTTCCTGTGAATCTTTCTCTTGGGTGATGTGGGCTTCCGTCTTAGTTTTGGGATCCATGGGCCAGCCTAGAATAGAATAGAATAAAACAACAGAGTTGGAAGGGACCTTGGAGGTCTTCTAGTCCAACCCCCTGCCTTGGCAGGAAATCCTACACCACTTCAGGCAAAGGGTTATCCAATCTGTTGTTTAAAACTTCCAGTGTTGGGAGCATTCACAACTTCTGGAAGCAAATCGTTCCCCTGATTAAATGCTCTAGCTTGTCAGGGAATTTCTCCTTAGTTCTAAGTTGCTTCTCTCCTTGATGAGTTTCCATCCATTGCTTCTTGTCCTGCCTTCAGGTGCTTTGGAGAATAGCTTGACTCCCTCTTCTTTGGGGCAGCCCCTGAGATATTGGAAGACTCCTATCCTGTCTCCCCTGGTCCTTCTTTTCATTAGATTAGCCCATGCCCAGTTCCAGCAACCGTTCTTTGTATGTTTTAGCCTCCAGTCCCCTCATCACCCTGGTTGCTCTTCTCTGCCCTCTTTCCAGAGTCTCAACATCCTTTTTTTATAATATGGTGACCAAAACTGGATGCAGTATTCCAAGTGTGGCCTTACCCCAAGGCATTATAAAGGGATATTCACGTGATCTTGATTGCCTCCCTCTGTTTATTCAGCCTAGAACTCTGTTGGCTTTTTTTTTGGCTGCTGCAGCACAAGGCTGGCTCCTATTTAAGTGAAAATAAATTTGTCCACTGGAAGAACCCCAAGATCCCTCTCACCGTTACTGCTATTGAGCAAGGTAGCACCTATACTGTCCCTGCGCATTTGGTGTTCCTTGCCTAAATGCAGAACCTTACTTTTTTCACCCTTGAATTTCATTTTGGTAGATAGCGCCCAGTGTTCAAGCCTGTCGAGATCCTTCTGTATCACCTACTGTTCTCACGCCGCTGCCTTCAGCAACAGAGAGAGGGACAGAGCTGGTGGCCAGCCCTGGCAGATGAGGGTTCGAAGGGAGGCTGGAGAGCGGGCTTGGGAAGGCCTGGGAAGACCGGAAGGCTGGCTGACTTCTGCAGAGAAACCTACTGACGGAGCCTAAATCGCTTTCATCTTCGCTGCCAGAGAAAGCATCTTCCGCAAGCAGGTGCCCACCTGGGACATCACGGGGGAGACGGCTGGCTTTGGGGTGGTCCGCTGAGCCCTTCTTGTCTTCGGCCTCCCCTTCCTCGAGATCACCCAGGAGCTGTTCTTCAGCAGTGGCCAAAGCCGGGGGGATCAAACGGCACTCTTCGGAGACGAAGTAAAATTCAGCCCAATCGCGGTCGTTCAGCTGGATGCTGTATTCAAAATTTTCCATCTGGAGAGAGAAATGTTTGGTGGAGTTTGGAGGGGAAGCGGGAAGGGACGGGGTGGAGAGAGAGAAGCTCTGTGAGAACAGAAAAGGAAGATCCTTTTGGTAGCTGTAGACCTTAATATGTATGTATATAGGGCTACCCGTCTTAAAAATGTAACTCTGGAAGGCAGACTATCTATCTATCTATCATCTATCTATCTATCTATCTCATCATCATCACTTCTATCATCTATTTAATCTATCTATCTCTGTATCATCTATCTATCTTCATATCATCACTTTATCATCATTCATCCATTCATCATTCTTCTATCTTCTATCTATCTGTTCATCATCATCTTCTATCATCTATTTAATCTATCTATCTCTTCTCGTATCATCTGTCTTCTGTCTGTCATCTATCTATCATCTTCATATCCATCTATCTATCTATCTCATCATCATCACTTCTATCATCTATTTAATCTATCTCTGTATCATCTGTCTGTCTATCTATCTATCTATCTATCTATCTATCTATCTATCTATCTATCTATCTACCTATCTACCTATCTACCTATATATGTAAATACCCTCATGCATCATCACAAAATCTCCAGAACCGTAAAGCCTACAAACTTGAAATTTGGCACATAGGTTCCTCTTGGCTTCTAGGGGCTCGCTAAGAAAGGATTTTTTGAAATGACCATCAGAGCATTTAGTATTCCTTATATTATTATTATTAACACGCTCTGATGCTAAGGAGTTCTACTCTCCCTCCTCACCTGAAAAGAAATCTCTTCCAAATGCAAAACACAAGCGGAGGAGAGGAGTTTCAGTTTCAGTTTCACAGCAGCAACCAGCTTTAGTCCAGAACAGTTGAGCTAAGCCACGCCCAGGCTCCTTGCTGTCTCCTTCTTGCTCGCCCAGCAAATACTGTTTCAGTTTCCAAACAGCCCTCAACTCTCTCACACACTGACAGGACGCTAGCCAGATGAATACCAATGGATGCTGGTAGGCAGAGGCACATTTCCCACCCCCCTTATTTTCCTCCCCAAAAACTAAGCCCGACCACATAGTTTCATAGTGAAGCACGGGTATCCAGCTAGTTTCAGAATAAAACAAAAACAGAAACAAAAGTATAATAACAACCCAAAGAACCCCGTCGCCAAACCAAGTTAAAGGGATCCAAAAATGAAACCCCTGGGAGGGCAAAACAGAAAGGAAGAGAGTGAATTGAGGAACAGCAGAGGATAAGAAAGCAATATAAAAATCACCAGGAGGTGGCAGCCCCTAGTTGCCCTTGGATGATCTCAGAAAGAGAGCCAAGCTTACAATTGGTAAGGGTTTGATGGGAGACCACTAAGTAATCCCACAGCTAGACTGGGAAGTTGGGGAAGAAAAATCTAGGAAGAAGTGCAAACTGCATTCCTGACAAGAATATTTACAGGGACCTGTCCATGAAGGCTCTAAGGATTGAACTCAATTTGCAAAGTCTTTCACTTCTACTTTGCTCCCATCTACAGTGCCCAAAGGTGGGGCGGGGGGGGACACAGAGGATGTGTAAATTCTGCAAGAGGTAGAGCTGAGGACTGCCTTTTTGGAACAGATTCACCCCTTGATCACCAAGAAGCAAATGGACCCCACTCCAAGGATGCCCTCCAATTAATTTTTATTATCCTTCAGTATAGTGGCACTGATGATGTTACCTAGTTGGGTCATGAAACGTCTGCAAGGAAACAAGCCAGCTCAGAGAGCCCCAAAGACCCCTCATGTCAACCCTGAGCTACAAATATTCTCCTTTACTGAAATTCACTACTAGGTAGAAAAATAAACTCCTTGTTGGAACCTCATTAATGGGAAGCTAAATCTCATTGCTTGCCTTGGCTGGGGTGATTTTTCTCTTTCTGAGTGGGGATGTTACTATGCGCAGTGTTCCCAATCTTATTCGTAATTTATTTCCACCTCAAACACGAGGTTCCCCCATCTTTGTTCAGGAATAATAGCTACCTTCCATAGGTGAATCAAGGAGAGAAGCAACTTAGAAGGGAGGAGAAATTCCCTGAAGGGAGAACAATCAACTGGTGGGACAAAAGTTGGGGGTGCTTCCATCACTGGAGGCTTGGACAGCCATTTGCCTAGAATAATGTAGGGCCTCCTGTTTGAGCAGTGGGGGGTTGGACTAGAAGACCTCCAAGGTCCCTTCCAACTCTGTTATTCTGTCCTGACCTTCCAGGCTGATTCAAAAGTCCTTGGGGTGTCTCAGTCCAACAGAGGGCTGTTTTAACGCCATTGTTCCTTCAGCGTCTGAAGGAGTTTTGTTTGTACCTTCCTGCAGCAAATAAAGGTGCCAAGGGCAAAAAAAAATCTCTCCCACCCCAGAGAGGGAAAGATTTTGTAGATCCTACCTTGCAAACAGCTTATGCCAGGGACGGGCCCATGCTGGGAAGTGCCCGTGAAGCCTCTCCCGGGGAGGCATGATGCGGTGCCCAGTGTCCTTCAGACTGGGAACAGGGGCAACGCCTGCCCGGAAGAGGCCAGCTTTGCAGGCCCAAAATAGTTTCTCTCTCTCTCTCTCTCACCAGTCACGTTAAACTGCAAAGACGAAAAAGGCCGATCTAAAATAGCAAGCAAGACGCTCCGATGCAGTCATGCCAGACCTCGCAGCTTACCAGGAACACGGTTTCTTTTTCAGAACTTGGCCTCTGCTGGCTAGTTTGCTGCCAAGGGGAAAACAGCATGTGGGTTTGCAGCAGGGTGGTGGTGGTTGATACACAACACATGTGTGTATGTGTGCCCCTCTGCACCTCTATTACTGTCTGGTTTGGCTCTGCAACCCAACAGGACAGACACAGACTCCAGAGGGTAATTAGGACTGCAGAAAATAATAATGGCTACCAACCTGCCTTCCATGGAGGACCTGTATATCCTGCATGAGACAAAAAGAGGGCTGTGAAAATATCTACAGACCCCTCACATCCTGGACATAAACAGTTTCAACTCCTTCCTGCAAAATGACACTATAGAGCACTGCACACCAGAACAACTAGACACAAGGAGTTTTTTCCCAAATGCCATCACTCTGCTAAACAAATAATTCCCTCAACACTGTCCAACTATTTACAAAGTCTGCACTACTATTACTATTAATCTTCTCATCACTCCTTATCGCCCATCCCCTCCCACTTGTGACTGTATGCCTGTAACTTTGTCGCTTGTATCCTTACGATTCATACTGACTGTTTCCTAGTATGATTGCTTATTGTACCCTATGACTATCCTTAAGTGTTGGACCTTCTGATTCTGGACTCTTGACGAATGTCTCTTCTCTTTTATGTACACTGAGAGCATTTGCACCAAGACAAATTCCTTGTGTGTCCAATCACACTTGGCCAATAAAAAGAATTCTATCAATTTGTGTTCCCCTTTTCACACTGTTGCCAAGCTCTGCCTTGGAGAGTTAAAAGTGGAGTAGCTTTCCAGACTGGGTGTGGGATGTGGTGCCCTTGAGCATGGAAGCTGGGATCGAATGTCCAGATGCCAGCTGGAGTGCCCCGTGATCATCATCCAGATAGGAATTAAATAATAATAATAATAATAATAATAATAATAATAATAATAATAATAATAATAATAGCAGCCAGGCTCTCAGAGAGAGGGCCACTGTGAGATTAAATATTCACTTTTCAACTTTACTAAATGTTTGTGGAGATTCTCAGTCATGGTTGTCCCAAAGGGGCCTTTCTTCAAGAGGCAACTGGACTTTCTTGGTTTTCCCTTGAAGACGTTTCACTTCTCATCCAAGAAGGTTCTCCAGCTCTGTTTTAAAATATTACTTTTTGTCTTATGTAAAGACTTGGCTCCTAGGGACTTAATGGACAGGGGTGGGGTGGAGTTTTATGGCACAGGGTGATTTGCAATAGCCTTCCTTCCAGATCTTTTTAGGACTTCCCAGTCTAGCCTCTGGTTTTCCTGGTAGCCTCGCATCCCTGCACTGGTGATGTTCCCTAGCTGGGTCATGAAACAAGACAACAACCAAGCTCAGAGAGCCTTAAGGACCCCACAGTCCTCCTCCTCCTCCTCCTCTTCCTTATCCCACTTCTCCTTCTCCTCCACTTTGCAAATCCCAATCCCTTCTGGCACTGATGAAGTTCCCTAGCTGGGTCATGAAACATCTACAAGAAAGCCACCCAGCTGAAAGAGCACCAAGGACCCCACAGGTCAACTCTGAGCTACAAATTTCTCCTCTGCCCTTCACAAGACGCCAAGATGCCCAACCTCCTCTGTTCCTCTAATCCGCTTCCTTCCCCCCTCCTTTGTACAGAAAGCTGGGCCAGAAAGGCTGAGTCAGACAATCCCCAAATCTGGGACACCAGAGACAAACAAAAGACGAATCTCCCAGACAGGCTGATGCAGAAGTTAAAAGTGGGAACAGCTATTAATTTGGTTACAGCAAAAGCCACAAGGCTTCGTCTCACACAGGATTTGAACACCCTCCATTTAGATCCCGTTAAGATCTCAAAACTGGGTTGGTGACAAATGGTTGTTTTTCAGGTCTGAGGTTCCTGGGCTGACCTGGGGTGTTTATTTCAGAGCTGTTTAATGCCTTGTGGAAATGAACGGCTGGAAGGAAAACAGAATTTTATTTATTTATTTTTAATTACATTTATATCCCGCCCTTCTCCGAAGACTCAGGGCGGCTTACAATTCTTTTTGGGATACAACCCAGTGTGCTCAGCAATAGCCTTCATTCCATTGTACATGCCTGCTTATTACTAAGCGGCATTTTTACAAGGTCAGCTAATTGCCCCCAACAATCTTGGCTCCTCAATTTACCTACCCCGAGAGGATGGAAGGCTGAGTCAACCTTGAGCCTGGTGGGATTCGAGCCTACAGTAATTGTAGACAGCTGGATCTTAAGAGCAGGCATTAACAGCCTGAGCCACCAAGGCTCATAATAAACCAAGTATGGATACTTGTCGGTGGAGTTTCTTATGTAGAACAAAGGTGAGGTAATGAGAGAACTGCAGTGTTGATGGCAGAAGAGTTGGTCCTGGTTGAAAAACAAGGAGGGAGTCTTGAACCAAGCTCTGAAAGGGATCCTTAGAGGTCATCCAGATCAACCCCTTGCTTAGGACAGAAATTTTATCTGATTCTCACCAGCCTCCTTTTAAACATGTTAAACATTTAACAGCATGCCAAGGTCACCTAAGTCATCTTCTACACAAAATATTTGCTTTTCCACTTCTTCATCCTCATCTTACCCAAATGATGCATTTTCAAATATTCGGTACTTCAGATTATCTCCTCGAAATCTTTCCCCCTTTGTTTGGATTTGGCCATCCAAGTTGCAATCTGGAGAGAAATAAATATTTTCATTTTTTTTTTTTACAACCATCAGGTATTCATTGCAAAGGGACTGGCTCTGTCCATTTGTCTTGAGCTAAAAGTACATCACCCCCAAAATTTTGCATTTTATTTAAGAGCTGTGAATGAAGTTACTTTTCTAATCTTGCAAATATTTCTGGGGCTCTGGCTCCTTTTGAAACAAGACCATCTTTTTCAAGAAAATCCATGCATTTGGAAAGCTGTGACATGATTGATTGACTGACTGACCGATGGATCGATTTTCAAATATAGCACCGTGTCAAACTTGATCAAGACAGGAGAAATAACAATTCTGGCTGAGTTCTGCCACCTGCTGGCCAAAAAGCAGAAAAGCAACAATCCCCATTGCAAGTGATTTGAAACGACTGAATTGAAAAAACGAAAAAAGGACAGAAACTTTACAGTGGAAAGTGCTTTTTTTTCCCTATCATTTTCCTCTTTTTTTCCCTCTTTTTCTTTTCCTTCCTTCCTGATGGAGAGTGCTGTGATCTCAAAAGTTTGCACACTGTTTTGACCTAGGAAAGATATTGTTATAATATGGGATTTATCACCTCCCTTAACAGAATGAGAGAGTTGGAAGGGACCTTGGAGGTCTTCTAGTCCAATCCCCTGCCTAGGCAGGAAACTCTACACCATTTCAGACAAAGGGTTATCCAATCTCTTCTTTAAAATGTCCAGTGTTGGGGCATTCACAACTTCTGGAGGCATTTATATTGTGGGGACCAAAACCGGATGCAGTATCCCAAGTGTGGCCTTACCAAGGCCTTATAAAGGGATATTAACACTTCGCCTGGCCTCGATGTTCTTCCCTTTTCCTGGATTCAGTTTTAGGGGCCTCTCTTGCAGCTTCCATTTTGTAGAATCTTTGCAAGAAAAAAAACACTGACATATCGATCGGGGCAGCTCCCAAAAAAGGGGGCATTTGCAACTCGGTGAAAGCAAACTGTTGGAAATTGGATGGCAGGCTCAATATAACCCTTCCAGTTTTGGAAGTCAGTTGAAGCCCTGCCATTTGCCCAAACTGAAGAGAATTTAAAGAACGATCAGAAGAATACAAATAATCCTCGCCTTTCGACCAATTTCTGTCATTAAGTGAGACAGTTGTTAAGTGAGTTTTGCCCCATTTTACCTTTCTTGACACAGTTGCTAAGTGAAGTTAGTGTTAGTGCTCAAGTTAGTGACATGGTTGTTAAATGAATCTGGCTTCCCATTGACTTTGCTTGTCAGATGGTCACAAAAGGGGATCATATGACATTGCAACCGTCGTAAGTACATGCCAGTTGCCAAGCGTCTTGAATTTAGATCATGTGACCACGGGGATGCTGCCATGGTCATTAAGTGTGACAATTGGTCATAAGTCACTTTTTTCCAGTGACGTTGTAACTTCAGTCACTAAACAAATTGTTGTAAGTTGAGGACTCCCCGGAGCGATGTTAAAAAGTTTAGTAATGGACAAAGAAGACTTTATGTACAAAGTGCATAAAATCAATGGACTAAAACTCCCAACAAATTGTTCAGACAACTTTGGAGACATGTGGACTTCGACTCCCAGAATTCTCCAGCCTGCATGCTGGCTGTGGAATTCTGGGAGTTGAAGTCCATGCATTTTAAGATCACCATAGATTCTAACATGATCCTAACATTGAGCCTTGGTGGCGCAGTGGTCAGAGTGCGGTACTGCAGGCTCCTTCTGCTGACTGCCAGCTGACTGCCATTGGGCAGTTCAAATCTCACCAGGCTCAAGGTTGACTCAGCCTTCCATCCTTCTGAGGTGGGTCAAATGAGGACCCAGATTATTGGGGGCAAAGAGGCTGACTTTGTAAACTGCTTAGAGAGGGCTGGAAAGCACTGTGAAGCAGTATATAAGTCTAAGGGCTATTCCTATGATGCACAAGCCTCTGTTTTCTTTGAACAATGATTCTTTCTATCACTAGATGTCACTCAAGGACAGAGAACCTGACTGAAGTAAAATTCAGGATAATCCATTAAGGGCAAATGTTATTATTCTCCAGGCTAAAAGCCATTTGACCTCTTCCACAAGATCAGGTGTTAGAGGCAAAACTTTTCAGCAACTGGGTCTTCTCCATCCAAAATGAGGGAGATGGGCAGTTAAGAAATGTGTGTGTGTGTGCGTGTGTGTGTGTGTGTGAGAGAGAGAAAGAGAGAGAGAGAGATAAAGATAGATAGATAGATAGATAGATAGATAGATAGACAGACAGATGATAGAGAGACAGATGGGGGAGAGACAATGTAGATAGATAGACAGACAGACAATAGATGATAGATAGATAGATAGATAGATAGATAGATAGATAGATAGAGATATAGATAGAGAGACATGCAGACAGATGTAAATAGAGAGAATGTTAGGTGGTAGGTAGGTAGGTACATGATAGATGGACAGACAGGGGGAGAGAGAGAGAATGATAGATAGACAGACAGACAATAGATGATAGAAAGGTGGGTAGGTAGGTAGGTAGGTAGGAAATAGGGAGAGAGATATAATGATAGACAGAGAGTAGGTGATGGAAGATGATAGATAGCTGCATGATAGAAGATAGACAGACAGATAACTAGATAGGCAGGCAGGCAGGGAGAGAGAGGGAGATAATGATAGATAGACAATAAGATAGATAGATAGATAGATAGATAGATAGATAGATAGGTAGATAGATAGATAGATAGATATGGAAGACAGATAGATTGGACAGACAGGCAGACATTCTTCTTGCATCTTCCTCTTGCAACTGCTGAGCTTTTAGTTGAAGAACACAGAATAACAGGGACGGGTGGGACCTTTGGAGGTCTTCTAGTCCACCCCCTGCTCAAGCAGGGGACCCCAGGTCACTCCAGAGAAATAGCTGTCCAGCCTCTTCTTGAAAGCCTCGGGGGGCGATGGCAAATTCTGCTGGGGGCAGACCGACATTTCCTGCCTGGCTCCACCGGGAGCAAAGCGTCAAAGCCAGGCTTGACATCTGTGGCTTTCAGTCCCTCTTCCTCCCACGCGCCCCCACTTCCCTCTCTTCTCCCTCCCACTCACCCACTCGCCCACCTCCAAGCGGCCTTCTGGGCGGTCGGAGGGACGAGCGCAGAAGCTGATATTTTTTTTTTCTGGGCCCTGGCTTCAAAAAGCGAGGGAGGGAGGAAGGAGAGAAGGAAGGGAGATCTGCTCACCATCACCCCCACATATTGCACTCCTGTGGGGGGGAGGAGGGAGGGCCTGGCTTCCCCACTCAATCTGGACTGAATTAGAGCAGTGGTTTGCAAAGGAGGGGCGGGGAGGGGGGAGCAGACACACAGAGACAGGCAGGCAGGCAGGGTCAACCCTGGAAACGCTGGTTGGCACAAGGCACGTCGAAGTTGTGTTAGTCGCCACAAGGGAGCTTTGGTGCCTGCAACACCAACTCCCAGAGCCCGTCTATCCCCTTTGCTGTCCTGCACCCAGTTTTGGTCACCGCGCTATAACAAAAGACGTTGAGACTCTGGAAAGAGTGCAGAGAAGAACAACCAGGATGATGAGGGGACTGGGAGGCTCAAACATACGATGGACGGTTGCAGGAACTGGGCCTGGCTAGTCAAGGGAAGAGAAGGACCAGGGGAGACAGGAGAGCAGCCTTCCAATATTTGAGGGGCTGCCCCAGAGGGGAGGAGGGGGGTCAAGCTATTCTCCAAGGCACCTGAAGGCCAGACAAGGAACAATGGATGGAAACTGAACAGGGAGAGATTCAACCTGGAAATAAGGAGAAACTTTCTGACTAGGAGAACAATCAACCCATGGAACAGAAGTTCCCCTGAAAAGTTGTGGGAGCTTCATCCCTGGAGACTTTCAAGAAGAGACTGGACTGCCATTTGTCAGGGTCTCCTGCTTGGGCAGGGGGGGTTGGACTAGATGACCTACAAGGTCCCTTCCAACTCTGTTAATCTGTATCATCCCAACCTGCCTTTCTTTCATCCAAGATTCCTCAAGTAGAGGTAGTCCTTGACTTACAGCCATTCACTGAGTGACCGTTCGAAATGACAACAGCACTGGAAAAAAGCAACTTGTGACCGTTTTCCCTCTTGTGAGCATTGCAGCGTCCCCATGGCCGCTTGGCAACTGACTTGCATTTACGACAATCGCGGTGTGCAAAGGGGGGGTCACATGATCCCCTTTTGGGGCTTCTGACAAACGGAGTCAGTGGGGGAAGCCAGATCCACTTCACCATCATGCTAACTAACTTAACATCTGCTGTGATTCCCTGCAACTGCATTAAATAAGGGGAAGGGAAGGAGGGAGGGAGGGAGGGAGAGAAGGAAGGAAGGAAGGAAGAAACAAAGGAACATAAGAAAGAAAAAGAGAGAGAGGAAGAAAAGAAGATAGGAGAGAAAGGAAGGAAGGAGGAAGGAAGGGAGAGAGACAGAGACAGAAAGAAAAAGAAAGAAATATAGGAAGGAAGGAGGGAAGGAAGGAAGGAAGGAGGAAAGAAGGGAGAGAGGCAGAGAGAGAGAGAGAGAAAAGAACATAAGAAAGAAAAAGAGAGAGAAGAAAAGAAGATGAAAAAGAAAGGGAAGGAAGGAAAGGAAAGAAGGAGGGAGAGAGACAAAGACAGAAAGAAAAAAGAAAGGAAGACAGAAAGAAATATAGGAAGGAAGGAGGGAAGGAAGGAGGAAGGAAGGAAGAGAGACAGAGAAAGAAAGAATATAAGAGTCCTTATGCTCTGTACCTCATCACTTTTATCGAGAGAGAGTTCAGCTGGCACCTTCATCCCGTCCCCCCCATTAAGTCCAGCAGGGGATCCCCAAAAGCCGGCCAGTGGCCCCCTAAGAGCAGAACCGACGGGAACCCCTCCTGGCCAAAGGTTGAAGCCCTGGTTCTGGGAGAGGCCTGAGAAATACG
>CM019158.1:6417137-6442503 GCA_009733165.1 Naja naja | reverse complement strand
AAATGCTTCTTTTGTCTTAAGAGCTCAGGGGGGAGGAAGGAGACTAAAACCCGCTGTAACTGAGATTAAAGTGGGGCCATAAATGGAAAAAAGCCACGGAGGTCCTTTAAGTGCTCCAAAATAAGGGGGAGGGGGTGGGGATGCAGGGGTGGGGAGAAAAGTCAGGCATACTGAGAGTTCTGTTGAAAAGTTTGAAAGAGTGAAGGTTGTCGCTGTGACGTTGGGGACGGAGGTGTTGGGAGCCACGGTGAATTAGGGGTAGAAACATGATTTTTGAGGTTCTTCCATAAATTACAAGTAGTCCTTGACTTACGTCCACCGTTGAGACCAGAATTTCCATCGTTAAGCAAGCTGTTTGTTTGTTAAGAGAAGGAGGCTTGGTTTGATGAACCTTTTGGCCAAGCTGGTTAAGTAAATCACCGCAGTCATTAAGTGAATCGGATGGTTGTTAAAGCAAATCCGACTTCCCCATTGACTTGGCTTGTTGGAAGCCGGCTGGGACAGTCACATGACCTCAGGAGGCTGCAATTGACCATCGATATATGCTGGTTCCCGCCGTCGGTTCAAGAATGAAGAACGGTATCCACATTAGAGAACCGTGGTGGCGCAGTGGTTGGAATGGGGTACTGCAGGCTAACTCTGCCCACTGAGTTCGAATCCTGACTGTCTCAGCCTTCCATCCTTCCGAAGTCGGTAAAATGAAGAACCCAGATGGTTGGGGGCAATATGCTGACAATTGTAAACTGTTTAGAGAGGGCTGCAAAGCACCATGAAGCAGTATATAAATCTAAGTGCTATCTAAGCCCATTGTGTGAAGGCTACCAACATATCTTATGGGAAATTATGTTGGTTAACATAATTTAACATCATTTTAACATAATTTTTTTATTGCTTATGGTACCCTACAACTATTATTAAGTGTTGTAACTGATGATTCTTGACTCTTGATGAATGTATCTTTTCTTTTATGGACACTGAGAGCATTTGCACCAAAGACAAATTCCTTGTGTGTCCAATCACACTTGGCCAATAAAGAATTCTATTCTATTCTATTAATTTACTAGTTACCATGAAAAATACTCTGGGGAATTCATAGAACGCAGTAAGTCACAAAAGGTTTCAGCTGCTTTGGGGTGAACACGCTGTAGGAACCCAGCCAACATGAAACCTGGTTAAAACAAACATGGCTTCACGTGGTTTAAGCATTCAGCCCCTGATGAGGGACCACGGATCACACTTAAACGCTCAACAATAAGCCTGATTTGAATCAGACATGGGTGAAGTTACTGTGTGGCTTGCCTAACAGCTACATACCCTAATCCTAGTTAATGAAAACAAGACATTGCATATTGTGTGAATCAGAGGTGCCTGATTCATTGATTGGGCAACTCTGGCACAGCCAGCCTGAGTTCCTGGAAACTTTTTGATGCAGGCTGCCAACCTGTCTTCAAATTTAGATCTAAACATGCAATGAATGAAGCCACGTCCCCATTTCCCACCTCATCTAGGGGCCAGTGGCCATTCAGACAAACTCCCAGCTATAAATCTTGAGGTGCCCCCATCCTATACCCATGCACCCCCCACAACCCACCAGGCCTTCCAGTAGCTTTGCAAATACACTGGGAGTCTGTTGCTCTTTTGAGTGACGTTAGGAAGATTAGAGGCTGGGAGTTGAGGACATATTAATTGTTTGGCACTTCAGTTAATCATCCAGACTGAAGGTGGCTCATTCATTGCCAAGGCTGCCATATGCCCATGGATTCTCTCCGGGCTTATAGGCGCTTGGAAGCAGGCACACCCCGAATCCTTCTATCAGAGTAACTGATGGATAAGTTGCTTTAAGCCAAGGGTCTTCAAACTTGACAGCTTTAAGACTTGTGGACTTCAACTCCCAGAATCCCTCCTCCAGTCCATGTTAGCTCAGGGATTCTGGGAGTTGAAGTTCACAAGTCTTCAAAGTTGCCAAGTTTGAAGTCCCTTGGTTTAAGGCAACCAGGATTTTTGTAAACAAAGAGAGTCATTTGGGGTTGAGCCGTGATGTTGTGGTTTTCTTTTGGGCGTCCTTCCGAAATCTGTTGTTTTTTTTTAAGGGTCTCCTGGCAATTTTGGAGATGCTGGAAACCACATTTCAAAAAAATTCACAAAAATGCACTACCAGTTCTATGGCTTTGTGGGTGTGGTGTGGCTTGGTGGGTGTGGCTTGTTGGGCATGGCAGGGGAAGGATACTGCAAAATCCCCATTCCCTCCCCACTCCACTAACCTGCTTTCCAGCTCCGTTCTCCTGTGCAAGGCAACCAAAGAAGACCCAGCTGCTTAACTGGGACTCAGTGGGAGGCAGGGAATAGATGGCGGTGGGGCCAGTCAGAGGCGGTATTTGCCGGTTCCCTGAACTACTCAAAATTTCCGCTACCGGTTCTTCAGAACCACTCAGAATCGGCTGAATTACCCCCTCTGAAACGCACGCAGCATGCTTTTGGGACTTTTCCAGAGCTTAACTACGTTGTTGTATTTATGTTAAAAAGTCTAATACGAAGTGATTGTGAGGTGGGACAAGAATATGAGTTATGAGCATCACATTCGTCATAATTTCCAAATTTGTTTCAGCCTGCCCAGAGGTGGCTAGGCCTCATGTCCTGTTTAATGCTGCTGGCGAAAAGCAGTGATGGAGATAAGCTAAAGGATGTGTCAACCAACTTTAAAAAACACAGTTGGTGTAGAAACAGGATGGCACCTCACCACAAGGTTGGGGCAGGTTTTGATGTCAAGAGGGCTGAAAATGCCAGAGGTGGTTGTGGGTCTGGAGCTCCCCATTTTCATGGCAGGATAGGCCCATGAAATGCCCGTTAGTTTAAATTCCCCAACCAAAACAAGTGTTGAACATTTTTTTACCCTCCATTTGCGACTGCCATGATGAGGTTCAGTGTCCATTAATTTCCCCCAGCGGTGAGTTTGTACCCGTTTTCTACAGGTTGAAAATCTCTCATCATAAACTAACCCCTTAAAAAAAAAAACAGACAACGGGGCTGCTATTGTGCCTGAAAGCCCAAGAAAGGTTGAGTTTTAAAAGATGGTGCATCAACACTCACCATGTTCTTTGACGGAGTGGCCTTTCCAAATTGAAGCATCCCATTAATTGCAAATGACTTGATCAATCTCCAATGAGCTGCAAAGAATAAAAATGTTAATGGAGAACCGGCAGCGGAGATTTTGAGTAGTTTGGAGAACCAGCCAATCCCACCTCTGACTGGCCCTGTCCCCATCTATTCCCTGCCTCCCATTGAGTCCCAGTTAATCAGCTGGGTCTTCTTTGGTTGCCCTGCACAGGAGAACGGAGCTGGAAAGCAGGTTAGTGGGGTGGGGAGGGAATGGGGATTTTGCAGTAACCTTCCCCTGCCATACCACCAAGCCAGGCACAGAACCGTAATAAAAAAAAATTGAATCCCACCATTGTCCAAAACCCACAATATTCCTGCATTGGTCAACCAGATGTGACCAAAACGCTTTAAGAAAACAGGAAGTGCAGCCCAGCATTGTAGAAATGATCTAACAGAGCGCTGTTAGTCATAGCCTGAGTCAAAAAGTTTCGGTAGAAAAATTTCTCTCTGGAGTTCCCCGGAGAGATTGGACAATTCTTTCCTTGTGGCCACAACAGATGCAAAGAAGACAAAAAGCAAATAAGGAGACTCCCCGAAAAGCTTAAAAATAAGTCCTCCAGAGCAGAAAGACGTGGCTAGAAGGAATGTTACCCACACCTTCACCTTCGTTTTCCTACGTCAAAAAGCTGGCCAGGAATTATAGGTGCTGTAGTCAGTGTTGGATACCGCAGGGTGGGGAAAGATAGAGAGCTGGACATTTTCCACTTCTTATTCAAGTCCCAGAGCATTTAGTGCTTAACTCAGTGAAGGATTTGGGCTGCAAAGAATCAAACGGCCACTAGAGGGCGGCCAAGGGATTCAGAAAGCTGGTTATTTGCTGCCCTCTAGAGGTGCTCTGGATTTTCGCAGCTTAATTTAGCATCCATTCCGGAAAAACAAAGTTTCTTTAAAAACTCCGTATAACAAAAAGGATGAGGGTTCTGCTTGGGAAACTCTACTCCAGTCATCAACCAAACCATAATCTCAGTACACTGAAATGCGCAATTACAGCTCATTGCATCAGAACCTATGACGATGTCTTTGCTTGAAGCTACCATACTGGTCCCCAGCCAGAGTAGCAATTAAGAATATAATGAGCTACACCTTCTTGTGGGTGATGACCCAGGCAAGAGTCTAGTCTTGGGTGGAATATTTTTTGGGGAGGGAAAGAGATTGCGGCATGCCACATTAATTTACCTTCTCAAGAGATCTTGGGAAGAACGCCTGGCTCTGTCTGGGGAATGAAGTTGCTCCAAATCCCCGAAAATGCCAGGAAAATTCAGTATGACTCAGCTTTGGTGATGTCAAGATTATGTGGACTTCAGCTCCCAGGATTCCCCAGCTAGCCATGATGGGCTGGGGAATCTTGGGAGTTGAAGTCCACACAACTTCAGGTTGCCACGGCTGAGACCCACTGGAATAGAATAGAATAGAATAGAATAGAATAGAATAGAATAGAATAGAGGAATGAAGAATAGGCTAGGATAGGATAGGATAGAATAGAATGCAGAATAGAATAGAATAGGAATAGGAATAGGAATGGAATAGAATAGAATAGAATAGAATAGAATAGAATAGAATAGAATGCTGATTTCCTTTCGTGGTCAAACCAAGATGCGTTTGGCTCAGTGGTGGGATTCAAAAATTTTTACTACCAGTTCTGTGGGTGTAGCTAGGGGGTGTGGCTAGGGGGCATGGCCATGTGCCTAGGTGGGCGTGGCTTTTTTTGCAGCACCCCCCTGTTTTGGGGGGCTTTCTGGGCCTCAGGGAAGCCTCCTGGGGGGAGCGAAGCTGTAAGTAAGCGAGGGGAATCCCGGCACAGCTGATCGTAGGAACAGCTGATAGTGGGAGGGGAAGAAAAAGGAAATACCTTAAGGAGTGACTGGGCAGGATAGCGTCAGGCAGGTGGGGTGAGCGAGCATCGGGTGGGTGGGGCAACTGGGCGACCAGGTCGGGGGCATGGCCAGCCAGAAGCTACTACCGGTTCGACGACCCATGCCAAATCCTTGCTACCGGTTCAGCTGAACCAGTGTGAACTGGCTGAATACCACCACTGGTTTGGCTGTCGAAAACACCCAGCCTGGCAGCTGAATTTTACTTATGAATGTCTTTCTGGTGGGTCTTTCATGGCATGACTTCCATTAACTATCTCCTCAGTTTCCCTCTGCAGGACAAAATGCACCCCTGTCTAATCCAACAAAGCAATAATAATAATAAAAACAAATTATACTTAGCACAACCACACAAGCAAAATGGGCTCTATTTAAAAAAACACAAGCTGGGTTTTCTAACTAAAGTTCCTGATCTTGGACTAATCTGATTGGGAACCAGAATTACAGAATAACAAAGTTGGAAAGTTGGTCCTTGGAAGTCTTCTAATCCAACCGCCTATTCAAATAGAAGATCCTATATCATTCCAAGAAAAAATTGTTGCCCAATCTCTTCTGAAAAAATTCCAGTGTTGGCACACCCACAACTTCTGGAGGCAAGTCGTTCCATCGATTAGTTTTTCTCACTGTGGGGGAAATTTCTCTTTTAATTTAATTCACGAGAAGAGTCCTCCACTCCTCTGCTCGCAACAGAATACCTTATGCCACCAGACCTGAAATTTTAGGCTTAGACAACCTAGAACTATGCCTAGAACTCGGTCCAACCTAAATGTAGTACATAAAATTATCTATTGCAATGTCCTACCCATCAATAACTACTTCAGCTTCAACCACAACAATACACAAGCACACAATAGTTACAAACTCAAGGTAAACTGCACCAAACTCGACTGCAGGAAATACAACTTCAGCAACAGAGTGGTCAATGTCTGGAATACTCTGCCTAATTCTGTGGTTTCTTCCCCAAACCCCCAAAACTTTAACCTCAGACTGTCCACTATTGACCTCACCCCTTTCCTAAGAGGTCTGTAAGGGGGCGTGCATAAGCGCACCAGCGTGCCTACCGTCCCTGTCCTAATGTTCCTTTTTTATTCGTATCCATTTCATGTACTCACAATCATGTTTATACTTATGCATGTGATCTAATACATGCTTGAAAAAATAAATAAATAAATAAATAAATTCTAGGTTGGACTCTGGAAAAACTTGGCAACGTTATGGGCCAAAGGGAGGGGGAAGTACGATTCATAATAAGTTCTTTCTTTCTTTAAAAAAAAAATCACCAGCAGCTCTTTGGAAAATACCAAACTGGGGCAGACATGAGAGAGTTAAATTTCTCCTTGAAGTATCTCTATATTTTTTTTCTTCTTTCGCTCCACACTTCTAAGTACCCGGTTGAGCAAGACTTTCTGAGACAGGCGGATGGCTGATAAACCGCATGCCATAAAATTTGTCAAAGGCCCCACATACTTGATTCCTGAAGCTCAACCTAACCCTGCCCTTGTATGTGTGTGCGCGTGTGTGTGTGTGTGTTGGAGTGTGTGCCTGCCTGCCTGCCTGCCTGTTGGATCTCTCTCTCTCTCTCTCTATATGCACACACACTTCTGTGTAATTCATTAACCCAAGTGCTTGCGCTATGCCCTGGGGCATACATAACCTATGGCTTTGAGTCAAAGAGGGTGGAGAATTCCCACACTGTGCCTCCTCGGTGGTTGGCAAGCTCAACGCATTCCACGGCACCACAAAGCAAGTCCTTAAGCAGCCAGAGGGAGGGAGGGAGGGAAGGAAGGGGGGTTAAGCCATCAGGTGTGACCCACAGAAACCACCAACCTCCTGTTCATTGGCCAATTTCTCAACTTCTTTCAAGTCTTTGTTCCTTGCCGTCTCTCTGTTGGAAAAAGGGAAAAAAGGGACTTTGTTCACCTGGTTACCTGCCATGAAGGTACACACACACACACACACACACACACACACACACACACAGTGTTCTCCCTCCCTACATTCCCTCCCCCCCGACCAAGAAATCCCCATGAATTGCACCGGCTATCCAGACAGAACAGGTTCTTCTGGGCGCATTGTAAATGGAACTATCGATTCCAGCTGCAAAGATACCAAAGGCTCTCTCCTTATTCTTCCCAGTTCAGCTTCGCTTGCTGGTTCTTCGTGGGCTATGTAGCTTATGGGAAAAGATAGATAGATAGATAGGTAGATAGGTAGGTAGGTAGGTAGATAGATAGATAGATAGATAGATAGATATTAACAGAGTTGAAAGGGAACTTGTAGGTCACTTAGTCCAACCCCCTGCCCAAGCAGATACATAGATAAAGAGATAGGCCATGAGAGAGAGAAATTATAGGTAAGTAGGTAGGTGGAAAAGAGAGATGATAGAATGAGCAAGAGAAACGAGAGAGAAATGATAGGTAAATAGATGGGTAGATATACAGTATATAGAGAAGATAGAGATGAGAGATAGAGAGATGAAGATAGAGATGAGAGAGAGAATAATAGATACATAGATGAGAGAGAGAGAAATGATAGGTAGGTAGGTAGGTAGAGATGATAGACAATGAGAGAGAGATGATAGAGATTATAAGATAGGTAGATAGGTATATAGATAGATAGGTAGATAGATAGGTAGATAGATAGGTAGGTAGATAGGTAGGTAGATAGGTAGGTAGGTAGGTAGGTAGGTAGAGATAGATAGATAGATGATAGATAGATAGATAGATAGATAGATAGATAGATAGATATGGTCACATGGTGACCTGCTTAATGACATGCAATTGGTATTGTGGACTCCATCATGGCTGTAAATCAAGGGCTAAGCCAGCAAGGAGTCAGGCAATTCTCTAAAGTTGCCACCTGAAAATTGGAGTGATAGCCCGTTGTGGAAGCCCATTTGTGGGGAAGAGTTCCTGGGCTGATTTCATATTCAAAGGGGAGCCAGCCCACAAAGAGGCAAGGCAAACGTTGCACCCAGTTTATAGGTTATTAAAAGTGGTTGGATTGGAAAGGAGACCACCAGGCAATGAAGGCTAGGTGATACATAGGAAAAAAAAAATTTTTGCAAGGAGATAGTGGCGGAAGGCAGTGGCCAGTCTAAGCTAGTTGTATTCCTGTTCGCTGACATTTGAATTAAATCACCGAGCTAGAAGTGGAGAGTTTTTTTGCATCATCATCATCATCAAAAGATCGTGTGAATGACAGAGAAGATCTTTCTCCCTTTGAATCCCAATATTTGAGACAATATCAAACAAAAGGCCATTCTGCTTCCAGGGGCAGGGTGCTATCCATGGGAATGTGCTCCCAGAGCGCGCACTGATTCTTAAGGCTGCACATACCTAAGCCGTATTCCCAGCAAGCACACCCTGGCTCTCCAACTTGGTGATCTGCTTACTGTAAATAAAACTATCAACTTTCCCAGCCTGAAGTGGGGTGTTTAAACTTTAAGCGTGGGACAAGTACTGTTTGTCTGGCTCTACCTGTTTACACACCGAAAGCAAAGAGAAGCAAAAAGGAAGAAAAACACTACATGCCCGTGGAGCAGTGTGTGTGAGAGAAACAACAAATACACACATATAAAAACACCCGTATACACAAATCTTCTCAGCCTGTAAATCTGGTAGGGTTGACTGATGAATTGGAAGATACTTTGTTTCCTCCTTCAGAGTGAAGCCAACTGTTTATAAGCTACATGGAAAAAGGAAGAAAGATACCAAGACACTTGTTCTAACAGGAAGGAAGGAAGGAAGGAAGGAAGGAAGGAAGGAAGGAAGGAAGGAAGGAAGGAAGGAAGGAAGGAAGGAAGGAAGGAAGGAAGGAATGAATGAATGAGAAGGAAGGAAAGAAGATTCAGCTTCCAGTTCCAGCCAAGCTTCCTTCCCCTTCCCCTTCCTGCCCCTCCCTCCTCTTCCTCTTCTTCTTCTTCTTCTTCTTCTTCTTCTTTTCTTCTTCTTCTTCTTCTTCTTCTTCTTCCTCCTCCTCTTCTCCTTCTTCCCCTTTCTCCTCCTCCACTTCTACTACTACTACTTCTTCCCCTTCCTTCTCCCTTCCCTTCCTTCCCCTTCCCCTTCCTTCTTCTTCTTCTTCTTCTTCTTCTTCTTCTTCTTCTTCTTCTTCTTCTTCTTCTTCTTCTTCCTCCTCTTCTTCTCCTCCTTCCCCTTTCTCCTCCTCCTCTTCTTCTACTACTACTACTTCTTCCTCTTCCTCTTCCTCTTCTTCTCCTTCCTCCTCCTTTACAAAACCCAGCCCAGTGTTAGAACAGCTTTTGCTGTTTTCCAAGAAGCTGGGCTGACCAGTCCTTCTCCAGTTGGCACAACTCACCAATGGGCCACCCCACCAGCTGGCAGTAAGGCCCCTCTGTCCTTCCCTTAACCCTCACGTGCTGGAGAAACGTGTTCTGTTTTGTTTTTTAAGCGTGACTTTCTATTACAAAGGAACTGGGTCTAAGGCCTCCAGCGTGGATCGGGGTATGGAGGGCAATAGGAACATGCTTTTCAAGACCTGGACATCAGAGGGCCTTCCTTTCAGAGGTCTCCGAGGATTGCAGGGCCAAACAGAGGCTGCTGTGAGAAGGCGATAGGATTGGGATGTGCCTGCACTTTAGGGGAAGTTGGGTCACACAAACACACAAATGATGATCGGGTCATGGAGACCTTGGGAGGCCCCATCAGCTCAGCTGTGTTTGCTAAATGATTAGCAAATGTCCAGAGAGGATCTCTCACGTCATCAAGAAAGACCCCCATCGACTTCTTTTAATTTATCGCTGAGTTTCATTTAAGGCCACGGTTGAAACGTTCCCTGGGGCATCCACAGAAAAAGCCTCCAGGCGCAAACCAGGGCAATATTAACTTCGGGACCCAAAAGGAAAGGGATCTTTTGCCAAAGCTGCAAAATTGAGGCTAGGCGGGGGAGATTTAAAGCGTTCAAAAACCTCCTTTTTCTGCCACACTGGATCGTACTGGAGGGGGGAGTAAAGAAAAGAAGGGGGATAATAATTGAAATGGTATATAGACTTTCTTGCTCGAGCAACAGGTTGGACTAGATGCCCTCCGAGGCCCCTTCCAACTCAGTTATTCTATGGTCTACCCTGTTTCCCTGAAAACAAGACCCAGCTGGAAAATAAGCCCTAGCATGGTTTTTTCAGGATGCTCATAATATAAGCCCTGCCCAGAAAATAAGCCCCAGTTAAGATTGTCCGCCAGGCAGACGCATTTAGAAACCATATTTCCCTGAAAATAAGACCTAACTGGAAAATAAGCCCTCATGCATCTTTTGCAGTAAAAAATTAACATAAGACCTGGTCTTATTTTCGGGGAAACACAGTAATAATTCTACAGCCATGCTGTATGGGTAAAAACACATAGACATTAAACAGCACACACACACACACACACACACACATTATCTTAAGTCCAGGCTTAAATTCTCAATAATGTATCGTAAGATCCTCCAGCAATACCGGGGACAGGTATGTTTGGGTCTTGGCCTATCTCTGAGAGGGTCCATGGTGCTCTCTGAGGTTGTTTTCTTGCAGAGTGACGATGGAGATTCTCAGCTCATGGTTGTCCCAAAGGTGTTTTTTTCAAGAGGGCATTGGATTTTCTGTTGTTTTTTTTGAAGAAGTTTCACTTCTCATCCAAAAGCTTCCTCAGCTCTGAAGAAGAGGTGTGAAGAAGGTTCTTGGATGAGAAGGGAAACGTCTTCGAAGAAAAACCAAAAAGTCCAGTTTGCCGCTTGGAAAAAAAAAAAAACACCCTTCGGGACATTTTCTTGCAGAGGTTTAAATGCCTGCAAGAAAGCGACCAAACTCAGAGAACACCACGGGTCCCTCATTTCAACCCTGAGCAACAAATAACCCCCTTTTATTGGCCTATATCTTTTTTTTATCTCCCACGGAGTACAAGCCTGGGTTTTAACTTCTTTTACAGAGGTGACAGCCTCTGCACACTCCTCTTTAAGAGTGTGCTTTTTCTGAAATTGGGAATGTTCCAGAGGACAGAAAGTCCTCTCTCTCCACTCCATAAACAGGGAGGCATCTGTGGGTTCCTGTTCACGAAAAGGCGTCTGCATATGTACGGATGTTTCCACCACCATCCCTTGCATTTAAGACTCAGAAGGCCTCTGTTCAAAAATGAGCAGGAGGAAATAACCCAAATGTAAAGGAAAATCGATTCCCTTCCCCAAATCCAGCTTTCTCCTGTGGGGTGGGGTGAAGTGGTGAAGTGGCTGCGTTATTATTAACATCCTTCTGTCTATTATTCCCTTGTCCTTCCCTTCTTCTGCTTTTATAATTTCTAATTCTTTTAAAATAATGATTATAGGAGAGCCAGTTTGGTCTAATGGTTAAGGCATCAGGCTTGAAACCAGGAGACTGGGAGTTCTAGCCCCACCTTAGGCCTGAAAGCTGGCTGGGTGAGTCTGGGCCAATCACCAGGAGACTGGGAGTGCTAGTCATGTCTTAGGCATAAAAGCTGGCTGGGTAACTTTGGGCCAATCACCAGGAGACTGGGAGTTCTAGTCATGCCTTAGGCATGAAATCTGGTTGGGTGACTTTGGGCCAATCACCAGGAGACTGGGAGTTCTAGCCCCGCCTTAGGCATGAAAGCTGGCTGGGTGACTGGGCCAGTCACTCTCTCAGCCCAACCCACCTCACAGTCTGTCTGTGTCTGTCTGTCAGTCAGTCACAGTCCGTCAGTCACAGTCAGTCAGTGCTCCAACCCCCTTCAACAATATGCACCACATCAATACATGAAAAGAGCCATTTCCAGCAGCCCCACAGTTGCTTCAGAATCCATCCTCAGCTCTGCTGAGTCATTCCAAAGCCATCGGCACAAGCAGAAATGCAGATCCAGCAGCAGCAGAGATAAGGTGACATGGCCAGCTGACTTGCTGCAAGGCATATTTGGAGCTGTCCATCTGTCCATCTGTCCGTCCGTCCGTCCATCCGTCTGTCTGTCCATCCGTCTGTCCGTCTGTCTATCCATCTGTCTGTCCATCCATCTGTCTGTCCATCTGTCTGTCCATCTGCCCGTCTGTCTGTCTGTCCATCCATCCGCCCGTCTCTCTGTCTGTCTGTCCATCTGTCTGTCCATCCATCTGTCTGTCTTTCCGTCCATCTGTCCATCCAAGCAGGAGACCAATGGCCTAGGCCATTTCAGACAAGTAATGACTGTCCAGCCTCTTGGCCTCAAACGGTGGGCTTTTCACCCTCTTCCAGCTAGTCCTCAAATTACAACAGTCTGTTTAGTGACTGTTCAGCGTTCCAACAGCACAATAAATAAATAAATAAATAAATAAATAAATAAATAAACCAACAGGGCTATTTTTCACTCTTATGACTGTCGCCCCATCCCCCCGTGGTCACGGGTCAAAATTCAGATGCTTGGCCACTGGTTCGTATTTATAAGATAACAGGTAAATGGAAGGAAGGAAGGAAGGAAGGAAGGAAGGAAGGAAGGAAGGAAGGAAGGAAGGAGACATAGTGAATAAAGGAAGATAGATAGGTAAGTAGGTAGGTAGGCAAGCAGGCAGGCAGGCAGATACATGAAGAAGGCGGTGCAAGGAAAACAAATTTAATTCCTCCCTCCATGTGCCCCCCCCTGGAGAATATACCATAATATCTTCCCACATATATATCATACACACACACACACACCTCTGTCACATCATCATGCCATTCCCTTAATTAAGTTTACATTGTCCATAAGATATATAGCACATTTATTTACCGTAAAATAAAGATAAAGTTACAAGGCATTGTCAAAAGAACTGCAGAAGCAAAAGGCAACAATGCCATTTACTATAAATCAAGCACACTCTGCAAATATTTATCTAAGCCTGGATTGATACTGGGAGCCTAGCAGTTGAACATGGATTTCAATCCAAGGGTTGATCTGCTCCTGCCTGGTGGGGTTTGTATTTACGGCAGTCGGGGGGGGGGGTGTTCACGTGATCCCCTTTTGTGACCTTCTGACAAGCGAAGTCCATGGGGGAAACCAGATTAACTCAACAACCCTGTGACTAACTTAACAACAAAAGCCCAAACTCCCTTAAACAACTCAACAGAAAGTTTGAGCTCCGTTGTGGTCGGTCGTGGTGCTGTGTAATGTTTGGACAAAGAGGGGCCGGCAATTTGGAAATAAAGTTTTGGAGAAACTGACTAGGCATAAAGCAGAGCAAAAGAGAGGAGGGTTCAGTTTTTAGTGGGTAAAACTCTATCCTAGGGAGAACTGAGCAACCCGGGCCGATTTTCTTACCCAAATCCAAGAGCTAAAATAATAACCCGAGGTTATTTCATGAGGCTGCCAATAGAGGATATGAGTACCCCTTGCCTAGAGAGGTGTTTCAACACCTTTAAGATGAGTGGACTTCAACTCCCAGAATTCCCCATGATGGTTCTCGTGGTTAGGAATATTTCCCCCCACCCCCTTCGTTCTAGGTGGTTGTTTCTCTCCTTGACTTGGTTTAGATTTTATCCTGCCTTCGAAAGGAGAGGCAGGCGCATCAGCCACTCCTTGGATAAAGGAAGGCTATGCCCCTGCGTGAGTCAGCGTCCTGGGTCACCCTTCCAGAATCAGCCTCCAGTAAGAAACTGGGAAGGTGACTGGGCTATAAATCAGAGGGGGGAGGGGAGGTGAGCATCAGTCGCTCCCCATTGGCAGGGCTTCCAGCGCCTTTGCAGCCGAAGGTTGGCTGAGCTTCTGTATGAGTCACTGTTCAAGGTTGGCGGCTTCCCTTCAGCTTCTGTTCTGTTACAGAACAGAACTCTTCTTCCTCCTCCTCCTCCTCCTCTTCTCCGCCTCTTCCTCTTCTTCCTTCTTTTCTTCCTCCTCATCTTCTTCTTTTCCTCCTCCTCCTCCTCCCCCTCCCCCTTCTCCTCCACAAAACCCAGTAACGAATTTCATTTGACAAACCGCATCAACTGAGCACCGGATGAGCTGCCCTCATTTGTGAGTCCCTGGCCTGGAGTCTCAGAACAGGGACTCGGGCAGAGACACCTACAGAGGGAGCCCTGGAACGAGCAAGTCCTTTCAACAGCCAGAAGAGGGACACGTCCCTCGCTGGAATAAACCTCATCTGGAAAACATGAGCAGGGAGTGAAGTAGGGGCAGCCAAAATCACGGGCCTGCCCATTTTTCATCTTGAAGACTGAGCGCACCTAAGTCAGCGAACAGCATGTCTGCATCTCCGTTTTCTCAACCTTCCCCTGACACCCGAATCGTTCCTGGCTGAAATATATCTCCTTTTCCTCTCCCACCCGCTTCTGTCATCTGGAGCTTCTCCTCTCTTTCCCTGCCTGCCTCCTCTGAGCTTTCTCTCTCTCTCTCCCTCCCTCTCTCTTTCTCTCCTCCTCTCTTCTCCTTTCTCCTCCTCTTTCTCTCCCTCCCCCCTCCCTCCTCCTCTCTCCTCTCTCTCTCTCTCCTCCCTCTCTCTATCTCTCTTCCTTCATCTCTCTCTCTCTCTCCCTCCCTCTCTCTCTTCATCTCTCTTTCTCTCCCTCCCTCTCTCTATCTCTCTTCCTTCGTCTCTCTCTCTCTCTCTCTCTCTTCCCCTGATGTCTGCTGGGTGCTGACTGAAGCTGTCATTATCAGCTCAATAAATCTCTTGGCACAGAGATCTTCCTTTCTCTCTCTCTCTCTCTCTCTCTCTGGTTTTTTTTTTAATTGAACTGCTGGCTTGCCCGGAGGGCAGGGAGGTGGGGAAGGAGGCCAGCAAAGGTTGAAGAGAGCAGCATTTTCCCACGCCTAAGACACACCGCCTCGGCACATTCCCGGCGCTGCCAGACCTTTCGCAAATGTTTAGATAGCATAGAGCAAACAGCACACCTTCTACTGCTTGTTCTTCAGAGCAGGCCTGCAGGAAGTGGGACCCCCACCCCCCCGCCCCATACACACGCTCCCCCCCCCCTCAGCTGGTCCACAGCTACCACCAGCAACCTGTGTGCTGAGCAGGTCACCCACTCTTGGCTTGTCTTTCTCTGGGGTGGGGGTTGAAAGGGTTGGGGCATGGGCCACCAAAGGTCTTGCAAAGATACCTGGGGCAAATGATTCTCTTCCTCCACCTCACCCCTGTTGGCTTTTTTTTCCAATCAGAATAGAGCTGCTCAGCCCCTGGACCATTTCAGACCAATGGCTGTCCAGTCTCTTCTTAAAAGCCTCCAATGATGAAGCTCCCACAGCTTCTGGTGGCAAGTCGTTCCACTGGTTAATTTTTCTAAATGCCAGGAAGCTTCTTCTTAATTCCAGGGTTGCTTCTCTCCTTAAACCCACCGTTTATTTTGTGACTGTTCAAAGTTACTGGGGAAAAAAGGGGACTTATGACCGTTTCTCACACTTACAACCGTGCAGCATCCCGGTGGTCACGGCAACTGGCTCATATTTAGGTCATTGTCAAAGGGTCACGTGATGCCCTTTTGCAGCCTTCAATCCATGGGGTTTTTTTTTCCCCCTATCTTCATAACGGCAGTGTTCAGCGGTGCTGGCAAGGAAGGTCACAAAACGGGGGCCCAAACCCACCGGACAACCATCTTGCTTAGCAACAGCGGTCATAACTCGAGGGCTGCCTGTAAAACTGGTGACATTTTTCTTCTCTCTGCATCAGTGGGGACGGCTGTGGGTAAGAAAAGATTAGGTGCAATCCGGCCTTTTATTCATTTAACCATGGCTGGGTCGGGAATAATTTTTTAAAAAAGGAGTCTATTTCTCCCCTTCCTTGATCAAAAATTTGTGGGATTTCTTTTTTAATCCAAAAATCTTCCCCCCTCCTGTTTGCTTTGGGCCTCGGGGGGGCTGTTTTCAACCACAAAATAGGTAGGAAGTCTCTAAAGGAGAAGCCCTTGCTGGAAGATAAGAGAAATTCAGCAAGGCTGGAGGGAAAGTTCTCTCTCGTAGCATCACATATCCATCTTCCTTGGACTTAACAGAATAACAGAGTTGGAAGGGACCTTGGAGGTCTTCTAGTCCACCCCACCCCCCTGCTCAAGAAGGAAACACTCTACTACTTTGGACAATTGGTTGCCCAAACTCTTCTTATAAACCTCCAGGGTTGGAGCAACCACAACTTCTGGAGTCAAGTCTTTCTGTTGATTAATTGTTCCAACCGTCAGGAAATTCCTCCTTAGTTCTAAGTTGCTTCTCTCCTTGATGAGTTTCCACCCGTTAATTCTTGTCCTGCCTTCAGGGGCTTTGGAGCAGGGGTCACCAACCTTTTGGACCTCAGGGCTCACCAAACTCATAATTTTAAATCCCATGGACCGCTAATATGAATTTTGATGGACAGTGGCTTGCTGACATTGGAGAGAGAGAGAGAGAGAGAGAGAGAGAGAGCTTCATGCAAGGAAAGCAGCAAAGCAGCAGAAGTCTTTCTTTCTCTCCCCAAACTCCACCAGAAATGAGTCTTTGTGAGACTTGTCGTGCGGTGCAGCCTCTTGGAGCAGGAGCCTTGCAGGTCCCAAAGACTCATTTCTGGCGGAGTTTGGAGAGAAAGAAAGACTTTCGCGTGCAGCCAAGCGGAAGAAGAACGGAAAGAAGCAGCCCAGTGGCCAAGGGAGGTGCATGGCGAGTGGGGTAAGTTCCCCCTCTGCCCTTTCCCCCCTCGTTGTGTTGTTCCTAATGCAAGCGCAAGCCTTGTATTCCCTGGATTAATTGCTTTGGGGTGACATTTCTCTGTGGAGCACCAAAATTTTCTCGTGGACCACCAGCGACCCACTGGTTGGTGACCACTGCTTTGGAGAATAGCTTGACTCCTCTTCTTTGGGGCAGCCCTCAAATATTGGAAGACTGCTATCTGCCTCCTCTTTAAAAACAAAAACAAATCTGTAGCTTCTGCAGGGCAAAGTTTTTTCCCCTGCTTCCCCTCCACCTCCGCCATTACAAGAATCGCTGGCTGGAAATCTGAATTACTCTTTGAGAAATCCCACATGACTTCCAAGCCTTCCTTTGACGCAGACAGGCGTGGAGGCTGCCAAGGCAGCCGGGCTCCTGTTTAGAAGCTGGAACAAGAAGAGAGAAGGTGGAAGCTTTCGAGAATTTCGACACAGCGTCGTCTGGGCCACATGCAGGAAGCAGGCCAAACGGGAAAGAAATAGCAGCACGTCTCGATGCTCCCCGATGAAGGGGAAGAAGGGTCGGCGCTGAGATAGGAAGGTGGAGAGGAAAGGAGGGAAAAAAAAAACCATGCCTGGCCTGGGGCAGGATTTGCACTCTCGCCAGCAGCCTCCCATCACAATTATTTCGGTGTTTTGGGGAAAAGCCACTGGCAGGAGGAACCGAGAGAGGCCCAGGAACCCAGCCCTGCTCAAGGCGCAATGAATTAAAAAAAAGAGCTAAACAAAATGTTTTTTTTTTTTTTGAAAATGCCAACAAACCAGGAAGGTGGCTAGCTTACAAGCTGAAAAAGGGAGAAAGAAAAGAAATTGATAAAGCAAATTGCAAGATGAGAAGGGAGCTTCCCGGTATCAAAAGGAGAGTAAAAAGTAAACAATTCAGGAGTTTTATAGAAAACTAGCTCAATGCCCGTGCTTCACTACGAAACTATGCAGTCAGGCTTAGTTTTTGGGGAGGAAAGTAAGGGGGGTGGAAATCTGCCTCTGCCTACCAGCATCCATCGGTATTCATCTGGCTAGCATCCTGTCAGTGTGTGAGAGAGTTGAGGGCTGTTTGGAAACTGAAGCAGTATTTGCTGTGTGAGCAAGGAGACAGCAAGGAGCCTAGGCATGGCTTAGCTCAACTGTTCCGTACTAAAGCTTCCTGTCGATGAATACTTCAGCCTCAACCATAACAATACAAGAGCACACAATAGATACAAACTCAAGGTTAACCACACCAAACTTGAGGGCAGGAAATACGACTTCAGCAACCGAGTGGTCAATGCCTGGAATACTCTACCTGACTCTGTGGTTTCTTCCCCAAACCCCAAAAACTTTAACCTCAGACTGTCTACTATTGACTCACCCCTTTCCTAAGAGGTCTGTAGGGGCGTGCATAAGCTGCAACGTGCCTACCTCCTGTCCTATTGTTGTTGTTTTTTTAATTACATTTATATGCCGCCCTTCTCCGAAGACTCAGGGCGGCTTACAATTTCTGGGATACAACCCATGTGCTCAGCAATAGCCTTCATTCCATTGTATATGCCTGCTTATTACTAAGCGGCATTTTTACAAAGTCAGCTTATTGCCCCCAACAATCTTGGGTCCTCAATTTACCTACCCTGTTCACTTAGTAACTGCAGTGATTCACTTAACAACAGTTGCAAAAAATGATAATAATAATAACCGGGCGCAACTCGCTTAAGAGCCTCCTCGTTCACAGCGAAGGAAATTCTGGCTCCCATTGGGGTCGTAATCCGAGGATTACCCGTATAGTTTATGGTTTGCTCCTGGTGAGAGTTTTCTTATCTGGTTGCTTGAAAGAGCATAAAGACACAACGGGTGGAATTGCAGACTATGGGGATGTTGTTTGGTAACAGAATAAGAGAATTGGAAGGGACCTTAGAGGCCGTCTAGTCCAACCCCGCTGCTCAAGCAGGAGACCCTGGACACATGGCTGTCCAATCTTTTTTCTGGAGGCAGTTAGTTCCACCAATCAAGTGTCCTCACTGTCAGGAAATTTCCCCTTAGTTCTAGGTTGGATGAGTTTCCCTCCGTTGCTTCTTGTTCTGCCCTGAAGGGCTTCGGAGAATGGGTTGACCTCCTCCTCCTCCCAAGACAGCCCCTCAGATATTGGAAGACTGCTGTCACAGGGAGATGAGGCTCAGGATTTGAGAGGTCCTGGTGAAATCTCCTGATTTCCTAAGAACCCACGACTTAAGGAGCGAGGAGAGAACTTGGAAAGGGATTAACAGAGTAGAAAGCTAGAGGCCTGCTGAGACTTAAGAAACATAAAACTTTGGAGGTCCCTTGACAACTGCAACAAAAAAACACCCCTCCCTCTCTCTCTCTCTCTCTCTCCAGCCTCCTCCCTCCCCCACCCCAGCTTCCTGTGTAGCGTGTTTTCCTTGCCAGGAGATGTTTGACCTCCACTGAGTTGAAGCTGGATAGGTTCCCAGAATGAAAGGAGGCTGTTCCTGCCATGAGTCTTGAAAGGAAGGGGAAACCGGAGGTCAGCATCTTAACAGCTCAAGAGGAGATGATGAGATATGGCTCGCCCCATCGCAGCCTGGTGGAATCAGTACTTGGGTTGCCAGAGGGGCAGGAGGGGTGAGGGGTTTACGGAGGCCGGGCATGCCTCCTTCCCCGTGGGGGGGCGCTTAAAAATAAGAATCACAGATGTGGAAGGAAACACGTCGTCGCTGTCCGGGGCCCCTTCAGGAAACATATGTCCTTTTTCCCAAATAAAAAGGAACGTAAGAGCATTTCAAGAGGATGCTATCTCTGGCATTGCCTCCCACCCACCCACCCACCCAGCTGGCCAGCTTAAATGGAACTCAGTGTAGAGGAAAGTGAAGTCCCACACTTAGGCAAGAAAAACTGAAAAGGTACAGAAAAAGACTGGGTGAAACCAGGCTTAATAGCAGTCACTGTGAGAGGCATCTTGGACTCTTAGTGGACAGCCAGCTAAATATAAGCCAGCAGTGCGCAGCAGCAGCCAAAAAAGCCAATGCAATCCTAAATTGCATTAAGAGAGGGATACAATCGAGATCAAGGGAGGTACTAATACCACTCTGTAAAGCCTTAGTAAGACCACAGCTAGAGTACTGCGTCCAGTTTTGGTCACCACACTATAAAAAAGATGTTGAGACTCTAGAAAGAGTGCAGAGAAGAGCAACCAGGATGTTGAGGGGACTGGAGGCTAAAACATACGATGAACGGTTGCAGGAACTGGGCCTGGCTAGTCTAGGGAAGAGAAGGACCAGGGGAGACAGGAGAGCAGCCTTTCAGTATTTGAGGGGCTGCCACAGAGAGGAGGAAGGGCTCAAGCTATTCAAAAATTGCACCCTGTGCATGCTCAGACACACTCTCACATCGGACACCCCCTTTTTTAAGCAGCAGAAACAAGCTGTGGCCCATTTAGGCTGCGGAGAAGGGGGCCACTAGCCCACCCTCCATATGCTCCAAGGCATCTCCTCTTCCTCCTCTTTCCCCTTTATTTGAGACCCCTCCTCTCCCCACATAGCCACCAGCAGCCGGAGCCAGCTGTGGGGCAGGGGGGGGCAGAGCGCTGTCTGCACGCGCCTCCGGGGGCTGCGCAAGGGCCACGCGACCAGCGCCAGCGGCTGGGAGGCTGGCGGGTGGTTGACTCGCGGCGGAGGAAGGGAGGGGAGGCAGAAGGCGGGCGGGGAGGGGAGGGAAGGGAAGGGAAGGGAAGGGAGGGGAGGGCGGCCAGCTGAGCTGAGTTCAGCACTCCTCGCTTCACCTCTTCCTCCTCCTTCTTCTTCTTCTTCCTCCTCTTCCTCCTCTTCCTCCTTCCTCCTCCTCCTTCTTCTTCCTCTTCCTCCTCCTCCTCCTCCTTCTTCTTCCTCCTCTTCCTCCTCCTTCCTTCTTCTTCCTCCTCTTCCTCCTCCTCCTCCTCCTCCTTCTTCCTTCTCTTCCTCCTCTTCCTCCTTCTTCTTCTTCCTCCTCTTCCTCCTTCTTCTTCCTCTTCTTCTTCCTCCTCTTCCTCTTCCTCCTCCTCCTCTTCCTCCTCCTCCTCCTTCCTCCTCTTCCTCTTCCTCCTCCTTCTTCTTCCTCTTCCTCCTCTTCCTCCTTCTTCTTCTTCCTCTTCCTCCTCCTCCTCCTCCTTCCTCCTCTTCCTCTTCCTCCTTCTTCTTCCTTCTCTTCCTCCTCTTCCTCCTTCTTCTTCCTCCTCCTCTTCCTCCTCCTTCTTCTTCCTCCTCTTCCTCTTCTTCTTCACCTCCTCTTCCTTCACCTCTTCTCCTCCTCCTTTTCTTCCTCCTGCTTCTTCTTCTCCTCCTCCTTGTTCCAGCATTCTTGGGCGGCCGCATGGAGGATTTTTGCAGCCTCTGGCCGCGTTTGCAAAGCTTTTAAATACACTTTTTGGAAACAGGGCAGGAGGGGGAAGGCGGAACAGACAGAGGATCTGAAAGTCCCAAGTTGGCAGTGCTGAAAGAGGGGAGGGGTCGCGGGGGGGCGTGTGTGTGTGGGGGATAGGGATTCCCCCTCCCAGTGGGCTCCCAGGGAGTAATTCTGGCTCCCAAGTGAGTTTTGGGGGTGCTTCCAGACCCTCGCCTGTTTTTCAGCTCCAGTCTCCCCAAGGCTGGGAAGCGGGAGGGTCAGCCAAAAGTAAATTCAGGAATGTTAGAGAAGAAGGGGAGACCTTTTCCCTGCCGCCACGGCTGTGCCCAGGAGGGTCTTCTTTTTTGGGGGCGGGGCGGGGAAACTGGACTTTTTTCTGGAAGGAAAAGCCAGTTCAAAATTTCAAAGGGGTGGTTTTCTGTGGGTCAGTTTCTGGACCTTGCTTAAGACATCCATCCATCTTGTTCTTTTGGAGATAGTAAATGGCAAAGGTTTATTATTATTATTGTTGTTGTTGTTGTTTTAATTCATATTTATATTTATATGCTTATGTTGTTATTATTACTATTATTACTATTATTATTATTATTATTTTGCCAGTTTCCTGCCACAGAGAGATGCCCAAAAAACGGGGTTTAGAGAGATTGGTTGCTTAAAGCCAAGCCTTCAGACTTGGCTGCTTGCAAGGGAGGCTGGCTTTTCCCAAGCTTTTTCTTCCTGCCAACCCCGTGTCCCTTCTCCTCCCAGCTGCCCCCCCCCAACATGCCGCCTCCCAAATACTTCCCTCCCTTCCTGTGACTTGACACACAGCCTCCCTTCTCTTTCCTTCCAGCTCTGAAGTCCTGCCAACATTCACTTGATGACGGGCTGAGAGGCACACAGGCAGCAGCAAAGGGGGGAACCGGCTTTGGTTTGAGTTCAGGCCTCCTCCTGTCTGGGGCACGCGTGGGGGGCGAGGAGGGGCAGCTGGCCTTGAACAGTTTGACAACTGCTACACACACACACACACACACACACAGAGCCTCGTTCAAACAGGCAACATTCTGTATAAAGCAGCCAACAGGTATATATAGCCAAACAAGGCAATGTTTCTCTAGAGTTGTGAATATATACATATACATATACATATACATACACATATACATACATACATACATACATACATACATACATATGGTATTCAGCTTTGTTGGGTATTTTCCCAGGTCATTATAGTTGTGCTTTTAAAGTTGTAGCGACGTTTAGGCAGAATCTCATCTGCCATCATCAGGCTTGTGTATTGGGTTTGTGTGCTTTCGGCTTTGTGCTTGTGCCAGCAAAGCGTGATCTGAGCTGCCTTCTCTCTATAAATACTGGAGGGGAGGGGAGGTGTGGTGTGAAGACACCAGCCTGAAGATGGTGAGTGGGATCTCGTCGAAACGTCGCCAAGATACTCTCAATCCTACACGGGATAAGACCCGAATACACCAAGACACACACATATATAAAACACACACCTGGCTGGAATTCAGCCTGACCTCAGAGGCTTCCTGGCTGCCCTCAATGTTTGTTGACATCTGCCCCTAAACTTCCTAACCGCCCCCCCCCCTCACTTCACTGTTTGTTTATACTTAGGCTAAAATTTCTCAGCTGTGTCTCCCTCCATCCAAGGGATTCACAAAGAAACGGGGGGGAATTCGAGAAAGAATGAAAACAAAACTTGGTGTGCGCCACGACTTGGATTGCAAACCTCTGCAAAACACCCCCCCCCAACCCCCACCCCAAAGCATCCCAACCTTGTTCCTGACAAAAACAGACGATGGGCGAAGCTGTTTCTGCCTCCTGCTTTTGGTATGGAGGATTTGAATAATGTCACGCTGTTGTTTCCAACCGGGGAGACCATAAATATTATCAAAGAACACACACACACACCCTTGTTTTTTGTTTTTGGAGAAGGGAATAAAAATCCTTCTGTCTTTTTTCCTCCAGCCCCCACTTTCTTCCCTCTCACGCTCTCCTTGTTTTTCATGCAATCTGAAAAAATGAGTCAGATTTCTGGGGTAATCAGTTAGAAAAGCCTCCATTCCCAGAGCTTACAAGGAGGGAAGCTTTTCAAAGACAGAAAGGAAGGTGGGTTTGGGGTGGTTGGTTCCCCACCTCCCTCTTCTAAACTGGGAGGGGCAGGCTCCAGCCCCTTGTTTGCAAAAAGTTCTTTGCTTCTGTTTGACTTCGATTTAGCGTGTCGTGAAGAGAGATTTTGGGGAGATCAGAGAGGAATAAACTGTAGCAAGAAAAAATCTGTGGAGATTTTCAGTCACCCAGTCATGGGTTGTCCCAGAAGTGCTTTGTTTTCAAAAGGCAAACTGGACTTTTCTTGAAGACGCTTCGCTTCATCCAAGTTTCTTGGGAAGTCAATCACTGCAGTTGCTAAGTTGGCAACACGGTGGGTTGAGTAAATCTGACTCTTCCAGTGGACCTTCGTTCGTCTCAAGGTCATAAAAGGGGATCGAATGACACCCCCACTCCCTCCCTCCTGGGACGCTGCGATCGTCACAAATGTGAATCAGTTGCCAAGCGCAAATAAGATCGTGGGACCATGGCGAATGCTGCAACGGCTGTGTGGGAAAGTGGCCATAAGTCACCTTTTCTGTGGTAACTTTGAACAGTCGCTAAATGAATTGTTTTAAGTCAAGGACTACCTGTGTTTCAGGGCTCCTGAACTGAGGCTCCATGCCAGTTGCTGCCCTCCCCCTCTTGAGAATGCATGCCAGTTTCACCCTCCCCTGAGGATTGGGTTTGGCTAGCCTTAGGGAGAAGAAGGACCAGGGGAGACATGATAGCAGCATTCCAGTATTTGCCGGGCTGCCACAAAGAGGAGAGGGGTCCACTTGTTCTCCAAAGCACCAGAGGGCAGGACAGGAAACCATGGATGGAAATTAACTAAAGAGGGAAGCAACTTGGAATGAAGGAGAAACTTTCTGACAGTGAGAACAATCAACCAATGGAACAGAAGTTGCCCTTGGAAGTTGTGGGAGCTTCATCACTGGAGACTTTCAAGAAGAGACTGGACAGCCACCTGTCTGAAATGGTCTAGGGTCTCCCGCTTGGGTGGACTAGAAGACCTCCAGCGTCCCTTCCAGCTTCTATTCCATTCCATTCCATTCTATTCTCTACTCTCTATTCTGCATTTTATTTTATTCTATTCCGCATTCTATTCTATTCTATTCCATTCTATTCTATTCTTATTCTTCCATCCTATTCTATTCTATTCTATCCTATTCTATTCTGTCTATCCTATCCTATCATAATCCTATCCTATCCTATCTATCTATTCTATTCCCTTCTATCTCTATTCCTTCCTTATATTTCTATTCCTTCTTATTGTATTCTACTCTCTCTACTCAGTTTGAGGGACTTCTGCAGCTGACCTCCTTCAGAAATAGCTTTTGGCTGATGAGATACAGGTAATCAGATTTGGAAGGGACCTTGAAGGTCATCTAGTCCAACCCCCTGCCCAAGCAGGAGACCCTGCACCATTTCTGACAGAAGGCAGTCCAGTCTCTTCTTGAAAGCCTCCAGGGATGAAGCTCCCACAACTTCCAAGGGCAACTTTTGTTCCATGGGTTGATTGTTCTCCCTGTCAGAAAATTCCTCCTTATTTCCAGGTTGAATCTCTCCTTGTTCAGTTTCCATCCCTTGTTCCTTGTCTGGCCTTCAGGTGCTTTGGAAAATAGATTGACCCCTTCCTCTCTGTGGCAGCCACTCCAATATTGGAAGACTGCCCTTTGCAAGGAAATGGGTGACAAAATCCACATGGGACCGGAGGAGGAAGATCCCACCCCGGCACCCTTCAGCAAAAAATAAAAATGAAAAAAAGATGGGATGAGAACTCTAATCAGCAAAATGCACCCACAAACCAGCACCTTGGAGATGGGGCCGGTGCTGCTTTAAAGGGAAACTGTAAAACTGGCGCTCTCTTTGCTTCCCAAAATGCATCTCTGCTTACACGGAAGCTGCTGTGTGCAGAAGCCAAAGGAAGCTCAGGAGCAGCTAGAAACAATTATAGGTTGACCTTCTGACGAGTGCGGGAGGGGAGGACACGGATTCTCCCAGGGGCGTGTTGTTTGCAGGATGTTACCCAGATCCTTCCTGGAAGGAAAGGCTAGACTAGATTATTGTTCCTCCTCTCGGAGGAGGTGGCTCTTACGCAGGCCTTGGAGGGTGTGCGTATTCCGTTTGCTGACCTAGGCTTCCTTCAGCTGCACGAAGCTGACTCCTCATCCTGATGAAACCCTTTTTATTTAGGTCACACTGAATTCCTCTCCAGCAAAGTCCCGGCCAACAGTCTTTCAAGAGATTCCCCAATTGCAGACCTTTATCGGGCTTGGAGGTTGCCAGGCCGATATCTTTC
>CM019158.1:6379099-6416137 GCA_009733165.1 Naja naja | reverse complement strand
TCTTTTGCAGTAAAATTAACATAAGACCTGGTCTTATTTTGGAAACACATAATAATTCTACAGCCATGCTGTAGGTAAAACACATAGACATTAAACAGCACACACACACACACACACACACACATTATCTTATGTCGGCTTAAATTCTCAATAATGTATCGTAAGATCCTCAGCAATACCGGAGACAGGTATGTTTGGGTCTTGGCCTATCTCTGAGAGGGGTGCTCTCTGAGGTTGTTTTCTTGCAGGTGACGATGGAGATTCTCAGCTCATGGTTGTCCCAAGGTGTTTTTTCAAGAGGGCACTGGATTTTCTGTTGTTTTTTTGTTGAAGAAGTTTCACTTCTCATCCAAAAACTTCCTCAGCTCTGAAGAAGAGGTGTGAAGAAGTTTCTTGGATGAGAAAGGAAGCGTCTTCAAAACAAAAAGTCCAGTTTGCCTCTTGGAGGAAAAAAAAACACCCTTTGGGACATTTTCTTCAGAAGTTTAAATGCCTGCAAAGCGACCAAACTCAGAGAACACCACGGGTCCCTCATTTCAACCCTGAGCAACAAATAACCCCCTTTTATTGGCCTATATCTTTTTTTTATCTCCCACAGAGGTATGGTTTTAACTTCTTTTACAGAGGTGACAGGCTCTGCACACTCCTCTTTAAGAGTGTGCTTTTTCTGAAATTGGGAATGTTCCAGAGGACAGAAAGTCCTCTCTCCCTCCATAAACAGGGAGGCATCTGTGGGTTCCTGTTCACGAAAATCTGCATATGTGGATGTTTCCACCACCATCCCTTGCATTTAAGACTCAGAAGGCCTCTGTTCAAAATGAGCAGGAGGAAATAACCCAAATGTAAAGGAAAATCGATTCCCTTCCCCAAATCCAGCTTTCTCCTGTGGGTGGGGTGAGTGATGGAAGTGGCTGATTATTCTTAACATCTGTATTCCCTTGTTCCCTTCTTCTCTTTATAATTTCTAATTCTTTTAAAATAATGATTATAGGAGAGCCAGTTTGGTCTGGTGGTTAAGGCATCAGGCTTGAAACCAGGAGACTGGGAGTTCTAGCCCCACCTTAGGCCTGAAAGCTGGCTGGGTGACTCTGGGCCAATCACCAGGAGACTGGGAGTTCTAGTCATGTCTTATGTGCTTTGGGCCAATCACCAGGAGACTGGGAGTTCAGTGTCTCAGGCCAATCAGCTGGCATGGGTAACTTTGGGTCAATCATCAGGAGACTGGGAGTTCTAGTCCTGCCTTAGGCATGAAATCTGGTTGGGTGACTTTGGGCTAATCACCAGGAGACTGGGAGTTCTAGCCCGCCCTGGCATGAAAGCTGGCTGGGTGACTGAGCCAGTCACTCTCTCAGCCCAACCCACCTCACAGTCTGTCTGTGTCTGTCTGTCAGTCAGTCAGTCAGTCACAGTCCATCAGTCACAGTCAGTCAGTGCCCCAACCCCCTTCAACAATATGCACCACATCAATACATGAAAGAGCCATTTCCAGCAGCCCACAGTTGCTTCAGAATCCATCCTCAGCTCTGCTGAGTCATTCCAAAGCCATCGGCACAAGCAGAAATGCAGATCCAGCAGCAGCAGAGATAAGGTGACATGGCCAGCTGACTTGCTGCAAGGCATATTGGAGTGTCCATCCATGTCCCGTCTGTCTGTATCGTCCATCTGTCTGTCTGTGCATCCATCTGTCCGTCTGTCGTATCTGTCTGCCATCATGTCCATCTGTCTGTCCATCTCCCATCTGTCTGTCCTGCATCTGCCTCCATATCCCATCTCTGTCTGTGTCCATCTGTCTGTCTGTCTCTGTCCATCTGTCCATCCAGGAGACCAATGGCCTAGGCCATTTCAGACAATAGACTGTCCAGCCTCTTGGCCTCAAGCGGTGGGCTTTTCACCCTCTTCCAGCTAGTCCTCAAATTACAGTCTGTTTGGTGACTGTTCAGTGTTCCAACAGCACAATAAATAAATAAATAAATAAATAAATAAATAAATAAACCAACAGGGCTATTTTTCACTCTCTGACTCGCTATCCCCGTGGTCACGGTCAAAATTCAGATGCTTGGCCACTGGTTCGTATTTATAAGATAACAGGTAAATGGAAGGAAGGAAGGAAGGAAGGAAGGAAGGAAGGAAGGAAGGAAGGAAGGAAGGAGACATAGTGAATAAAGGAAGATAGATAGGTAAAGGTAGGTAGGCAAGCAGGCAGGCAGGCAGATACATGAAGAGAGGCGGTGCAAAAACAAATTTAATTCCTCCTCCATGTGCCCCCCTGGAGAATATACCATAATATCTTTCCACATATATATCATACACACACACACATCAATCATCATGCCATTCCATAATTAAGTTTACATTGTCCATAAGATATATAGCACATTTATTTACCATAAAATAAAGATAAAGTTACAAGGCATTGTCAAAAGAACTGCAGAAGCAAAAGGCAACAATGCCATTTACTATAAATCAAGCACACTCTGCAAATATTTATCTAAGCCTGGATTGATACTGGGAGCCTAGCAGTTGAACATGGATTTCAATCCAAGGGTTGATCCGCTCCCTGCCTGGTGGGGTTTGTATTTATGACGGTCGGGGGGGGGGTGTTCACGTGATCCCCTTTTGTGACCTTCTGACAAGCGAAGTCCATGGGGGAAACCAGATTAACTCAACAACCCTGTGACTAACTTAACAACAAAGCCCAAACTCCTTAAACAACTCAACAGAAAGTTTGAGCTCCGTTGTGGTCGGTCGTGGTGCTGTGTAATGTTTGGACAAAGAGGGGCCGGCAATTTGGAAATAAAGTTTTGGAGAAACTGACTAGGCATAAAGCAGAGTAAAGAGAGGTTCAGTTTTTAGTGGGTAAAACTCTATCCTAGGGAGAACTAAGCAACGGGCCGATTTTCTTACCCAAATCCAAGAGCTAAAATAATAGGTTATTTCATGAGGCTGCCAATAGAGGATATGAGTACCCTTGCCTAGAGAGGTGTTTCAACACCTTTAAGATGAGTGGACTTCAACTCCCAGAATTCCCCATGATGGTTCTCGTGGTTAGGAATATTCCCCCCACCCCTTCGTTCTAGGTGGTTGTTTCTCTCCTTGACTTGGTTTAGATTTTATCCTGCCTTGAGAAAGGAGGCAGGCATCAGCCACTCCTTGGATAAAGGCTATGCCCCCTGCGTGAGTCAGTCCTGGGTCACCCTTCCAGAATCAGCCTCCAGTAAGAAACTGGGAAGGTGACTGGGCTATAAATCAGAGGGAGGGAGGTGAGCATCAGTCGCTCTCCCATTGGCAGGGCTTCCAGCGCCTTTGCAGCCGAAGGTTGGCTGAGCTTCTGTATGTCACTGTTCAAGGTTGGCGCTTCCCTTCAGCTTCTGTTCTGTTACAGAACAGAACTCTTCCTCCTCCTCCTCCTCCTCCTCCTCTCCTCCTCTTCTTCCTTCTTTTCTTCTCCTCCTCTTCCTTCTTTTCTTCTTCTCCTCCTCTTCTTCTTCCTTCTTTTCTTCCTCCTCCTCTTCTTCTTCCTCCTCCTCCTCCCTCCCCTCCTCCTTCTCCTCCTAAAGAATTTCATTTCATTTGACAAACCGCATCAACTGAGCACCGGATGAGCTGCCCTCATTTGTGAGTCCCTGGCCTGGAGTCTCAGAACAGGGACTCGGGCAGAACACACAGAGGGCCCTGGAACGACAAGTCCTTTCAATAGCCAGAAGAGGGACACGTCCTCGCTGGAATAAACCTCATCTGGAAAACATGAGCAGGGAGTGAAGTGGGGCAGCCAAAATCACGGGCCTGCCCATTTTTCATCTTGAAGACTGAGCGCACCTAAGTCAGCAGCATGTCTGCATCTCGTTTTCTCAACCTTCCCTGACACCCGAATCGTTCTGGCAAATATATCTCTTTTCTCTCACCACTTCTGTCATCTGGGCTTCTCCTCTCTTTCCTGCCTGCCTCCTCTGAGCTTTCTCCTCCTCTCTCTCCTCTCACTCTCTCTTTCTCCTCTCTTCCTTCTCTTCTCCTCCTCTTTTCTTCTCCTCCTCCTCTCCTCTCCTCCTCTCTCTCTTTCTCTCTCCTTCTATTCTCTTCCCATCTCTTCTCTCTCTCTTTCCATGTCTGCTGGGTGCTGACTGAAGCTGTCATTATCAGCTCAATAAATCTCTTGGCACAGAGATCTTCCTTTCTCTCTCTCTCTCTCTCTCTCTGGTTTTTTTTAATTGAACTGCTGGCTTGCCCGGAGGGCGGGGAGGTGGGGGGGGGGGAAAGGAGGCCAGCAAAGGTTGAAGAGAGCAGCATTTTCCCACGCCTAAGACACACCGCCTCGGCACATTCCCGGCGCTGCCAGACCTTTCGCAAATGTTTAGATAGCATAGAGCAAACAGCACACCTTCTACTGCTTGTTCTTCAGAGCGAGGCCTGCAGGAAGTGGGACCCCCACCCCACCCCCACCCCATACACACGCTTCCCCCTCAGCTGGTCCACAGCTACCACCACCAACCTGTGTGCTGAGCAGGTCACCCACTCTTGGCTTGTCTTTCTCTGGGGGTGGGGGGGTTGAAAGGGTTGGGGCATGGGCCACCCCAAAGGTCTTGCAAAGATACCTGGGGCAAATGATTCTCTTCCTCCACCTCACCCCCGTCGGCTTTTTTTTCCAATCAGAATAGAGCTGCTCAGCCCCTGGACCATTTCAGACCAATGGCTGTCCAGTCTCTTCTTAAAAGCCTCCAATGATGAAGCTCCCACAGCTTCTGGTGGCAAGTCGTTCCACTGGTTAATTTTTCTAAATGCCAGGAAGCTTCTTCTTAATTCCAGGGTTCCTTCTCTCCTTAAACCCACCGTTTATTTTGTGACTGTTCAAAGTTACTGGGGGAAAAAGGAGACTTATGACCGTTTCTCACACTTACAACTCGTGCAGCATCCCCGGTGGTCACTTGGCAACTGGCTCATATTTAGGTCATTGTCAAAGGGTCACGTGATGCCCTTTTGCGGCCTTCAATCCATGGGGTTTTTTTCCCCCCTATCTTCATAATGGCAGTGTTCCGCTTAGCGGCGCTGGCAAGGAAGGTCACAAAACGGGGGCCCAAAACCCACCGGACAACCATCTTGCTTAGCAACGGCGGTCATAACTCGAGGGCTGCCTGTAAAAACTGGTGACATTTTTCTTCTCTCTGCATCAGTGGGGACGGCTGCGGGTAAGAAAAGATTAGGTGCAATTCGGCCTTTTATTCATTTAACCATGGCTGGGTTGGGAATTATTTTAAAAAAAGGAGTCTATTTCTCCCCTTCCTTGATCAAAAATTTGTGGGATTTCTTTTTTAATCCAAAAATCTTCCCCCTCCTGTTTGCTTTGGGCCTCGGGGGGCTGTTTTCAACCACACAAAAGGTAGGAAGTTTCCAAAGGAGAAGCCCTTGCTGGAAGATAAGAGAAATTCAGCATCTTCCTTGGACTTAACAGAATAACAGAGTTGGAAGGGACCTTGGAGGTCTTCTAGTCCACCCCCACCCCTGCTCAAGAAGGAAACACTCTACTACTTTGGACAATTGGTTGCCCAAACTCTTCTTATAAACCTCCAGGGTTGGAGCAACCACAACTTCTGGAGTCAAGTCTTTCTGTTGATTAATTGTTCCAACTGTCAGGAAATTTCCTCCTTAGTTCTAAGTTGCTTCTCTCCTTGATGAGTTTCCACCCGTTAATTCTTGTCCTGCCTTCAGGGGCTTTGGAGCAGGGGTCACCAAGCTTTTGGACCTCAGGGCTCACCAAACTCATAATTTTAAATCCCGCGGACCGCTAATATGAATTTTGATGGACAGTGGCTTGCTGGCATTGGAGAGAGAGAGAGAGAGAGAGGGAGGGAGAGAGACTTTTGGCTTCATGCAAGGAAAGCAGCAGAAGCAGCAGAAGTCTTTCTTTCTCTCCCCCAAACTCCACCAGAAATGAGTCTTTGTGAGACTTGTCACACCCGCGCAGCCTCTTGGAGCAGGAAGCCTTGCAGGTCCCAAAGACTCATTTCTGGCGGAGTTTGGGGGAGAGAAAGAAAGACTTTTGCCGCTTTCCTTGCGTGCAGCCAAAAGCGGAAGAAGAAAGAAACGGAAAGAAGCAGCCCAGTGGCCAAGGGAGGTGCATGGCGCGAGTGGGGTAAGTTCCCCCCCTCTGCCCTTTCCCCCCCTCCCTACGTTGTGTTGTTCCTAATGCAAGCGACGCAAGCCTTGTATTCCCTGGATTAATTGCTTTGGGGGTGACATTTCTCTGTGGAGCACCAAAATTTTCTCGTGGACCACCAGCGACCCACTGGTTGGTGACCACTGCTTTGGAGAATAGCTTGACTCCCTCTTCTTTGGGGCAGCCCCTCAAATATTGGAAGACTGCTATCTGCCTCCTCTTTAAAAACAAAAACAAATCTGTAGCTTCTGCAGGGCAAAGTTTTTTTTCCCCCTGCTTCCCCCTCCACCTCCGCCATTACAAGAATCGCTGGCTGGAAATCTGAATTACTCTTTGAGAAATCCCACATGACTTCCAAGCCTTCCTTTGACGCAGACAGGCGTGGAGGCTGCCAAGGCAGCCGGGCTCCTGTTTAGAAGCTGGAACAAGAAGAGAGAAGCGGTGGAAGCTTTTCGAGAATTTCGACACAGCGTCGTCTGGGCCACACATGCAGGAAGCAGGCCAAACGGGAAAGAAATAGCAGCACGTCTCGATGCTCCCCGATGAAGGGGAAGAAGGGTCGGCGCTGAGATAGGAAGGTGGAGAGGAAAGGAGGGAAAAAAAAAACCATGCCTGGCCTGGGGCAGGATTTGCACTCTGCGCCAGCAGCTCCCATCACAATTATTTCGGTGTTTTGGGGAAAAGCCACTGGCAGGAGGAACCGAGAGAGGCCCAGGAACCCAGCCCTGCTCAAGGCGCAATGAATTAAAAAAAGAGCTAAACAAAATGTTTTTTTTTTTTTTGAAAATGCCAACAAACCAGGAAGGTGGCTAGCTTACAAGCTGAAAAAGGGAGAAAGAAAAGAAATTGATAAAGCAAATTGCAAGATGAGAAGGAGCCCCGGCATCAAAAGGAGAGTAAAAAGTAAACAATTCAGGAGTTTTATAGAAAACTAGCTTGATGCCCGTGCTTCACTACTGAAACTATGCAGTCAGGCTTAGTTTTGGGAGGAAAGTAAGGGGGTGGAAATCTGCCTCTGCCTACCAGCATCCATCGGTATTCATCTGGCTAGCATCCTGTCAGTGTGTGAGAGAGTTGAGGGCTGTTTGGAAACTGAAGCAGTATTTGCTGTGTGAGCAAGGAGACAGCAAGGAGCCTAGGCATGGCTTAGCTGTTCTGTTACTAAAGCTTCCTGTCAATGAATACCAGCCTCAACCCTAACAATACAAGAGCACACATAGATACAAACTCAAGGTAAACACACACAAACTTGAGGGCAGGAAATACGACTTCAGCAACAGATGGTCAATGTCTGGAATACTCTACCTGACTCTGTGGTTTCTTCCCCAAACCCCAAAAACTTTAACCTCAGACTGTCTACTATTGAGCTCACCTTTCCTAAGAGGTCTGTAGATGCATAAGTGCACCAATGTGCCTACCGGCCCTGTCCTATTATTGTTGTTTTTTTAATTACATTTATATGCCGCCCTTCTCCGAAGACTCAGGGCTTACAATTTTTGGGATACAACCCAGTGTGCTCAGCAATAGCCTTCCTTCCATTGTATATGCCTGCTTATTACTAAGCGGCATTTTTACAAAGTCAGCTTATTTCCTCCAACAATCTTGGGTCCTCAATTTACCTACCCTGTTCACTTAGTAACTGCAGTGATTCACTTAACAACAGTTGCAAAAAATGATAATAATAACCCGGAAACTTCGCTTAAGAGCCTCCTCGTTCACAGCGAAGGAAATTCTGGTTCCCATTGGGGTCGTAATCCGAGGATTACCTGTATAGTTTATGGTTTGCTCCTGGTGAGAGTTTTCTTATCTGGTTGCTTGAAAGAGCATAAAGACACAACGGGTGGAATTGCAGACTATGGGAATGTTGTTTGGTAACAGAATAAGAGAATTGGAAGGGACCTTAGAGGCCGTCTAGTCCAACCCCGCTGCTCAAGCAGGAGACCCTGGACACATGGCTGTCCAATCTTTTTTCTGGAGGCAATTAGTTCCACCAATCAAGTGTCCTCACTGTCAGGAAATTTCCCCTTAGTTCTAGGTTGGATGAGTTTCCCTCCGTTGCTTCTTGTTCTGCCCTGAAGGGCTTCGGAGAATGGGTTGACCTCCTCTTTTCTGTGACAGCCCCTCAGATATTGGAAGACCGCTGTCACAGGGAGATGAGGCTCAGGATTTGAGAGGTCCTGGTGAAATCTCCTGATTTCCTAAGAACCCACGACTTAAGGAGCGAGGAGAGAACTTGGAAAAGGATTAACAGAGTAGAAAGCTAGAGGCCTGCTGAGACTTAAGAAACATAAAACTTTGGAGGTCCCTTGACAACTGCAACAAAAAACACCCTCCCTCTCTCTCTCTCTCTCTCAGCCTCCTCCCTCCCCACCCCAGCTTCCTGTGTAGCCCTTGCCAGGAGATGTTTGACCTCCACTGAGTTGAAGCTGGATAGGTTCCCAGAATGAAAGGCTGTTCCTGCCATGAGTCTTGAAAGGAAGGGAAAACCGGAGGTCAGCATCTTAACAGCTCAAGAGGAGATGATGAGATGGCTCGCCCCATCGCAGCCTGGTGGAATCAGTACTTGGGTTGCCAGAGGGGCAGGAGGGGTGAGGGTTTACGGAGGCCGGGCATGCCTCCTTTGGGGGCAAAAATAAGAATCACAGATGTGGAAGGAAACACGTTCGCTGTCCGGGGCCCCTTCAGGAAACATATGTCCTTTTTCCCAAATAAAAAGGAACGTAAGAGCATTTCAAGAGGATGCTATCTCTGGCATTGCCTCCCACCCACCCACCCACCCAGCTGGCCAGCTTAAATGGAACTCAGTGTGAGAAAGTGAGAGTCCCACATTAGGCAAGAAAAACTGAAAAGGACAGAAAAAGACTGGGTGAAACCAGGCTTAATAGCAGTCACTGTGAGAGGGATCTTGGACTCTTAGTGGACAACCAGCTAAATATAAGCCAGCAGTTGGCAACAGCCAAAAAGCCAATGCAATCCTAAATTGCATTAAGAGAGGATACAATCAGATCAAGGGAGGTACTAATACCACTCTGTAAAGCCTTAGTAAGACCACAGCTAGAGTACTGCATCCAGTTTTGGTCACCACACTATAAAAAAGATGTTGAGACTCTAGAAAGAGTGCAGAGAAGAGCAACCAGGATGTTGAGGGGACTGGAGGCTAAAACATACGATGAACAGTTGCAGGAACTGGGCCTGGCTAGTCTAGGGAAGAGAAGGACCAGGGGAGACAGGAGAGCAGTCTTCCAATACTCGAGGGGCTGACACAGAGAGGGGGGGGTCAAGCTATTCAAAAATTGCACCCTGTGCACGCTCAGACACACTCTCACATCGGACACCCCCTTTTTTAAGCAGCAGAAACAAGCTGTGGCCCATTTAGGCTGCGGAGAAGGGGGCCACTAGCCCACCCTCCATATGCTCCAAGGCATCTCCTCTTCCTCCTCTTTCCCCTTATTTGAGACCCCTCCTCTCCCATAGCCACCAGCAGCCGGAGCCAGCTGTGGGGCAGGCTGTCTGCACGCTCCCGGGCTGCAAGGCCACGCGACCAGCCAGCGGCTGGGAGGCTGGCGGGTGGTTGACTTCCCGGGCGAGGGGAGGCTGCCCGCCTGGCAGCAGGTTGGCGCACCAGCAGGTTTTCGAAGCCGAAAATTTGCCCTCCTCTTGTTTTCCTCGATTCTTGGCCGCATGGAGGACTTTTGCAGCAGGCACCCTGTTTGCAAAGCTTTTAAATACACTCCTTTTGGAAACAGGCAGGAGGGGGAAGGAACAGACAGAGGATCTGAAAGTCCCAAGTTGGCAGTGCTGAAAGAGTGGAGGGGTCACGGGGGCTGGTGTGTGTGTGGGGATAGGGATTCCCCTCCCAGTGGGCTCCCAGGGAGTAATTCTGGCTCCCAAGTGAGTTTTGGGGTGCTTCCAGACCCTCGCCTGTTTTCAGCTCCAGTCTCCCAAGGCTGGGAAGCGGGAGGGTCAGCCAAAAGTAAATTCAGGAATGTTAGAGAAGAAGGGGAGACCTTTTCCCTGCCGCCACGGCTGTGTCCAGGAGGGTCTTCTTTTTTTGGGGAAACTGGACTTTTTTCTGGAAGGAAAAGCCAGTTCAAAATTTCAAAGGGGTGGTTTTCTGTGGGTCAGTTTCTGGACCTTGCTTAAGACATCCATCCATCTTGTTCTTTTGGCGATAGTAAATGGCAAAGGTTTATTATTATTATTGTTGTTGTTGTTGTTGTTTTAATTTATATTTATATTTATATGCTTATGTTGTTGTTGTTGTTGTTATTATTATTATTATTATTATTATTTTGCCAGTTTCCTGCCACAGAGAGATGCCCAAAAAAAGGGGTTTAGAGAGATTGGTTGCTTAAAGCCAAGCCTTCAGACTTGGCTGCTTGCAAGGGAGGCTGGCTTTTCCCAAGCTTTTTCTTCCTGCCAACCCCGTGTCCCTTCTCCTCCCAGCTGCCCCCCCCCCAACATGCCGCCTCCCAAATACTTCCCTCCCTTCCTGTGACTTGACACACAGCCTCCCTTCTCTTTCCTTCCAGCTCTGAAGTCCTGCCAACATTCACTTGATGACGGGCTGAGAGGCACACAGGCAGCAGCAAAGGGGGGAACCGGCTTTGGTTTGAGTTCAGGCCTCCTCCTGTCTGGGGCGCGCGTGGGGGGCAAGGAGGGGCAGCTGGCCTTGAACAGTTTGACAACTGCTACACACACACACACACACACACACAGAGCCTCGTTCAAACAGGCAACATTCTGTATAAAGCAGCAAACAGGTATATATATATAGCCAAACAAGGCGATGTTTCTCTAGAGCTGTGAATATATACATATACATATACATATACATACACATACACACATACATACATACATATGGTATTCAGCTTTGTTGGGTATTTTCCCACGTCATTATAGTTGTGCTTTTAAAGTTGTAGCGACTTTAGGCAGAATCTCATCTGCCATCATCAGGCTTGTGTATTGGGTTTGTGTGCTTTCGGCTTTGTGCGTGTGCCAGCAAAGCGTGATCTGAGCTGCCTTCTCTCTATAAATACTGGAGGGGAGGGGAGGTGTGGTGTGAAGACACCAGCCTGAAGATGGCGAGTGGGATCTCGTCGAAACGTCGCCAAGATACTCTCAATCCTACACGGGATAAGACCCGAATACACCAAGACACACACACACGCACACATATATATAAAACACGCACCTGGCTGGAATTCAGCCTGACCTCAGAGGCTTCCTGGCTGCCCTCAATGTTTGTTGACATCTGCCCCTAAACTTCCTAACCGCCCCCCCCTCACTTCACTGTTTGCCTCCTGCTTCCTTGGTGGAAGAAGATTGAATGTCACGCTGTTGTTTCCAACCGGGGAGACCATAAATATTATCAAAGAACACACACACACACCCTTGTTTTTTGTTTTTGGAGAAGAGAATAAAAATCCTTCTGTCTTTTTTCCTCCAGCCCCCACTTTCTTCCCTCTCATGCTCTCCTTTTTTTTCATGCAATCTGAAAAAATGAGTCAGATTTCTGGGGTAATCAGTTAGAAAAGCCTCCATTCCCAGAGCTTACAAGGAGGGAAGCTTTTCAAAGACAGAAAGGAAGGTGGGTTTGGGGTGGTTGGGTTTCCCCACCACCCCTCCCTCTTCTAAACTGGGAGGGGGCAGGCTCCAGGCCCCCTTGTTTGCAAAAGTTCTTTGCTTCTGTTTGACTTCGATTTAGCGTGTGCGTGAAGAATAAGAGGAGATTTTTGGGGAGATCAGAGAGGAATAAACTGTAGCAAGAAAAATCTGTGGAGATTTTCAGTCACCCAGTCATGGGTTGTCCCAAAAGTGCTTTGTTTTCAAAAGGCAAACTGGACTTTTCTTGAAGACGCTTCTCATCCAAGAAGTTTCGCAGGGAAGTCAATCACTGCAGTTGCTAAGTTAGCAACACGGTGGGTTGAGTAAATCTGACTCTTCCAGTGGACCTTCGTTCGTCTCAAGGTCATAAAAGGGGATCGAATGACACCCCCACTCCCTCCCTCCTGGGACGCTGCGATCGTCACAAATGTGAATCAGTTGCCAAGCGCACAAATTTTGATCGTGGGACCATGGCAAATGCTGCAACGGCTGTGTGGAAAAGTGGCCATAAGTCACCTTTTCTGTGGTAACTTTGAACAGTCGCTAAATGAATTGTTTTGAGACAAGGACTACCTGTGTTTCAGGGCTCCTGAACTGAGGGTCCATGCCAGTTGCTGCCCTCCCCCTCTTGAGAATTCATGCTAGTTTCACCCTCCCCTGAGGATTGGGTTTGGCTAGCCTTAGGGAGAAGAAGGACCAGGGGGCGAAATGATAGGACTATTCCAGTATTTGAGGGGCTGCCACAAAGGGGAGGGGGGTCCACTTATTCTCCAAAGCACCAGAGGGCAGGACAGGAAACCATGGATGGAAATTAACTAAAGAGGGAAGCAACTTGGAATGAAGGAGAAACTTTCTGACAGTGAGAACAATCAACCAATGGAACAGAAGTTGCCCTTGGAAGTTGTGGGAGCTTCATCACTGGAGACTTTCAAGAAGAGACTGGACAGCCACCTGTCTGAAATGGTCTAGGGTCTTCAGCTTGGGTGGACTAGAAGACCTCCAGCGTCCCTTCCAGCTTCTATTCCATTCCATTCCATTCTATTCTACTCTACTCTATTCTGCATTTTATTTTATTCTATTCCGCATTCTATTCTATTCTATTCTACTCTACTCTACTCTACTCTATTATCTTCTATTCTATTCTATTCTATTCTATTCTATTCTATTCTATTATCTTTCTTCTATTCTATTCCATTCTATTCTATTCTTATTCTATCCTATTCCTATCCTATTCCTATCCTATTCCTATTCTGTCCTATCCTATCCTATCATAATCCTATCCTATCTATCCTACATTCCATTCTATTCTATTCTATTCTTATTGTATTCTACTCTACTCTACTCAGTTTGAGGGACTTCTGCATTCTATCCTATTCCTATCCTATTCCTATCCTATTCCTATTCTGTCCTATCCCATCCCATCATAATCCTATCCTATCTATCCCTATTCTCCATTCTATTCTATTCTATTCTTATTGTATTCTACTCTACTCTACTCAGTTTGAGGGACTTCTGCAGCTGACCTGCCCTTCAGAAAACTAGCTTTGGCATGACCTTATGCTCAGATACAGATACAGGTAATCAGAGTTTGGAAGGGACCTTGAAGGTCATCTAGTCCAACCCCCTGCCCAAGCAGGAGACCCTGCACCATTTCTGACAGAAGGCAGTCCAGTCTCTTCTTGAAAGCCTCCAGGGATGAAGCTCCCACAACTTCCAAAGGCAACTTTTGTTCCATGGGTTGATTGTTCTCCCTGTCAGAAAATTCCTCCTTATTTCCAGGTTGAATTTCCCTTCCTCCTCTCTGTCCATCCCTTGTTCCTATTGGAAGACTGCCCTTTGCAAGGAAATGGGTGACAAAATCCACATGGGACCGGAGGGAGGAAGAGAATCCCACCCACCCCCGGCACCCTTCAGCAAAAAATAAAAATGAAAAAAAGATGGGATGAGAACTCTAATCAGCAAAATGCAGCCACAAACCAGCACCTTGGAGACCCACCCACCCCCGGCACCCTTCAGCAAAAAATAAAAATGAAAAAAAGATGGGATGAGAACTCTAATCAGCAAAATGCAGCCACAAACCAGCACCTTGGAGATGGGGCCGGTGCTGCTTTAAAGGGTGGAAACTGTAAAACTGGCGCTCTCTTTCTGGCTTCCCCAAAATGCATCTCTGCTTACACGGAAGCTGCTGTGTGCAGAAGCCAAAGGAAGCTCAGGAGCAGCTAGAAACAATTATAGGTTGACCTTCTGACGAGTGCGGGAGGAAGGGGAGGACACGGATTCTCCCGGGGCGTGTTGTTTGCAGGATGTTACCCAGATCCTTCCTGGAAGGAAAGGCTAGACTAGATTATTGTTCCTCCTCTCGGAGGAGGCGGCTCTTACGCAGGCCTTGGAGGGTGTGCGTATTCCATTTGCTGACCTAGGCTTCCCACAGCGGCACGAAGCTGACTCCTCATCCCGATGAAACCCCTTTTTATTTAGGTTACACTGAATTCCTCTCCAGCAAAGTCCCGGCCAACAGTCTTTCAAGAGATTCCCCAATTGCAGACCTTTATCGGGCTTGGAGAGTTGCCAGGCCGATATCTTTCAGACACCACACTGTAGCAGACAACACTTGGCAAGAATGCAGGGACAGATCTTCGCCCAAATGAACTAACTGACTCCTCAAAACCCCCACTCCCCTTTCACTCCTCTTTTATTCCTTATGGAAAGGGCCTTTAATGTGGCTTTACTCCTGACTTGACCCTTGTTCCTTAGCTGTTCCCTTCTTCTGGCAGCTCTGCGCCTGCACACTGGGAACAGGCTCCAGCTGTTCTTCTGCCCCGCTGATCTCCAACTCCGAAGGCAGCCGATGTCAGACGGCCCTGGCCTCATCTTTGCCTCCAATGCAGAGCCTTCCCCAGACTCCAGGACTGGCCCATGTTCCTCCCCAACCCCCTCACTGTCCGAACTGTGGTGGGCCACAGCAGTGTGGTTTAAACACCTGCCAAGGAGAGCTTGTGTGCAAGTGAACACCCTCTGGCTCGCCCTGCAAGCATGCCAGGCAGTTGTGTTCACCGCTTGCTGTTTTTCACATGTTCCTTACTGAGGCGAATTCCTCGCTGGCTGGAGTTTATTCAGCAGGGCACATCTGGAGAGGATGCCTGCTTTGGGGAGAGAGAGAAAAGGATATAGGCAGTGTATGTGTGCGTGTGTGTCTGCCTTTGAGTCAGTCTTGACTTCTGGGAACTGCCTGGACAAGTCCCTGCAGTTTTCTTGGCAAGAGTTCAGAAATGGTTTGTCATTGCCTCCTTCCTAGAGAGGAACAGGCCCAAGCTGGCTTTGTGCCTAAGGGGGGGGACTAGAACTCACCCTCTCCTGGTTTCTAGCCTAATGCAGAGCTACTATCATCTCCCAGTTTCTAGACAAAGATGCAACTAGAATTCACAGTCACTTGTCTACAACCATGAAGCCACCTGCTCTTTTTAAAGACTTTTGAGCCTTCTATTGCTGCCTGATGCGTGCCATTTTTCTCCTGTTAACAAACTTGCTGCTCCAAACCAACCTTTTTCCCAGAAAACATTTGGGATGTCCTCTTATATGACGGAGGAGCCTGGCTATTTCCCACGTGTCGTGCTTAATTTATCGAGATAATTCACAGCCTATCTCGCCTCAGTGCAGCTTGTAAAGACGCACACAAACACACACACGTTTGCGCTGCCAACACCTGGAACTTGAGATCCTGAGGAAACACACACACACACTCACACACACAAAGTAACTCTTGGGTCCAAAGCTGGCCACCAGATGGGACAATCCCAACCATCAGGGTCCGTCTGAAACTCCTCAAACATCAATCCTGAGGCCTGCAAAGTAGGAGGCACAACACAGCAAAGGGAGGAGGAAGTGAATCTTGGAGAGAGAGAGTGTGTGTACGCATAAGGAACTTGTGTTTTATTGATACACACCACGCTGGCACTGTGTAGGTGGCACTAGGAGAATGTGTGCTGCTATTTATTTTTCCTTCAGGAAAGCAATAGACATGCAAAAAAAAAAAAGTCAGCACAAGGGAGACTTTATTCCCCCTTCCCCTCTCCTCCCTCCTCTCCTTCCCTTCTCCTCCTCCCTCTCCTCTCTCTTCTCCTCCTTCCCTTATCTCTCTCTCTCCCTCCTCCTTCTTCCTCCCAACTCTCTCCTCCTCCTCCTTCCTCTCTCCTCCTCCTTGTCTCTCCTCTCTCCTTTATCTCTCTCCTCCTGCCCCCACTTCTCCAGGCCAAAAATTGCCAATTGACGGGGTTCATTTTCGAACGGGTGGTAAGGCCACATCAATTCCTGTCCTTGTCTGAAACACCTCTGGATATCACGGAGCCAAGAGGAAATGGTTGTCGAGCAAGCAATGGAGTAGAAAGGGGAAAGAAAAAAACTGATTTCCTGGCGTGTTAGCAGAGGCCAGGGCTAAACTAAAATTGCTCCCAGACCGGTCCCCCATGACCTGCATGAGCTGGGCATGATCCCACTGTCGGGCCTCTCCTTCCTTCCTTCTTCTGCAGAGGCCCAGGGCTTCATTAAGTTTACTTTCCTCTGGAGGAGAGCCATGCCACTTTGCAAGGGAGCTGCGAAAAGGCTTGGGAAGGGGCTGGAACCGGCGCCTGCCTGCAGCTCGTTACAGCCCCAAGCTGGTCCAAAATAATAATTGCTCAAATGGAGGGTGATATTGAATGTAAAGGATGAAAAGGCAGAGGGAAAGCTTTAAAGGCACTCCAGTCGAATTGCACAAACAGCGTTAAGGATCCCCCCGCCTTCTGTTTCAGCGAGAAAGCCAGAATTTGTGCAGCTCCCACCCTTCAGATCCCAACCTGGGGTTTTGACCTCTTTCTTTCTTTTTCCTGCCACTTTCTTTCTTTTTATTCCTAAAAGTTGTTACAGAAAAGCAAAGGAAGGGCAAAAAGGGGTATTAACATATATACTAATAACAAGAATAATAGTACAACAGAATAGTTTTAACTAGAGTTCTCTTCATCTTAGCTTATTTGTAATTCTGTTGGTTATATTGGCATATTTATAATTATAAACCCTCTTTGTATTTAGTTCACACATAGCAATAAACTTTCTTCACCTAATTTCTGCCTCTTCTCTCTAACCCCTCATAAAATCTGATCCACGTTAAGTAATATTCTGTGTCTTCTTTGTCCTTTATTTTTAGCGTCCATCTATCCATCTCTGCACAGTCTAATATTTTCCGAATTACATCCTCATCTGATGGGGTGTTCTCATTTTTCCAAGAATGTGCAAATACAGTCAGCGCTACTGTCCATACACGCAAAACTAGATACGTAGTTTTCATAGCCCTCCTAACTTTTGGACCTAACTTTCTGAATTGCTGCTTCTTTTAAGTGGGTGAGTGGAAGTCAGCTATCTGCCTGGATCTTTCTTCTTCCTTTTCCTCCCAACCATTCACGAGCATTGCTTCTCACAGACAATCAAAGACAACCCAGGTTGGCACTGAGCACCCCCAAAAGGCAGGTGCTTAAAAATCCAGTTGGGTTGGCATAGTCTCACCCATTGAAGGATGTGCACAATTCAACTTACTCTCCAAAGCACCTGAGAGCAGGGCAAGAAGTAATGAGTGGAAGAACATTAAAGAGAGAAGCAACCTAGAATTAAGGAGAAATTTCCTGACAGTGAGAATGATAAATCACTGGAATGGCTTCCCTGAAGAAGTTGTGGGTACTTCATTACTGGGGGTTTTCAAGAAGAAATCAGACAACCATTTGCCTGGAACGGCGTGGGGTTTGAGCAGGGGGTTGGTCTAGAAGACCTCTAAGGTCCCTTCTGCTATTAATGTCTTTGTCTCTGCTGGAAAGGGAACAAATAGCAATAGCAATAGCACTTAGACTTATGTACCGCTTCACAGTGCTTTACAGCCCCCTCTAAGCAGTTTGCAGAGTCAGCCTTTTGCCCCCCAACAATCCCAGTCCTCATTTTACCAACCTTGGAAGGATGGAAGGCCGAGTCAACCTTGAGCCAGTCGGTTAGGATCGAACTCCTGACAGTGGGCAGAGTTAGCCTGCAATACTGCATTCTAACCACTGGGAAGTGAGGGAGGGAGGGAGGGAGGGAGGGAGGAAGGAAGGAAGGAAGGAAGGAAGGAAGGAAGGAAGGAAGGAGGGAAGGAAGGAAGGAAGGAAGGAAGATAATAATAGCCCTTAGACTTATATACCGCTTCACAGTGCTTTCCAGCCCTCTCTAAGCGGTTTGCAGAGTCAGCCTTTTGCCCCCCAACAAACCCAGTCCTCATTTTACCAACCTCGGAAGGATGGAAGGCCGAGTCAACCTTGAGCCAGTCGGTCAGGATCGAACTTCTGGCAGTGGGCAGAGTTAGCTTGCAATTACTGCACCCTAATGACCGCACCATCACGGCTCTTGAAATATCCTTAGGACTCCTGCCTTTCTAAGCTATGTGATTCTATAATTGTTTTTTTTTCCCCAGGGAGAATCTACGGGGAACCAGGAAGGGACCGTGAAGTTTTGCCTCCTCGAAGAAGAAGGGGAGGATGGTGGTGTGTGTGTGTGTGTGTGTGTGTGTGTGCCTTCCTCTCTGGTGTCTTGCTTGCCCCACCCTGTCTCAACCTCAGGGTGTTGACAGCTCTGCTTTATGGCCTCTGCAGCATAGCTCTCCTAACCCGCGCTGCCCCCCACCCACCCTCCCACTTGCAACCTAGCAAATTCCACACTCCTTTGCGGCCTCAAATCACTTAAAGTTGTGCATTTGGCAGGAAGGGGGGTGGGTGGGTCAAGGCAGTTGGGTGTTTGTGGTGGGAAGGCTTCAGGGCCAGGTCTTTTTCTAATTAGGGTGTGTGTGTGTGTGTGTGTGTGGTTTTTTTTCCCCCCTCTTTCCTTTCCCCTGTTCGGCAGCATCTCCTCCGCCCTGGTTTTTTGGGTTTTTTTTTTTCCTTTTTGCAGCTGCACCGGCCCTCGCCCCGTGGCCCCCTGCTTTCTCACGCTCCCTTTGCCAAGTCGTGTAATTGGCTGGGCGGCCGCCAAGACTCTGAGGTCGGAGTGTCAGCCTTGCTGCTTAACAGGAGGTGTTTTGCTTTAACGCTCCTCTCTGGAGACTTTCTTTTTTTCCCTACACACACACACACACACACACACACACCTCCTCCTGGCTCCTGGTCAAGGTCACAGCTGAGCGGCCACAACACCACAACGCTCTAGGGCAGAGGGAGGGACACACACACACACACACACACACACACACACGCGCCCTCCCGGAATCTCCAGCTAGCAAGGCCAAAAGGGAGTTGTGCCTTCATAACACAGTAATACAGTATACAAGAGTTAGAAGGGAACTTGGAGGTCATCTAGTCCAACCCCCTGCTCAAGCAGAGGAGAGCCTGCACCACTTCAGAAAACTTCCAGCGTTGGGGCCTTCACAACTTCTGGAGGCAACTTCTGTTCCACTGGTTGATTGCTCTCCCTGGCAGGAAATTTCTCCTTAGTTCCAGGTTGAATCTCTCCTTGGTGAGTTTCCATCTGTTTCTTTTTTTTTCTCTGCTGCCTTCTGGAGCTTTGGAAATTAGGTTGACACCCCCCCCCTCCCGTTCTCTGCGGCAGCCCCTCAAATATTGTAAGATTGCTGTCAAGTCACCCCTAGTTCTTCTCTGAAGACTGGACTTCCTAGCAGAGGTGGGTATTCAGCCAGTTCTGACCAGCTCTGCAGAACCAGTAAGTGGAAATTTTGAGTGGGTTCGGAGAACCGGCCAATGCCACCTCTGACTGGCCCCGCCAACCCCCATCTCTTCTCTGCCTCCCATTGAGTCCCAGCTGATTGGCTGGGTCTCCTTTGGTTGCCCTGCACAGGAGAACGGAGCTGGAAAGCAGGTTAGAGGGGTAGGGAGGGAATGGGGATTTTGCAGTATATCCTTCCCCTGCCATGCCACCAAGCCACACCCACCAAGCCACGCCCACAGAACCGGTAGTAAAAAATAAAAATTGAATCCCACCACTGCTTCCTAGTCCTTCAAGAATACACCAGAGTTGGTGTATGGGTGTATCCCAACGTATGGGATACAGCCAAGGCATATTTTAGGGGACTAGCCATAACTTATGCAGGAAGAAAAAAATCAGGAAAAGAAGCAACCTCAAAAGGCATTAGAAGGAGAGTACAAAAGATTGGCAATAGAGCTACAGAAAGAACCACACACACACACACACACAAAGAATCTTAAAAACCAAATGGAACTAATAAAACACAGATGAACTGAAAAGGAAGAACTTGGACAGGCTAAAGTAGACAGAGGTGCAAATTCTGGAAGGAGCTACTCCACCCTCTGGGAGTGATGTTTTTCCACTCTGGGCCCTACTGTTTTTCACTTCCTACCTCTTGGCCTTTCTTTAGCCTGGATTTGGGTCTGAGTGCGAGCGGAAGCCTCCTTTAAGGCAGGAGGCCTTCGAACTTGGCAGGTTTAAGACTTGTGGACTTTCAACTCCCAGAATTCCTGAGCTCTAGCATGACTGGAGGAGGAATTCTGGGGCTTGAAGTCCACAAGTCTGCCAAGTTTGAAGACCCCCTGCTTTAAAGGGTCTGCACAAACTTTAAAAGGTGGAGCTTGAATTGTGAGGGCCTCATGGATGTACCTGTTCTGCTTTCTCCGGCAGCCTCACCAGGAAGCTGGGTATTTCCTTCCGATCTTGAGTGGACCTGCCCGTCATAAGATCTCCAGGTGGCCTCCCTTCTGTGCATTGACCCAGCCTGACCCTAAGCCCAGGCAAAAGCTTAAGGTGTTTCCTGCACAGAGGAGCTGGGGAAGGTTCCTGAGCTCTGTGAGCAATTCCAGCCGGTATGCTTTCCCTGCCCCTCAAGAGGAAACGGATCTGTCACGCCCCACTCCCCATTTCTAACCCTTCCTACTGTCTGTGCTGCACGCCTCCTCCTTCTTCCTCTTCCTCCTCCTCTTCAGCTGGAATTCCAGATTCCGCCCTCCAGCTGTTATTCAAGTTGGATCCTCCCTTGAGGGACCGAAACAAGAGACGGGTCAAAACAACCAGCTTTGCACACCAGCCCTCCTGCTTCACAAGGGGCTGCCTTGAGAAAGTTGCATTCGGTGGCCACGCTCTCTTGCACCATTGCCACACATCCCTGCACACTGCAGCTTCTTCTCCCTCCCTTCTGTCATCCCCACCCACTTCTCCAAAAAAAGAAAAGAAAAAACCCAGACAGAGCCAGCATGGAGAGAAGGACACACGACTTTTGCAACCTCTCTTCCCCCATCTGGGACGAGGAAGCCATCCAAAAGGCTGGAACCCATTCCTGACACAGCAGAGATGGGAAAAATAAGGAAGGGAAGGAGACCTTGAATTATCGCGCTGCAAGGAGGGCCTTCCCATACAGGTTTGGGGAGTGGAGCATTCCTGGGGGCCATCCCCCCCCCATCCCTGCTTCTCTTAGTGGCGCTGCTTTGAACCCGGGACAAAACGACGTTTCCTTGCTCCTTCCTTCCTTCCTTCCTTCCTTCCTTCCTTCCTTCCTTCCTTCCTTCCTTCCTTCCTCCTCCCTCCTTCCTTCCTTCCCCTCCCTCCTCCTCCTCCTTCCCTTTCTGTCTCCCTCCTCCCTCCTTCCTTCCCTTTCCTTTCTGTCTCCTTCTCCTTCCTTCCTTCCTTCCTTCCTTCCTTCTTCCTTCCTTCCTTCCCTCCTTCCTTCCTTCCTTCCTCCCTCCTCCCTCCTTCCTTCCTTCCCTTTCTGTCTCCTTCCTTCCTTCCTTCCTTCCTTCCTTCCTTCCTTCCTTCCTTCCTTCCTTCCCATGGCTCTCACCTCTTCAGGCCCATGTGGAAAGAGTGAGCAAGCAGGCAAGACAGCAACACAGCATGGAAGGAGAAATACATGCGGGTCATCTTAGACTTGCAACCATTCGTTTAGCGGCCAAAGTTAGGACAGCCCTGAAAAAGGGGACTCGCAACCGAGTCCTCTGTCACTCCTCAGCTTGCAACCTTATGCTCCAGGCTTCCAATTTTGGAGCTGGACCACCTAGAACTACCTGCCTACGGTCTGACCCAGGGGTGGAATTCAACCGGCATTCCTACCGGTTATTCATATAGTCCTAAGTTGAGGACTACCTGTATAGCCAAGGAGCTTTGAGAGCTGGCGAGACTACCAAGGCCTGGCACAGCCCATAATACTCATCTGTCCCCAAGCTTGATCTTTTCCATTTGACTAAAATTCTCCAGAGTAGGCAGGGGAATTAGCATTTCTTTTTACTGATTCTCCCCCACACACACACACACACCAAAAAAATAGTGAATCAAAGCAGTTGCCTGGACAGTCTGTTTCTCTTGGTGCACAACTGTGAAGTATTTGAAATGAAGAGGGGACCACTCAGAAATGCCGGGAGAACTGACGGTTAGATACGAAGTTAAAAAAGAAATGACAATAGAGCAGAAGAAGGACAAGCAATTTCTCTAGGGTTGTCGCTCCCTCCCCCTCCAGAATGGACAGAGACGTCCATGTAAATGTCTAGCTCAGCTCTGGGGCAAACCCGATGGCAGTAGCTAAGTAAACAAAAACGGCTTGGAAGATTGTCTCAACGTTGAAAAGCATTGGGTACGCCTACTTGGAAACGCGGAGATTACAGAAAGATGCAATCAAAGTCCAGACACTCTGAAAAGCCTGTCAGGGAGATAATGGCAACTGTCGTTGCCCCTTATTGCTCAAGGAGGGATGAAAAGGTGCAAGCAGCAGCCAGCAAATTTGCAGAAGGAATGACAAAGTAGGGTAAACTTGCCTTAGATTGCCAGTGGCTCCTTCGCTGGCCGGAGATGTTTAAACAGAGGCCTCACAGCTGCTGGTCAGGATAGGACAGTGGCAACCTGCCTGAAGCATGCAGGAGGCTTGTGAGCAAATTGTGATCTACACCAGAGGTGGTAATTCAGCCAGTTCTGAGCTGAGCGGTTCTGGAGAACCGGTAGTGGAAAATTTGAGTCGTTCAGAAAGCTGGCCAATTCCGCCTCTTGACTGGCCCCGCCAACCCCATCTATTCTCTGCCTCCTGAGTCCCAGCTGATCAGCTGAGTCTTCTTTGGTTGCCCTGCACAGGAGAACGGAGCTGGAAAGCAGGTGAGTGAGGTGGGGAGGGAATAGATGTTTTGCAGTATCCTTCCCCTGCCACACCCACCAAGCCATGCCCACCAAGCCATGCCCACAGAACTGGTAGTAAAAAAAAAAATTTGAATCCCACCACTGGTCCGCACCCTGGTCAGCCTTCCCAGGTGGAGCAGACAGGAAACAGAGCCAGAGTAACTAACTCTACTTCATTGTAAGGCTATATTAACAGAATCCGCAAGTTTGAAAGTACAAATATTCCTTTAGAGCCTAGAAATTAGGAAGGGTCCCTTCTGAATCTCTTTTTCCACCCATTATGCATCTGAGGGCTTTCTCTGACTGTTTCCCTAAGCACCATTTCTTCAGTCCCCCAAGGTCTTTCACACATACCTTGACAGGTAGTTTTCAACTTAAAGCTGTTTGTTTAGTGACCGGCACTGGGGAAAAAAAGTGACTTATGACCGTTTCCCCCTCTTACAACCCTTGCAACATCCTCATATTCATGTGGTCAGAATTCAGGCGCTTGGCAACTGGCTTGTACTTATGCAGTGTCCCAGGGTCTTGTGATCGTCTTTTGCGGCCTTCCAACAAGCAAGATCAATGGGGAAGCCAGATTCACTTAACAACAGTGTTGGTAACTTAATAACTGCATTGATTCACTGAACAACGGTGGCAAGACAGGTTGTAAAATGGTCACCAAACTCAATAGCTGTCTTGATTAGCAGTGGAAATATTGGGCTGAATTGTGGTCATAATACAACTTAATCCTTCTTTAACCCAAAGCACAGCTGGCTTCAAATAGATAATTCAGATGCATTTGTGGCTGCTGCCCATGATTGTTGAACTACTGTCTCCAGCAGCCACAGCGAGTACTGAGAGATGCTAGGAGTTGTAGTTCAACAACAGCTGGAATGACAGGTGTTGCTTGCCTTTATGTACATGAATTTTTTAAAAATCTCAAATTGCCCTACCTTCTATAAAGTAACCTCTTGGAGTCCTCTCACCTTGGGCATTCCAGTAAAGAAATTCTCTAGTTCTGGTCTGGAAAGGAAATACATACATACATACATACATAAAAGCCAAATGTTGTTATGTAAAGTCTACATGTTACTTTAAAAATGGTAAAATTTGACACAGTATCAACCTGATCACAAAGAAACATTTAACCTGTTTAAAACAAACTTAGGACCACAACTACAGTATTTTATCCAGTTTTGGTCACCACACTATAAAAAAGATGTTGAGACTCTAGAAAAAGTGCAGAGAAGAGCAACCAGGATGATTAGAGGACTGGAGACTAAAACATACAATGAATGGTTGCAGGGACTGGGCCTGGCTAGTCTAGGGAAGAGAAGGACCAGGGGAGACAGGAGAGCAGTCTTCCAATATTTGAGGGGCTGCCCCAGAGAGGAGGAAGGGCTCAAGCTATTTTTCAAAGCACCTGTAGGCCAGACAAGGAATAATGGATAGAAACCGATCAAGGACAGATTCAACCTGGAAATAAGGAGAAAATTTCTGACAGTGAGAGCAATCAATCCATGAACAGAAGTTGCCTTCGGAAGTTGTGGGAGCTTCATCCCTGCAGGCTTTCAAGAAGAGACTGGACTGCCACCTGTCAGAAATGGTGTAAGGGTCTCCTGCTTGGGTAGGGGGGTTGGACTAGATGACCTACAAGGTCCCTTCCAACTCTGTTAATCTGTATCTGTAAACAGTATTTAATCCACACAGCTTGGGAGCCTACATCCAAGCCTCTGCATCCCACCCACCCATCCCCCATTGCAAAATACAGGACCATGTTTTTTTGACCATGTCAAAAAAAGTGAAAAAAGTGACTTACGATCGATTTTCACACTTAGCAATTGTTGCACCATCCCCCATGATCACATGATTAAAATTCTGGCAACTGGCATGTACTTATGACAGTTGCACTGTCCCACCAGGTTCATGTGATCACCATTTGTAACCTCCCCTGCTGGAGGGTTCCTACAAGCAAAGTCTGTGGGGGAAAGCCAGATTCACTTAATGATGGTATGATTCCTTTAACAACTGCAGTGATTTGCTTAACGACTGTGGCCCCAAAAAACCCAACGTTGCAACACAGGGCAAAACTCTCTTATAACACTTTGTCTTGCTGAGCAGGGGAAATTTTGGGCTCCATTGTGGTCATAACTCAATGTGTTGACCCAAAGGGGTGTGAAAGCAACAAAGTCACAAAAGTAGGTAAAGTCCCTTTAATGCCTCCAACTTGGCCCCCAATGTCCAGTTATCACTGGCTGGAGAAAAAACTCTCCCAAGAGCAGTGTTTAAAGGAAAGAAATTCCATCCAAACTCAAAGTACATTTAAATTATAAATAAAAACCAACACAAACCACGCTGCAGCAATTAGCGAGACAGAGCAGGATAAGGAATTGCAGAATTCAAAAGATAACAAAACACACACAGTTGGGAGGACGCCAGAACCCAGATAGGACTTGACAAACAAAGATAATGCATGCTTTGCTTCCAGCAAGGTTCTGTGCGCAAACGCCCTTTTTAAATCCTGTTTTCCCAGCTGCAGCTAATGAAGGGAATCAGGGCCTTTTCCTCCCCCATAACCCACGTTGCTCCCTTATCCATTCTTCCCTGCATGCCCTAGGATGCAGAGGGAGTGGGCCTGGATCTTCCTCTGAATGCCCAGCCGGACTGTGCCCTTCCCCAGTTTCCTCCACAGCCACCGGAGCCACACTCCCACTCCCTGTCAGCTGTTCGACCTCCCCCTCAGGCAAACAATAGATACAAACTCAATGTAAACCGCTCCAAACTCAATTGCAGAAAATACAACTCCAGCAACAGGTGGTCAATGCCTGGAACTCACTACCTGACTCATTGTTGTTACATCCTCAAACCCCTCAAAACTTTTAACCTTAAACTGTCTACCGTGGACCTCACCCCATTCCTCAGAGGCCTGTAAGGGGCTTACATAAGTGCACCAGCGTGCCCACTGTCCCTGTCCTATAGTTCCCATTTATTCATACTCATGTATTATGTACATACTTACATTTATACTTATATGTTTATATGTTATGTTCGTACTTCTACTTGTTTTCTCATACATGCTTGACAAACTAAACTAAATAAAATGAAATGAAATGAAAATAAGGTCCGGCAACAGCAGCTATCTGGTTTGTATAAACGTGGGCCCCCCCTCAGTGTTCTCTTCACAATGCTGGACAAAGGAGGGCCAACCTGGTGTCTCAGCTAGGAATCTTCCCGGTGACACAGCTGTAACCAATACAAACACCATCCTGGACAATCTGGAGAGACCCTGGCAACCTACTTGCAGTCTTGCTCACAAAAAGAAGGAGCAAACAATGCCATGGAGAGGTGGAGGGCCCATCCAAATCTTAAATATTTCATTAGACAACAGAGGGATGTAGGGTTTTTTTTCCCTCCCAAAACCCAGGGGGGAGAAAAGAGACTGAAGAAGAGCGAGGAAAAAGCAAACACTCATTTTGAAGCAAGCTGAAAGAGAGGGGCACACAGAGAGAGAGAGAGAGACGACTCGGGAGGAATATAAAGGGGGCACCTGAGCTGGGTTTGAACCCCAGTGCGGGTGGTTAGAGAGTGACATTGTGCAAATGTAAAACCCCAGTTGCTGTGGCTAAGACGACACATCGAAATCTGTGCAAATGCAAGCCACAGACTGTAGCACAAACAATAATGTGGTTTGAATTCTAATTTGGTTGTGTAAAATAAGAAAATGTGTGCAGTCTGCTACAATTCCCAAAAGCGATCTACACAGGCTGTGGGTGCACCCTTGGATGTTTATGGTTGAAGAGCGATATGGAATGAAGTGTCCTTTAAAGAAAAAAAGGCATTTTAGTGCTCTTGGGACAGAAATAAGTAGGAGAAACAGGTGCCTCTTTATTTTTTATAATCGAGACTGGCAGCTCATAAGGGGTTGCCAAATTCCAGATGGCAACAGCCAAGAGAGACAGGTGAATTGTACTCTCTGCTCCCATCTAATGTCTGTCTGGGGGGTTGCACCTCAAATTCCACTTGTTTGAGATGGATGGCCATATAAATAAGATAGGTAGATAGATAGACAGATAGGTAGACAGGTAGACAGGTAGGTGGATAGATAGATAGATAGATAGATAGATAGATAGATAGATAGATAGATAGATAGACAGACAGACAGACAGACAGACAATGCTGAATGGATGGATGGATGATAGATAGGGTGGATGGATGGATGGATGGATGGATGAAAGGGTGAGAGGGAAGAAGGATGGATGGATAGATGGATTATAGATAGGTAGATATTATGGAAGGAGGGAGGATGGATGGATGGATAAAGGGATGGATAAAGGGATGGATAAAGGATGGGTATGATAGATAGATAGATAGATAGATAGATAGATAGATACATACATACATACATACATACATACATACATACATATGCTGAATGGATGGATGATAGATAGGATGGGTGGATGAGTGGAGGATGAATAGATGATAGATGATAGAAAAAAAGAGAAGATGATGGATGGTGGATGAAAGGTGAGAGGAAAGGAGGATTGAGGATGGATGATTATAATAGTAGATATTATGGAAGGAGGGAGGATGGATGGATGGATGAAGGGATGGATGAAGGATGGGTATATAATAGATAGATAGATAGATAGATAGATAGATAGATAGATATAGATGGATAGATATGCTGAAATTGATGGATGGATGATAGATTGGATGGATGGATGGATGGATGGATGGATGGAGGATGAATAGATGATAGATGATAGAGAGAAGAAGAGAAGATGATGGATGGATGGATGAAAGGGTGAGAGGGAAAGAGGATGGATGGATAGATGGATGGAATAGATAGGTAAATATTATGGATTGAGGGAGGATGGATGGATGAAGGGATGGATGAAGGGATGGATGGGTATGATAGATAGACAGACAGGCAGACAGACCCCAGGTTATGTGGAAAGGGCATCCTTCTATTTCAGAGGGAAGCCAGGTAGGGGCCTCTTCAGCAAGGCTGAGGTCAATGCAAAGATCTAAAGTTCCGTCTCTTAAACACTTCTTAATATCGCCTCTTTCCCCCCGCCCCATTTGCCAAATGACCTCCAGCCCACCCCCCTCCAGAGCCTTTCTCTCCTGCCTCTTCTCTTTACGTTGGCCTCTGGTGAATAGGACCTTCGAATCCGCTTCGTACTTGATTTATCAACCCTCTTTAAAGACACTTATGAATAATTCAGAATGATGTGAGATTATGAGGAGGATCGTGTTCCCTTCCAGCCCCCCTCACCCCATTCCCAACCTTGAATCTTTTTCTCTCCCTGCAGCTCCACACCTCTCAGGCACCAAGAGATGGGCCCAGACTGCTGTCAGTTAGATAAATATAATCTATTGCCAATTAAGGGCTCTTTTGCTGTCTCCTTTTCACAAGGAAACACATCGAATTAGGGTAGCTGCTCCCAGGAACGCTGACAATTATTGATTGTGAGAATGGAAAGCCTCCTTTTATTTCTTTTTTATTTTTATTTAAAAAAAAAATACAGCTTGGGTCAGTTGAGCACTTCGCCTTGGCATGTAAATAAGATCTGACATAGTTTTTTTTTTCCAGTGGAAAAAAAATTACTACCGAAAGCTTTGATTTCTCTTGTTCTGGGCTCCTAAAGACATTTAACAGTCTAAAAAGGGATGCAGCTATGGATCCTTTCCCCTCCCACTTCTCTGACTTTATTTATAATTTAAATAAATAGATTAGCCTCTGACACTCTGGATCAACTGGTTTGAGTCTCTGCAAAACCTCAAGGTGTGCTTGGTTAACTTAGCTGGGACGCACTTATGCAGGGTGACTTAAACGAGATTTGTTTACATAATTAACTCAATTGTCTGGATTCTCCTTGCGCAACTGAACCATAAGCAAAGTTCAGGAGCTGAGTTTGCATCACCTACCGACTAAAAATGGTGTTGGGAGATTTGTAGTTTAGGGTAACAGATAACAGATAATCAGAGTTGGAAGGGACCTTGTAGGTCATCTAGTCCAACCCCCCACCCAAGCGGGAGACCCTACACCATTTCTGACAAACAGCAGTCCAATCTCTTCTTGAAAGTCTCAAGGTAGGTAGGTAGGAACCAGAAGGTGTGACAGGAAAGCCTTCATTTGCGGAGCAATTCCTATTTATTGGGCAGAGAAGGCCAGGATTACGACTACCCCCCAGGAAAAGAGGAGAGAGATAACTTTAATAAAAGAAGACAAAATACAGCTTAGACCCTAAGCAAGCATACTTCATTAGCAGCATGCGGTGCAATGTAAGAACCAGGCCTATAATTTAAACAGAAGTTCAAGATATATGTATATTAGGCTTGCATTTAATCCAGATTTGCTTCTCAATTTATGACCACCCAACATTTCTTTGTTGCTATGCGAGATAGTTGTTCAGTGAGTTTTAACTTGTTTTACGACCTTTCTTTGTTAAGGGAATTGCTGCAGTTGCTAAGTTAGTCACAGTGTTGTTAAGTAAATCGGACATCTCCAGTGACTTCGCTTGTCAGAAGGTCGCAAAAGGGATTCAAATGACCCCGGGGATATACAACCGTCATAAATATGAGTCAGTTGCCATCTGAATTTTGATCAAGTGACCATGGGGATGCTCTAATAGTCCTAAATGGCTTTTTTCAATCCCTTTGTAACTTTGAACGGTCACTAAATGAATTGTTGTAAGTCAAGGACTACCTCTGTTTCATAAAGACTCTTCAGAATAGAACAGAACAGAATAGAATATAGGATAGACAGAACAGAACAAAACAATAGATAAGAGAATAGAGAATAGAATAGAAATAGAACAGAACAGAATAGAATACAGAATAGAATAGAATAGAATAGAATAGAATAGAATAGAATAGAATAGAATAGAACAGATTAGATTTCTTTATTGGCCAAGTGTGATTGGACACACAAGGAATTTGTCTTGGTGCAAAGGCTCTCAGTGTATATAAAAGAAAAGATGCATTTGTCAAGAATCATAAGGTACAACACTTAATGATAGTCATAGGGTACAATAAGCAATCCAGTCATACTAGGAAACTGTCAACATAAACCATAAGGATACAAGCAACAAGGTTACAGTCATACAGTCACAAGTGGGAGGGGATGGGTAGTAAGGAGTGATGAGAAGATTAATAGGAATAGTAGTGCAGACTTTGTAACTAGTTGGACAGGGTTGAGGGAATTAGTTGTTTAGCAGAGTGATGGCATTCGAGGAAAAACCATCCTTGTGTCTAGTTGTTCTGGTGTGCAGTGCTCTGTAGTGTCGTTTTGAGGAAGGAGTTGAAACAGTTTATGTCCAGGATGTGAGGGGTCTGTAGATACTTTCACAGCCCTCTTTTGGACTCGTGCAGGATACAGGTCCTCCATGGAAGGCAGGTTGGTAGCCATTGTTTTTTCTGCAGTCCTAATTACCCTCTGAAGTCTGTGTCTGTCCTGTTGGGTTGCAGAACCAAACCAGACAGTTACAGAGCTGCAGATGAAAGACTCAATCATTCCTCTGTAGAAGGAATCCATAAAGTGGTTTAAAAGGGAATTGAAGCACACGGGAAAGAGGGAGAGATTTGAAGTCTTGCCGTCCATAGGATGAAACCTATGGAACATGCAAAGAAGTGACTTTGGCCTAATTCGTTTTTTTTTTCCCCTCTGTTTATTTTGGATTTGATTCCAAACCCCGAAAGCCAGAATGAGGTCCCAGGTTTTCCATCTAATCCAAACAGTTATTCGTTAACTTAGGGAAGGTTTGTTGCCCCCTTCTGTTTGCCAGGGAGACAGCAAAGGCTGGGGGGGGGGCTGTTTATCTGCCCATCAGTCAATAACACCGCATCGCCTGCCCCAGAGGTCACCCGGTGGAGGCTGGAATTTTAACCCAAGGGGCTGGACGCCTTCCCTGCTCTCTCACCAGGCAGTCAGTAACTCAAGCACCCTGGATTTATTCAGCTCGAGATCTTCAGGTTTCAAAAGGATAATCTGGGAATAATTGGGAGTTAAGGAACACCGCTGCCCTTCACCCCACATCTTATGCCATTCTAATTTGAGGGGCCGATTGGACCCAAATGATCACGATTGCCTTAGGGTACCTCAATAGGGTACCTTAATAAAAGGGATGAGGTGGCTCAGGGGCTAAGACGCTGAGCTTGTCGATCAGGAAGGTCGGCAGCGGTTCGAATCCCTAGCGCTGCGTAACGGCATGAGCTCCCGTTGCTTGTCCCAGGTTCTGCCAGCTAGCAGTTTGAAAGCCTGTAAAGATGCAAGTAGAAAAACAGGGACCACCTTTGGTGGGAAGGGGACAGCGTTCTGTGAGCCTTCGGCACTTAGTCCTGCCGGCCACATGACCATGGAGACGTCTTCGGACAGTCTTCGGCTTTGTAACGGAGATGAGCAGCGCCCCACTAGAGCCAGAAACGACTAGCACATATGTGTGTGGGGAACCTTTACCGTTTAGCTTAACAGCCTTGCTGGTTAGTCACAGCACAGGACCAAGAACGAGGAGCTCTGGAGGATACTAGCAATCTCTCTTTCTCAAACTCAGCCCCTCTTTTCTTCCCAAAGCCTTTGAAAATAAATCAGTGGATTGGTGGGGAGCTCCAAATTCAATCGATCCATCAAGTATTGGATGATTGCTATCGTGTCACCCCGAGTCCTTTTCTCCAGACTGGCTAAACCCAAATCCTGCAATCCGTTGTGGTTCGCCGGCAGCCGGTGCAGCCGGCAGCAGCATCAGACAGCGAGGAAGAAAGGGGACCAGAAGGCCCCATTTTATTATCACCTTTCTGGCCACGGCTGCTTAAGCGAATCACTGCAGTTGTTAAGTTAGTAACATGGTCATTAAGTGAACCTGGCTCCATCAGAAAAGATGATCCCGTGACGCAGGGACGGAGCCAGTTGCCAAGCGGCCGAATTTTGATCACGTGACCATGGAGGTACTATAAGGGTCATGTAATAATAACAGATAATCAGAGTTGGAAGGGACCTTGAAGGTCACCTAGTCCAACCCCCCGCCCAAGCGGGAGACCCTACACCATCTCTGACAGATGGCAGTCCAGTCTCTTCTTGAAAGCCTCCAGTGATGAAGCTCCCACAACTTCCGAAGGCAACTCTTGTTCCATGGGTTGATTGCTCTCACTGCCAGAAAGTTTCTCCACGCAGAAAGTGTGAAAAAAGGTCCCCAGTCACGTCATAACAGTCACTAAACAAACAGTTGTAAGTCGAGGACTACCTATAAAATCCACAAAACCAGCCTTGGTAACATTTTAAAAGTGTTTGGAGGTTAGTTCTCATGGATATGAGTCACACCAAAATGCTCTGAAAATTGAGAAAGCTCTCCTCTGAGGCAGAAACTCTGCAATTTCTAGAAGTCGTAGGCAGAGAACTGTGTTAGCCTACGGTGGCCAAAAATTATAGGGAATTTCTTTGGGAGCACTTTAATATGTTTGAGTATTAAAGGCATATGTTTTCATCCATACAGCTCACTACACCCAATGCATACCTTTCTGCAGTTTCAGTAAATGCTAGACTTCTAGAGTTTCGGTGAAACTAACAAAATCACCCCAAGGAAGGGATTCATGGTTGGCCCAATCTTGCAAAAGGCTTGAGGCTACCCTTAATGGGGATGGGTGGGTTGTGTTTTACTAGTTCTTCCCCAGAGATTAAATTTTTTTAAAAAAAATTTAAATTACACATAAAAAAAATAAAGCCACTGCAGGATGAACTTTCTGCAGACTTAAAAGTTTCTTGCGCTAAAGGCTCTTTTGCATTCTTCCTTTCAGGGAATATGACCAACTCCAAACAGACCAGAGTTGGAAGGGACCTTAGAGGTCTTCTAGTCCGACCCCATCTCAAGCAGGAAACCCTATACTATTTCACACAAAAGGATTCTCTTCTTAAAATTGGAGGCCTTTCATAATCGACCAGGATAACACTCTAACTGTGGAACGGAGTCATTTCATCATGTAATTTAGAAGAATATACAACTGCTCTTGGATATGGAGGCTCGACTTAGCAGTGAACTTGCAACCCGATACAGATAAGTGCAACTGCGAACAGTGAACTCGACATCCGGACGGCACAAATAACGAAGTTTAAATGCTGATCCTAAGAGACAGACTTTCCACAAAGTGGCTGAAGAAAAAACACATCCCTCTCTGTATGCGTCTTGGTGAAACTTTTAGCCCAGAGGCATTTCAGCAATTATAAGCCTTTCTCTCAGCAAGTTCTAAAACGAGAGTGGCTTGCTTATATTTATTCTTTGACTCTCCATTTTTTCCCCCCCAGCCCTCAAGGTTTGAGGCTTGGGAAGGAATCTGTCTTAATCAGAGCCCTGGAAATTACGAAGCAAGAGGTGCTTGTGTGTGTGTGCGCGTGCATGATAACTTTTAAACAAAAGGAAGAGAACAAATTAAATCACCATCTAATTTGATGAACCGACTGGTTGTTGCACCAATCTTTTCTGGAGGCCCCCTTCATTTTAAAACTCTTTCTCTCTCTCCCTCCTCCTTCACCTCTTAAGAGTCAGCTCTAATGAATAAGGTACAATTGGAGTTTAATAGGCTGCATCGTGCTTTAACATCTGATCCCGTGGCAACTGCTCTTTTCTCGAGATTTTAAACAGCCTGAAATGCTGTTCATTGTCCCACTTAAAACGGGCGATGGGCTCCCCCGATGGGGCTGGGGTGGGCGTATGTATCAATTTGTTTGTGCCTTCTCTCCAAGGCAGACCCTTCCTCTTTCCTGACTTATGAATAGGTGGGGAGGGGAGAAGGGCCTGAAGAAGGAGACAATGAACCAGATGATTTGGCTCCAAGGAGACCGTGGGTCCACTCTCGGCTGGAATGGTGACATATGGTCCACCTCGGAGCTAAGCCGTAGCTTTTCAATAGCGAAAACTTGTACCTCTCTGCACAAGAGACGGGCATTCGTTTTTTTACGGCCATCCATTCATGCCTCCTCCGTTTTTTTATATTATTTTTTTTTAACGTGGCTTTGTTTTCTTTTCCACGGGGCGGGGGGGAGGGATAGGAGGAAAAGCCAACATCCAATGTTGACCAATGGAAAACAGAGGCAGGGTGGAGTGGCAGGCCATGCTGGAAGAAAGAAAGAAAGAAAGAAAGAAAGAAAGAAAGAAAGAAAGAAAGAAAGAAAGAAAGAGAAGTAACAGAAATGCTCCTGTTTACTTTCTGCTGCCTTGGAGGAACGGGGTGAAGTTGCAGCCCTGTGCAAAGAAGGGGGCTTCAGGGGTGCTTGACAAAGCCCCCTCCCCTCCTTTTCTCTCTCATTTTGCTCTGCCTCGCTTTGGAGGCCTTCCTCTAAGAGCAGGAAAACATTCGACACATGCACAGAAGTTTCTCCTGGCTAGGAAAGGGGTCAGTCAAGCAGGTAAAACCATATCAAGTGCCTGGATAAAGCATCACTGATTTCCTGGACACCCCCAAAAAAGGGGGCTGCTCTCACTGCCATAGTACAAAGACCCTCACTAGCTGGTGGAAATAGAAAAACAGGTGCCTTTGATTTTTGCATTTAAAATGATGCATGTCTTTAAAATAGAGTAGAGTAGAGTAGAGTAGAGTAGAATGGAATGGAATGGAATGGAATGGAATAGAATAGAATAGAATAGAATAGAATAGAATAGAATAGAATAGAATAAACAGAGTTGGAAGGGACCTTGGAGGTCTTCTAGTCCAACCCCCTGTTTAGGCAGGAAACCCTACACCGCTTCAGACAAATGGTTATCCAATAGCTTTTTAAAAACTTGCAGTGTTGGAGCATTCACAGCTTCTGGAGGCAAGTTGTTCCACTGATTAATTGTTCCAACTGTCAGGAAATTCCTCCTTAGTTCTAAGTTGCTTCTCTCCTTGATTATTTTCCACCCATTGCTTCTTAACCTGCCCTCAGGGGCTTTGGGGAATAGCTTGACTCCCTCTTCTTTGGGGAAGCCCCTGAGATACTGGAACGCTGCTATCATGTCTCCCCTGGTCCTTCTTTTCATCAGACAAGACATACCCAGTTCCTGCAACCATTCTTCATAAGTTTTATCCCCCTAATCCTCTTTGTCGCTCTTCTCTGCACTCTTTCTAGAGTCTCAACATCTTTTTTACATCATGGCAACCAAAACTGAATGCACTATTCCAAGGGTGGCCTTACCAAGGCATTATAAAGTGGTATTAACACTTCACGTGATCTTGATTCTACCCCTCTGTTTATGCAGCCTAGAACATGTCAACATTCCTCTGTGCATATAATTGGGGGCCTCAGTTTCACAGGTAACAAAATCGCATTCAATAACTTCCTGTTCCAATAGCAGAGGCAGTATTCAGCAGGTTCTGACCAGTTCTGGAGAACCAGTAGCAGAAATTTTGAGTAGTTCGGAGAACCAGCAAATCCCACCTCTGACTGGCCCCACCAACCCCATCTCTCCTCTGCCTCCCATTGAGTCCCAGCTGATCAGCTGGGTCTTCTTTGGTTGCCCTGCACAGGAGAACGGAGCTGGAAAGCAGGTAAGGGGGATGGGGAGGGAAGGGATTTTGCAATAACCTTCCCCTGGAGTGGGGTAGGAATGGGGATTTTTTTATAATATCCTTCCCCTGCCACGCCCACCAAGCCACGCCCACAGAACCGGTAGTAAAAAAATTTGAATCCCACCACTGCCCAATAGACATATACCTTAACCATCTGGAGGGCATCAGAATATGGAAAGCTGATTTGGTGTAGGTCAGAATAACGTCCACCATGTTAACTCCTGGATTCATGCCACTCACTCAGCCATAATATGGTTCTGTTCTGTTCTGTTCTGTTTTGTAGAAAGTCAGCCACTGAGCTGTGTAAACTAGGCATCTGGCTTAACATGAGATCCTCGTCCAAGATACCTTTTTTTCAGCATGACCAAGAAAATCCATAATGCACCATGAAGGAAAAAAATTCCCTGTTTTTTGTGATGGAAAAAGCCAACATTGAGATATTACCAATGCAGCCATCAAATATGGGGTGTCCAGAGCAGACAAAAATGTAAACACATTTTGTGACTATAACAACCCACATACTCCCAGTTTAGATAAACGAATAGGCAAGTTTTCAATCACCCCTCAGTTAGGACTGGGTTCAAATGCATGATTTATTCTTACATAAACATGTGCAAACAGAACCGTATAATCAATCTTTCAGAGGGAAATAAATACACTGCCACCTACTTACATTATGTTCAATTCGCCTGATATTCTTCCTTAGACACCACTTGATCTTACATCAGCCATTGGGTTTTTTTCCAGCAACTTAAATTAAAAAAAAAAAGTCTTCATTAATAAACAGGTAATATATCTGATGAATTAGCTCGACCCATTTTGTCTCCTTCAGTCTCCAATAATAATTCACCCCAAAACTATCCTTAAGATGGTTTTAGTAATTAAAACCTGCGGCTTTAACCCCAAAACTTACAGATGAGGTTTATATAACACACTAAGCACAATCACTCTGAATCTTAACAAGTGCATGGGCACAAATGTTCTCACCATTAGGAGAAATTTCCTAAAAATTAGCAAGCGGAATTTTCCTAAAAATTAGCAAGCCTTCAGAAGTTGTGGGTGCTCCATCACTGGAGGCTTTTAAAAATATATTGGACAGGAATGGTATATGGTCCCCTGCATAAGCAGGGAGTTGGACTACGAAACCTTCAGGGTCACTTCCAATTCTGTTTTTTCTGAAACCTCTGAAACAATTGACTAAGCTTAGATACTTTTAAACTTGTTAATTTCTTTATGTCCTAATATGTTGTACATTCTAACTTTTTTGGTTTATGGTTTAGATCTAGGAAACAAGTTAATTTAGGTTCAATGCAGGATGTAAATTTAGCTACAGAGAAGTATCTTTGAGCATGTATAGAATTCTCTAGCTGAAGGATTTTATTTTAGGACAATTACCCCCAGATTATTAGACAGTCCCTCTAATTATGCTCATAGATACATCCACAGTGTAGGATGCTCTAAAATTCAATTTCTAAATCGGAGAACTCTATATGCCTACAGATTTTTTTTAATCGTACCCTGCACCCTGCCTGCTCTCTTTGTGAAACTTCACCAAATTGCCTATGCTATTTCAAAATCTCCAACTGTATATAAATAATGATATACAACCTTGGATTTTTCATTCCAAACGTCCAAGGATTTCATGTTTA
>CM019158.1:6334099-6374099 GCA_009733165.1 Naja naja | reverse complement strand
AAATGAAGTATAAACATGACAAGGAACAGCACTAGGAAGATATATGTCTTGATTACTTAAAGTAAGAATAACTTCTTTGCACTTTCTCCCCTCTCTAACAGAATGTGTTCCCGAACTTTTTCCAAAATCAAGATCCAGAAAATGGCAGGTGCCAGGCATTATTCCACAGGAGAATATGAGATAATTTTTCTCCTCCCCACCTTCTGCTTCCCATCTTCACTCCAAACAGGTCCAACATGCAGAATCAAATCCCTGGGAAGATAAGGTAAGCCGTTATGCGAAAAGGATGGGTCATCTCGGACTGACCATAATTCAAGAAGCCCTTTGGGTTTACCATACAAGAGAATTTTTATTGCCTTTATTTTTCTTAAAAACACTCTCCTGAATTTCCTTTCTGCCCCACTCCCTCCTTATTTTTGTGAATCTTATTCAGTGGAAGGGCCTTGGCACTGAAGGTGGCTTTTAAAACTGTTTTTTTAAAGCAAGTAATTGAGCTCATAAAACGATGACATCATGGTTAGGACCACACTGAACAGGCTAACCCAGGGGTGGGCAAACTTTTTGACTCGAGGGCCACAATGGGTTCTTAAACTGGACCGGAGGGCCGGAACAAAAGCATGGATGGAGTGTTTGTGTGAACTAATATAAATTCAAAGTTAGATTACTTCACGTAGCCTTCTGGGAGAGCAAGAGAACCTGCCACTCTTTCGGCTCCGCGGGCCGGATAGAACAGCCGAACGGGCCGGATCCAGCCCCCAAGCCATAGTTTGCCCACAGCTGGGCTAACCTTAAAAGCTTGGGTTATTCTGGTGTGGATAAAGCAGGTATGCATACAAGCTAGGAATGCCTGATCCTTCTGTAGCTTAGCATGCTGCTATGTGTGGTATTGTTTAGCTCCTTGCATCATTTTATGACCCAGTGGAATTCCTATCTGTAACCATCAGTAATGGTATCTACATACACACAGACACACACACAAACACACACACCTGTTTCTGTCTGCCTCCTTTTTGATTGCCTTCCCCGTCTGCAAGGGCAAGAAAATTGGGTTGGGTCTGCATAAGGTTGACTCAGCCTTCCATCCTTCCGAGGTGGGTAAAATGAGGACCCAGATTGTTGGGGGCAAGAGGCTGACTCTGTAAACTGCTTAGAGGGGGCTGTAAAAAGCCCTGTGAAGCAGTGTATAAGTCTAAGGGCTATTGTTATACCAATCAGTAAAACAGTTTCCCTATAGGCATGCATATGCACACCAACGTGCCAACTGTCCCTGTTCTCTTTTATTCGTATCCATTTCATGTATTAATAATCATGTTTATACTTGTATCTGTTGTCTAATACATGCTCGACAAACAAAATAAATAAAATAAATGGATAAAATATGCGCAGCTTAGCATGTTGTATGAATTGTATGGTTTGGGAATGCTGGCCAGCAATTTAGGGCATTAGCCAATCCAGCCACAGTAATTAATTAAAGGAACTATGGCTTTGCTTGGGGCAAGAACACGTATATAGTATTGGATGCCAGATTTTTTCAGGCACCTTTCGTGAGGGTTTGTTTTTTTCCCCTGTCTAAATGGCACAGAAATCACACAGTTATGTTGGCCCTTCCTAGTGCTTCCAGCCACTGGCACATACTAGTCAATTTAGCAGGCCATAGCTAAGTTTGTTTAAATTTTGTTGAAAATTCTGTTGAAAAAAGGGTAACTGTGTTAAGCGTGACATCCTTTCATGGATATCTTGCCTTTTCCTCAGCTTCTGCCACCCTTCCCATGAAAGCCCCAGAGTTGCTTCTGGCATTCTGTCTAAACAGCTTATGATGGTAAGTGGGAAAGAGAAGGCATGGAGGGGCGGAGGGAACAGTTTGATTGCAGGGACGAGAAAATAAATCAAAAATATCCACCATGCTTTGGGGGGCAATTGAAGGGCAGCTGGTGACGAGCATGTGTATTGCTGTGGTTCTTGCAACAGAATCTGATGCTTCTCTGTGTTATAAAATATGTTATACTCTTTAATGTATTTTAATTGAGTAGATTAGAGACCAATAATTAATCCTAAATCTTCCAGTTGTAGTTATTTTAACTGAAAGTGACACAAGCATTTATTTATTTTGTTATAAATGTGTAACATAGTATAGGTTGAGGAGTTTGTTCACTCTGATTTTCTTGCAGTGTGTGTAGGGCCCACAGGAAGCTTTGAGAGTGGCAAGTATCTGCAAACAATCAGGAAATATGATTTATTTTTTTCCCACAGAGGTGTAGTTTCTAAATCAGGAGTTGGCTACTTGATGCCTTCCAGATGTTCTGGGTTGCAACTTCCAAATCTGTAGGCTGCATGCCCATTATGGAAGCCGCAGCCTGAAACATCTAGAGAACAGCTGACTGCCCATCCTTGAGAAACAACAATTACTGATATAACTTTTAATAGCATTAATTTTATTTGTGGGCACATTTTTAACTCAAGGGGCTCAATTTAAACCATGCGTAGAGTTCTGTGCAGGCCAGAATTCCAGGGACATCTACCTTTTATATTTAAGGACGTTTCTGGTTTAGAAGATAACTTTAAGATTCTAGCTGCATTTTTATCCTTCCTTATTATTCAACTCCAGTGGCATTTTAGCTAGAGGATGACAAGGACTAAGGCAAGGACTGGTTTGGCAACATAGTTTTTTGTGAGCTATAAATGACTGACTTTACTTGAATGACAAGAATTTTATAGTACATTTTGACCTGCATGAAGCCAGCCATAGAAACCCTCATGCTCTCTGCTGTTGATCTTGTTATTATTATCATCATTAATTTGAGGTTCTGATTTTTTAAATGTGAGAACAGGTTTTGTCGCTCCGCTGTGTAAACTAATCTCTTGTAAGTTAAGCTCCATCGCTATAGGGAAATGTTTTGGCCATATCCCTCTCTCTCCCTCCCTCTCTCTCCCCCCCCCCCTTTTCAAATTCCCAGTCTGGCTGACAAGAATGATATCTAAAATGTTCTCTATTTCTGGCTTTTAATTTGCATTTATGGGCTTGGGTTTCCAGGAAGAACCAATATTTTGTTTTAAAAAGGCATATGTATTCTGCAAGATATCATTAAAAGATGTAGCCAGCTGGTACATTGGGCTGGAAGGATGTACACCTAGATATGCAATACACAGTATTGTAACCAAACAAGTTAAAATTGGTCTGCATTTGTCTATTCTTCTGGCGCTAATTATAGAGAAGAAGCCGAACCGAAGAGCAGTGACAAAAAAAAAAAATCCAGGGTTAATTGCAGACTTTTCCAATTAAAAGAGTCAAGTACCCCAAAATAGCATTGAGCAATTTCTTGTAGCAGAACTGAATAGCTGAAGCTAAGAAAACCCAGTAACTTCACTCTACCATGAATATTTTAATTCAGTCTTTCCTCTGGCTTGTCATTCTACACGGGTAGTTCTCGACTTACGACCACAATGGAGCCCAAAATGAATGTTGCTAAGCGAGACAGTTGCGAAACGAATTTTGCCCCGTTTTACAACCTTTCTTGCCACATTGGTTAAACGCATCGTTGCAGTTGTTAAAGTTAGTAACACGGTTGTTAAGCGGATCTGGCTTCCCCATTGACTTTGCTCGTCAGACTGATCTGGGGGGGGTGTCACGTGACCCCCCCCCGGGACTCTGCATCCGTCATAAATATGAGTTGGTTGCCAAATGTCCAAAGTTTGATCATGTGACCTTGAGGATGCTGCAACAGTCATTAAGTGTGAAAACGGATCATACGCCAATTTTTTCAGTACCGTTGTGTAACTCTGAATGGCCACTCAGCAAACTGTTCTGCTGTAGTGTGATCCTTTCTGTGAGGCTAGCAACCTGTCATCATCATCATCATCATCATCATCATCATTATTATTTAATCTTTAGTGAGATTCACAGCCTTTGGGGCTGGTTGGTAGCTCAACAGCTCAAGTCCTAACCAAGGACCTAGGAACTGTTCAGGTAGGAACTGTTCAGGTAGCGTCGGAGGATATAAGCTGTTCCAAGTAGGGTGGGTTTTTTTTGTAGAATCAGGGTATTCAAGTCTGATAAATTCAGGATTTCTAAATAGCGAGGCAGCCCTTTAGGTATTGCTCCAAGGGCTGCAATCACAATTGGGATAACACATGATTTCTTTTACCAAAGTCACTCAACTTCAATTTGTAAGTCCTGATACTTTGTGATTTTTTTCTTGCTGCGTGTCTACAATTCGTGCATCATCAGGTATTGCAATGTCAATGAACCAAACCTTTTTCTTCAACTATTGTTATGTCAGGTGTGTTGTAGGTTGAGTGCCTGTCAGTCTGAATTCTGAAGTCCCACAAGATTTTGACTTCTCCCTTCTTCTTCTTCTTCTTCTTCTTCTTCTTCTTCTTCTTCTTCTTCTTCTTCTTCTTCTTCTTCTTCTTCTTCTTCTTCTCCTCCTCCTCCTCATTATTATTATTATTATTATTATTATTATTATTATTATTATTATTATTATTTTAAAGTCACAACAATCAGCATCTTGAGTTCTCCCCACCCCAGTGTCTGTCTGCATGACGCAGTCCGTTTCGTGAATGAACCCATTCTCCTGGCTTGGCACCCTGCCCTTAAATCAGGACCTAACCACCAAAGCAGGTTGAAACACTAAAAGCCCTTAGAAAAAGCAAACTTTCCAAACACACCCGAGCTGGTTTGTGGGAAGGAGGGGGTTGTGTGAACACAGCCAGTAACTAATCCCGTCTGCACGCAGGTTGTAAAATAATGCAGGCTCTGGAACTACTTGGACGGGTGGCAGGAGGAATCCGTCTGCAAGCGCATTAAAATAAGTTATGCAAGCGGCCTTTTCTCTCTCTGCCTCTCTCTCCCCACCACCTTCCTTATTGCTTTTGCTCGCCTGTCAACTGCAGGCTTGGTTGGTTGGCTTCCTCCTCCTCCCCTGCCGCCGCGCCACCCCCATGCCGCGGGAGGGAGGGGGAGCGGCGTGGCGGCTTGCCGGCAGCGTGCAGCTGTTGTAATGACATCGTACCACCCACTGCAGGCTGAGTTTCCAGTGTGAGGCGAAGAGGCTGTGTGTGCGGGCTGGGGCGGGCCGACATTTCCCCCCCCCCCAAGCATTGTGTCCTCTGTCACCGAGGATGGAGGCGGCTCCCGGTCGGACAGCCCGAACCGGATACCTTCAGTGACTGAAATAATAGGCCTGGTGGTGGGAAAAAAGAGGCCAAGGAAATCTCTGGGGAGGAATTAAGTGATGAATAACTTTCTCCCTCCCCCCACCTCCAGCTACGTTCCAGAAACAAGCCCCAGCCTGTGGCCAGCCTATTAGCTGAATGCCCTTTCTCTTCCTCCTCCTCCAACACCCTTCATTGCCCTTGTGGGAAAGGGAGGGGAAGGAAAAAAATAAGGCAGCCCTGCTCCGATTCCATGGCAGAAAATAAACTAGCCTGGTTTGGAGGGGGAAGGGAAAGATCAAGCAAGTTGACCTCTTTCTGGAGAGGCAGAAAAATTCCAAGGCGGGCGGGTGGGCGGGCAGATGGGGCGGATGGGCATGCCCTCTCTCCTCCTGTACGAGGTGGAGATTTGGTTTTACAAGGCAGCCCCAAAACACCTGTTCTCCATGCCTTTTATCTCACCCTGCCTCGCTAAGCCAGCTGCCTTCCGGATGTTTAAGCCCACGGCCTGGGAAGTTTGAGGTTTGCAATCCTACCTGGAAGGATGTGGGCTGGAGCGATGCTTTTTTTTTTTTCCTAGAGCGAGAAATGGACCTTCCGGGTTCAAGTTGCTGGTATCTCTAAAAGGACCGGCTTGGTTCTAGAATAGGAATAGAATAGAATTAGTTAGAATAGAGTTAGAATAGAATAGAATAGAATAGAATAGAATAGAATAGAATAATAGAATAGAATGAAGAATAGAATAGAATAGAATAGAATGAAGAATAGAATAGAATAGAATAGAATGAAGAATAGAATAGAATAGAATAGAATAGAATAGAATAGAATAATAGAATAGAATAGAATGAAGAATAGAATAGAATAGAATAGAATGAAGAATAGAATAGAATAGAATAATAGAATAGAATAGAATAATAGAATAGAATAGAATGAAGAATAGAATAGAATAGAATGAATAGAATAGAATAGAATAGAATAGAATGAAGAATAGAATAGAATAGAATGAAGAATAGAATAGAATAGAATAGAATAGAATAGAAGAAGAATAGAATAGAATAGAATAGAAATGAATAGAACAGAATAAAGAATAGAAAGAAGAATAGAATAGAATAGAAAGAATAGAACAGGGAATGAAAAACAGAATAGAAGAATAGAATTGAATAGAAGAATAGAATAGAATAGAAAAGAATAGAATAGAAGAATAGAATAGAATAGAAAGAAATAGAATAGAATAGAAGAATAGACTAGAACAGACTAGAATAGACTAGAGGAATGCAGAATAAAATAGAATAGAATAAGGAATAGAATAGAAGGAATGAAGAATAGAATAGAAAAATAGAAGAATAGAATAGAAATAGAATAGAATAGAGGAATGAAGAATTGAATAGAAGAATGGAGTAGAATAGAAGAATATAATAGAAGTAGAATAGAATAGGAATAAAATAGAATAGAACAGAATAATAACAACAACAGAATAACAGAGTTGGAAGGGACCTTGGAGGTCTTCTAGTCCAACCCCCTGCTCAGGCAGGAGACACTTGACTATACCATTTCATACAAATGGTTGTCCAATCTCTTCTTTAAATCCTCCAGTGTTGGAGCACTCACAACTTCTGGAGGCAACTTCCGTCCCACTATTTTGATTATTCTCACTGTGTGGAAATTTCTCCTCAATTCTAAGTTGCTTCTCTCCTTGATTAATTTCCATCCATTTATTTTTTATAGTTCTAATGTACACTGAAGATGGCATTTAATTTCGTTGTACGAGGAGGTGCAATGACAATAAAGTAAACTAAACTAAAAAAACTCTAGTGTTGGCTCACCTACAGGGGCTTATTGGACCCTAAACTGCCCAACCTTGGTAAAAGGAAATACTTATTCGGTTGTTGGGAGTGAAGCTAGTGGCCGCTTCTAGTGGCAGAGAGTTGTGCAGGTTTAATTCTACACCAATGAATTGGTCCTTGCTTTCTCCAAGTTATGAAATTGTGGGCAGGGATGGGTTAATCTTTAAGGCTGGTGTTCTGAAGGTGAAAAGCGTGTGGCAGAGGATGTAAGAATTGGCCTTCATTGATCCACTCAACAGAGTACCTAAACCCATTAAAGAGTGTGTTGCCTTCGGTCTCCTCCCCACCTTTAGAAGGGAGAGTTCAAAAGCTTCAACCTGCATTGTTATTTTCATATCCCGATGAGCATCCTTGGTATCATTTTTTGCCCAGTGCCAGTTTTCACTCCTTAACCATCCCATGCTCCATCAGAGACACCAGGGTGAGGGCAGTATTTGTGATTGATACGGACCCCAAACTATGGCCAGTTAGCCAGTGGGGAAAAGGCTATTATGGTTCAGCAGTCATTTCTTCTGAGAAAGGGAACTGAGAGGGCATCCAGTCTAACCCCTTTCTTCAGGCTGGGCCTGCAATGAAAAATCCTTTGCCGGTGTTTGCTCAGCCTTTGCCTAACCCAAGCCAAGACCACCATATCCTTAATTTCACTCTTGACTTAGTGACGGAGACTCTTAGGGACGCTAAGAATAAATAATCTCCTTTAGCTAATGCCCGGGCAAAATGTCCACCTGTTGTGATAAGTTTACTAATATCAAATGGTGGGCAGCAAGTCATTCTAGCTTAAATATCAACCAAGAATAAGCCTAAAAGAATGGACTCTCAGAAGCAGACTCCTGCTTGGAATGTGTGACCAGGGTATATCTTCCAAAAGGAAGTTCTTCTCAAAATTGTTACTTTTCTCCATGGTTGAAAACAGGCTTGCTAAGGGGAAAAAAGTTTGGATCCTTATCTCAATATAGCTAATGTCATCCTTAGCTCAGGCTGGCTCACTCTGCTAAGCCAACCCTGGAATGATGAGCAAGTTGGCCTGAATCTGAAGCTGTTCATCTTCAAGAATTGTGTCCTTTTCCAGAGACGAGACACTCCCCTCCCCCCCCCTCTCTTTCCACTTGGCTTGATCGTAAATGCTTTTAAAATCTTTCTGGTTTCTACAGCTTCTATGGTTTCCTGCATAAAACCTCAGAGGGTTTTGCTGGGGAGCTACGCCAGGCGATGCTCTTAAACCATCGATTTCCTATAGCATCTTAACTTCTCATTAAGAGGAAAGGCTGGCAGCTTCATTGTCCATGCAAAATGTGTGCTGGGATGGGTGTGGGCATGAGAGCACGCTCTGAGGCTGAATGGGACCACACATTGGCCAAAGAAATACAGGGGACTGCTGTCCATCAAGTCAACTCAGCTGCCATTTTGTGCGGCTTCTGGGGAGCGCTGGGACATCTCTTCGCTATTTTCCTTAAAATCCAAGGGTTAGAAACCACCATTGAGCAGTGTATGTATCCATTACAGACATCAGGTTAAAAACAAAGCTTGTAAGTGGACCGTTGAACTGTTCAGCTGGGGGGTCTCAGTGTGGAATTTGGACACATATTTTGAAGGGGGCATGGCCTGTTGTGTGAATTCAAGGGGAGGGACTTTGCTGACCTGGTCATCAGAGAGCTTGGTGTCAAATGAGAAAAATGGATTTAAATGTTTGGGTAAAGGGGATTGGAACTGTTTGCCTTACTTTGTGATTTAATTATTTTGAAGTGGGAAATGCTTTTCCTTCCATTTATTACAAGGTTCCAACAGTGGAGGCAGAGGACTGTGGGAAAAAGGGACCAGTTTCTTAACTGCCTTTAACAATAAAAGCTCCCTTCAAGTATTAAGATCATGAAAATTATGATTCAGGCAAGGAAATGTTTTGCAACCTTCCTTGTGTTCTAAAAGCAGGAATAACATTAAACTCTGTCTGTCTGTCATCTATCTATCTATCTATCTATCTATCTATCTATCTATCTATCTATCTATCTATCTATCCATCCATCCAATCTATTATCCATCTTTCTCCATCCTCTCTCTTATCTATCCATCCATCCAATTATCCATCTTTCTCCATCCTGTCTGTCTGTCTGTCTGTCTGTCTGTCTGTCTGTCTATCTATCTATCTATCTATCTATCTATCTATCTATCTATCTATCTGGCAGCATTTGGAGTTTCAGTGTTATGATTGTTTATTTGTTTATTAAACCAGAAAGGTTTCTGAGCAGCAAAGCAAGGAAGGACTTATATTTCTTTTTAAATGGTTTCCTTTCCAGTATGAAATTGATTTGCTTCTGCATCTAAAAAGCAAATCTACACCCCGAGCTTTCCTTAACATGTTTCAGTTTTGGAGAAAATAAAACAGCACCAGGTAGACACCAGATCCAATATGAAGCAGAACATCTAGTAGGGTTGTGAAATGAACAGCAATTTTTTTCCTACCCCTTAAGCTGCCGACAACAGGTTTCAGCACTAAGTGAAAAAGTGAACTGGTTGAGGAATTTGGTCTAATTTTCCATTCATTCTCCCACAAATGCACCATTTCTGGTTCCCTTTGCTTCAGACAGACTCTGCTGTTATCTACTTGAGATAAATTCTGCCTGCGGTTGAGACAGCCAGACAGAGCAACAATCTTTAAGCCCTTTTGGAACCATAAACGTGAGAACAGCCTGTTTTCCCAAGCGAGCTGGCATAGCCTCACTGCTCTGCTAATTAGCTTTACGTGTCAAAAGAGGCCCAACTGCTTTCTGGTCTCTTTTTCTCTTTGTATGCTGCAGGAATTCTTCACCTGTCCCACTCAGCTGATGGTGGTGAACTCATCCGCAGCCCACAGATCAGTCAAAGTTTGTTCTGGCGTCTGAGAAAACTTCCTAAAAGTTAGAAAGAATTGCACAGGCACATCCAACCCTCACATCTGTTGAACAGACGTGTGGGGGGGTGTTCCCCTGCCCTCTGCCATATTTTACTCTGTTCAGCTTTTAAACAACCTTCCTCTCTATCAGAACCTTGCTCCTTTCTAAAACGAAGAGGGCTGAATGAGGAGGAGGTTTTGCACCAGCAGAAGCAAAAAAGCATTTTAAAAATCTGGATTAAACAGCCAGAAATGCCCCATGTTTTCTTGCTGACGATCTCTTAAAAGATCACAAAGGTTAGTCTAGTGAAAAATCAAAACCTCCAAAATGAAATTGAGCAACAGTTTGCTGGATCTCTGGCGGGCATCTGCAGTAACACTAAAGAATTGTATTCTGTATGTTGAAGCATGTCAGTAATATTTTGTCATTATTCCTGCATATATACACCCTGGTCATTAGATGAAGGGTTAAAGGGCAGAATTTTGCCAGATTCAATAGTTTGCATTTCTATACAGGGCTGAGGAACATTCCCTGAGAGCTCCTGCCAATCAATGGAAAACCTGCTGTTCTTACTAATCAAATGGAATAAAGGGGGCGGGGTGGATAGTGTAAAAGCTCCTTCAAAAACCCACATTATTGGTGCCTGGTGTACAAATTAGATTTGATCTAGTTTTCTCAGATAGAATTGAAGAGTCTCGGGTGACTGGAAATGGTTTTCTCAGATAGAAAGATGGAACAAGGATTATATTCACGGAGCAAGGCCGAGCAAATAATTATTGCAATTGTACCACATATTAAGATGGGTGAGCGTTAACCTGGGTGAGGATATGTGTGGGGCTTTATAGATTTGTGTGAATTCAGGCCATCAGGCTACTTTGGAGTACATTTGAATTGTGGGCAGCTGGAACATGAGTTGGTTTAGTCATTAGGTTTAACAAGTTGTGTGAATACAGCCACTGAACTAGGAGGCTAGGTAGCAGGGTTGAATTATGGAATAACAGAGTTGGAAGGGACCTTGGAGGTCTTCCAGTCCAACCCCCCCACTTAGGCAGGACACCCTACACCACTTCAGACAAAGGGTTGTACAATCCCTTGTTAAAAACTTCCAGTGTTGGGAGCATTCACAATTTCTGGAGGCAAATTGCTCCACTGAGTAATTGTCCTCACTTTTGCTAGAGAATAATAATAATGTATAACCATCAAATTTATATGCCACCCGACTCCCAGTGATTCTGTTGTTAAAAGGGGAGCAGGGAACTTAAACTAGGAATTGGCTTCACAAGCCATGATTTTGTTCAGCCGCCACAATCTTAGCCTAATGCAACTCCCATATTCCTCGTGTGGCCTGATCAAGAAACTCAAGACATCCAAAAGACGGTGAAAGCCCTGTGGAGGCAGAAAGGTAACTTCAATAAACTTACCCAAAGCTAGTTAAGTTGTTGTTAAATCCTGGCAATTAAAAAAAAAAAGCACTATGCCAGCATACCAGGCACTCCAGCTTTGACACATCTGAAAGGAATCTGACAGATTCCAGACTTTATAGCCAGAAAGAACAGAGCTCCCAGGAGTTGGGAGGGAGGGAGGGAGGGAGGGAGGGAGGGGGGAGAAATGCAGGGTGTTTCCCTTCAAAATGTATTTGCAAGTTCAGGAGCAGATTGCCTTGGCCCATAAATCCTCTCAAGCCGGCCTGCGTCTTAAAGGGAAGACAAACAAGCTAGTTTATTTATTTTATCCATCTCTCACTCGTCTGGTGCGATCTCGGCGGCAACAGGCCTCTCGAGTCATGGGGAGGGGGATTGGCATCCTTTGTTCGGAACGGTGGGTCCCTTCGCTGGAGTGCAGCGAGCGGAGCAAGAATTTTGGCGCCAATCTGCCCCGCTTTGAAAGGGCCGCATTCCTCTCCCATTCGGACGGAGGCTAGATCCTGATTTGAGGGCTTGGGTGCGGTGAACCCATGACCCCAGAAAGCAAGGCTGCTTCTGTGGGGGCATTTCAGTTCAATTCATCAAATTAATGGCTTGAGTCGGTCTGCCCTGTCCCTCGGCAAGCTGGGACCGGCTGCAGGCCGGCCAGCCGGCTTGCGAGTTTCTCAGATCAGGCCTTTTTTTTGGGGGTGGGCACTGCTCTCCCTGCTTGGCACAATCCACTTCTAAACCAAAGATGGATCTGGTTTATTGCCAGCCGAACCACTCAGTTTGACTACCAGGCGCAACAGTGATCCCAGGGAAGGCAAGCTGGCCAACTTGTAGATTGTTATCATTCACTATGATCATTTTTTTATTACGACAGCGATGAGGAGGATGACCACGGATACCCTTATTTTTCAGGATAGGTATTTTTCCGTAGCAGATTACAAGCAACCTTCGCCCTTGTTTTTCCAGTTTAAAAATATATATATATATATATTGTTTCCAAAGGAACAACAAACTCCTAGGATTTTTCTGATGAGGCGAGGAGAAATAATCCAACTGAACAGACGTTGGAGAAGGTGGTTTGGCTGATTTTAGGATGGTTTCAAACTGGGCGCCTGGTGGTTGGGTTTTAGTCTCTTGCTCTTTGTTGGTTAAAGCCAGCCTGATGCCAGCCTTGGAAAGGCCTGGCGTGACATAACTCTTTGTCCTGGGGGCTGCTTTATTGCCCTGGATCAAACACAGAATAGAGATAATTACCTCTCTTTTAAGGCCAGGGCCCACGGCTTTGTTTATCCTTCCAAGAACAGGGGCGAGAGGTAAAACCTGCGCAACCGGGGGGAGGAAGCCTTTGAAAAAAAGAGAAGAAAGAAAGAAAGGCGGAGGAGAAACGCGCGCCAGGCTCGCTCCCAGCTTGGCACAGGACTCTTCATGCCCAGCCTCGGTCAACCTTCCTTGCCGCACGCGGGTGGCGGAGGGGGCTGCCTTCATCACGCGGGGTAACCTGGTTGCAGACACCCCCTCCTCGCCAGCCCTCCCCCGCCCCCAGATTGGGTGCGAGGCTGCTGCACGGAGGATCCGGGGCGTGGGAAGAAGAAATCCCCGGAGTTTAGCCAGGGTTCGGCAGCCCCCCCCCCCACGGCCGCCAAATTGCCAGCTTGGCCAGGCCGACGTGGCGCTGGCTCCCGAGCTGCGATCCGGCGCGCCAGGCCAGCGCGGCTCCGGTGGCTGTGCCAAGCGCTCCACCCTCGAAGCTTCCTCCAGCAGGCCGGGCCACCCAGCCGCGGGCTGAGCCAGGCGAGGGCTCCGTCACTCCCTCAACGCTCCAGCGCCCGGCCCCGCGTGGGCGGCTGAACGCTCGTCGGCTCGCCAAGAACCCGCGCCGGGCGGGAGGGAGGGCGGACGGCCGGCCAGCCAGCCAGCCAGCCAGCAGCAGCCGTCGCCGCCGCCGCACACAGTCCAAACCAGGAGGGAATTTCTGGTTGGCTTGGCGGCGCGCCCGGGCGCAGTCTCTGCGGAGGAAGGGAGCGAGAGAACTCGCTCTGTTCTCACGACCTTCCGCCAAATGCACGCGGCAGGGCGGAGACATGGGGCGGCCGCCAAACCCCAGCGCATCCGCCAGCTCCAGGGCAGCCGGCCCCGCCGCACAGCTTGGCTCAGGAAGGGCTTCCTTTCACTTCAAAGCCGAAAGGCTCGTGCAAACCTGCTAGCCGTGGTTAGGCCTTTTCTTTAACAGGTGATACATAACCGCCGGTACATACTGGTCTCCAGATGGGTGTGGAGTCCAATCCCCATCGTCCCCTGCCAGCAGGCTCGTTGACGTTGGCGCCCGTCCGCTTCAGAAACCTTACACTCGTTTAGAGGCTTTGGGCATGCAAAACACTGTAGATTCCTTCCTTGGCATTTCCAATCAATCTTAAATGGCGCTCCTTCCCAGGGAAGGCATCTCCCTAAAGCTAGGATTGGTTAAATAATCACAAGTGCCTGGGTTCACACAACAGAAAGCTGAACAAAACTAGGGTGGCATCTTGCTACACTTGAACCTGGCAGTGTTGACTGTAGGTTAGATGGAAGATCTCAGCAGACCAATGTTCCTTCAGTCGATGGGTGGCTATAGTGGAAATTTGTCAGAGCGCAACATGAAAGCAGTTGTTTTATTCATCCCTTCCATTCTTGCCATTCCCCATATCCACCTTCCACATTTAACAAAGCTGTGAAGAGGCTCCCCAAAATGCTGCTGTGAGACTTGGGAGTATATTGGGAGAACAGGGTCCCTGGAAAGCAGGATAAAAATACAGTTAAATAAACAGCTGTTCCCATGGATTAAATGTGCTGTAAGCATTGTGAGTGATTAACTGTGTGCTCTAAGGATAAACCCCATATTTAGTGCACCATAGGGTGGGACCATCACAAACTTTGGACCTGACTTGCAGCCTGCTGGGGGGGGGAATGTGGCTGTTAACTCCAAATAACCTTTTCCCCTCCAGATAGGATCAAATCATCCATTTCATTTGCATCTCCTGTTCAGCCTGGTTGTATTTCTCCTTTAGCTTCTCGGCCTCTCCTTTAACTTTTCCCTTTTGGAAAGAACACCCCCCACCAAAAAAAGGACAGTTTTGCACCTTAGTTTGCTTATTTCCTCACTCTGCTAAACAAATAATTCCCTCAACCCTGTCCAACTATTTACAAAGTCTGCACTACTATAACTATTAATCTTCTCATCCCTCCTTATCGCCCATCCCCTCCCACTTGTGACTGTATGACTGTAACTTTGTCACTTGCATTCTAACGATTTATATTGATTGTTTCCTAGTATGATTGGATTGCTTGTTGTACCCTATGACTATCATTAAGTGTTGTACCTGATGATTCTTGACTCTTGACGAATGTATCTTTTCTTTTATGTACACTGAGAGCATTTGCACCAAGACAAATTCCTTGTGTGTCCAATCACACTTGGCCAATAAAGAAATCTATTCTGTTCTGTTCTGTCCTATTCTCACGGACTGGTCCCTTTGGATCACTTGGGACTTTTTCCTGTCTCTGTTTAGTGACAGAATACTTCCTTGATTGCCTGCATGGGGTTTAATAATTACCTGACCTACTTTAGAGGGTTATTGTAAGGTTTTCTGAAATAATGCCTTGGAAGGGCTTTGTTGCACTTGTCACCAAGCTGCCACTTTTAAGCATCTCTTTCTCTTTTTTTTACAGCTTTTCCCCATCCCTGTCATTTTGGGGAATACCCCCTTTTCTCTCCGCGGGCTTGCTATGACGCTTCCCCTTTGGCTGCTCTTCCCATGCTGTGCGTGTCATAATGGGTGGTAAAATTGTTTTCTCCTCAATTCTTTGCCTTCTTTGCTGCAGTGTGGGTGAGGTTTGGAGCAGAGTGGGCACGGGGGGGGGAGGTTTGACAGGGAAGGCAAGAGAGGGGAGGAGGAAGAACAGGGTTGAATCATTCTCATTTATGAGGAAGGCTTTTGTGAAGGCAACCGACTGAATTTACAACACTATTGAGTCAGAGAGTCCATCTCGCCCCCCCCCCCTCTGGTCAATGAGAAGGGGGCTACTTGGGGGTTGGATGGGAGGGAAGGAGGAAGAAGGGCCCAGACTCTCAATAGACTCTCAGCCTTGCAAAAGAACCCGCTGCATATTCAATGAGACCTTTTATATCTTTTAATTACCCTTCTCCACAAAAGAGGCCAAGACAGCTACCCATCCCATAAGGTGGGAGAGCAACTTTTCCTGTTTCTTCCAAACCCAGGAGGGGAAAAAAAGGCAGAGCTACAGGGAGGCCAAGCCTGCTTCCATGGGGGGGTGGGGTCTGCTTTTTAATCAGCTCATGACTCCGAACAGCACCCAATTTGCGTGGTGGGTAGGTAGGCAGGCTCAGATGAAACATTGGAGCTGATCTTCAGGTCCTTAGCTTTGGCACAAAACTTTGATATGGGTGCCTTTGCCTACAGAGGGGAGAGGGGTGGGGGAGAGGGGAAAAAAGGTGACAAGGAGAATGGCCTAGCTGCTTTCTGGCAGGAATTCATCATCATGATAATACTGGCCAGCCTCATCTGTGACACAGGATTAGCTGAATTGTAGTAAGGAGAATAGCCCCTTTTGTGTAGAGGGCGTGAATGCGAAGATTCCCCCCTTCTGTCCCACGTCTTAGATCTGAAACAATTCCTTCCCAAAGTCAAGAAACTGCTCATTTGATACCAAGAGAAAGCAAATATCACATACTTGTATTACGAAGCTACAAGAGTCCCTGTCTAAAACCAAAACTTTTTCCTAGATGGTTCTTCCCACCCCACCCCACCCCCAGTTGCCATTCTCAGCTAAGGGGATACTGGTTTCCCCCATCCCCCTTTTCAGGTCTTGTATCTGTTTTATAGAGAAGATAAACCTGCCTTTTCTGAGAATAAGGGGATGCTGTAGCTTTTCTACGCTGCTTTTGCATCTTTCTGTGCCTCAGAGTAAAACCTGCAAAAAAGCTTCTGGGCAATTGCACAGCCTTCCAGGTCAATAGAGCAGGCTGTCAGGCTGCATATTTCGCAGCTAGAAAATAAGAATTTCTATAATATCTCTAATCACCCCAACTGCAGATGGTACCTGGTCCCCACTTTGAGAAATGGAGGGATCTAAATGAGGCAGCTGCAGTCGTGCAACATGCTTACCAAGCGACCAAAAATAATAATACAGCAGTTGAATATACATGATAAACGTGGTTTATTTTAACCTTGCTTATATTGTGGTTTAGGATATTGCATGGTCCCAGCACCTTTGGTTATTGTCCAAAATGGATTTTAATAACGAGGTTAAATCAGTTATAAGAACTCAGCTGTTGCTCAAGACCTCATTCAGAAACCCTTTCTTGAAAGAATATTTAAGTTATAAAACTTTGTAACTATATATGCTAGGGGAAAAAACTCTTTTTTCCCTAGTTCTGATTCTGAAATTAGTATTCTAGTAGAACTGGGTTGCATAAATAGGGATGACCAGTAGGGGGTGCTAGTATCTACCTTTGCTGCCATCTAATGGCTGTCTCCAATTTTGCAGACCAGATGTGGTTGCCAGCCCAGAGCTGCTGTCTGAAAGGACCAAAGCTGAATTTAATCTTCATTCAATGGAATTTCGATTAGAGGTAACTAATACAATGATTCCCTAGTAGTGAAAATATTTTTCCTTTTCCCATATTAGCGTTTACTGTTTGGAGTTGCTGAGGGGCAGCCAAGGTTTTTGGGGACTAAGATTTTGAGGAAGGAAAACAGAGAGTTGACTCTTTAAATCTTGGCTAGCTAAGTGCATAAGGTTTCGGCCGAGTTCTCAATTTTGCTAACATCACAAGGCTTAAATTTCATCTCTGTTATATATAAGGAAGCAAGTTTGTTTTCTTGGAAGCTAATTTTGTGTGATTTGAAAGAGGAATCTTAGCATGAAAGCACTATCAGCTGTTTGAAGCAGCCCTTGCCAAATTAAGGAAAAAAAATACAACTTGTCCATCACATCCATGGACATTTATTGCACTGGGTGGCAAATTTCTCCCCTATAAGCCTCCTTAAGATTACCCAATTAAATCTGAATAGTGTTTAAGCAAAAAAAGGGGGCGGCTTTTAGATTTTGCAAGTATAACAGATACTTGGGGAAAGACTGCTCCCCACCCATTTCTTTCACAGATGGGAACGATAATCAGACCCTAATTTTCTATTTGTCCATGAAAAAAATGGACCTTTAATAATGTAACTGGAACATTCTGGTTGAATCCAAAGCATTTTCTGCATTCTTGATTTGCTGAGGGAGCCCACAATCCTTGCAACCTTCCTCCATCTTGCACGCATTGTGTGGTGTCTGCGATGCCCCTAAAGAAGGAGACAGCATTGATGACCAAATACATTTGTCCAAGTCCGCTAATTTAAAAAGTTTTAAACTCTTGCCCACTCGTTCTGGCAACGACACAACAGCATGTTTTAATTCAAGAAAGTTTTTATTTGTACAAACATCTTCCAGCATTCTTTAAAAACAAAAGTCTCGAGACAGTCATAAACAAGCTTTGGCATAGCACATGGCAAATATTTGATACAAAACTAACTTTTTTCTTTTTTTAAAAAAGAAATATTTCACATGACGTTTAAAAGGATGAAAAATACAAATTGGCATCCCAACCTTTGGAAACGAATAAATATGAGAGTTTTTTGTGGGGGGTGGGGGAGGAAAGTGGGGAGGGTGGGATTCAGTCAACAAAATAAAACTTTATAGAGGTCCAGGTTCCATACAACGGAACCAATGTTGAAACCAATGGGGAGGGCAGGGCGAGGGAAGTCACCAAGGTCTCCAGACAGTCTCGTGGTGACGTTCTCCTCCGGCTTGAGAAACGGGGGCTAAGCTGCCCCCAAAAGATGTGAGCCCTTGCACAGGCGATACTGAAGGAGTTGCCGTTGAACCATTGCAGGAAACTGGCATGTTTGCATTGGCATAGAGGGGAACCACGGGTCCAGCGTTAGGTGGGAAGGATGGGCCAGGGATGAGGAAGGCGAACTGACCGTCCGTCGCAGGTACCAGCTGGAAGCCCCCGTAGACTTTGGGGGACAAAGTTTCACCAGGGTTGAGTTTGCACGGGCCGGGAAGGACTCCAGCTGCTGCAGCTGCTGAGCCCGGCAGCTGGATATGCAAAGGTTGCGCCAAATGCGCAGGCTGTCCGCCTGCGGCCTGAGGGGGAGGGGGAGGCGGTGGGGGGTAATTCATGGCCACAATCTGACCCAGGCAAGTGGAAAGGTGGCCCAAGAGCCGGCTGCGGACTTCTGTGTTCACCCCTTCGCAGGTGGAGAGGAAACGAGTCACTTCGTTCATGCACTCATTAAATCCAGCTCGGTATTTGCCCAGGACGGTAGGATCTGCACTCAGAGCAGCTGCCAAGGGAAGAAAAAGGGCGAAGGATTAATAACCTGAACCATGAATGAAGCCTCTTTTATTATTATTTTTTGCTCTAGGGGACGAATTGCTTTCTTAGGGGTGAGCTGCTTTCTCTGGTCAGTCTCTCTCCTATTAAAACTGTTGCCTTAAGATCTGAAGATCTCAGCTTGGAGACCTGGTCAGCTGTGGGATTTTCCTGGGTGGAGTAGGACCAAACACTTTCCCCCACTCAGCCACCCCCTCTAGGGCCCTGGATCAGGGAGATAGGCTTCAAATCCTAAGCCACGGAAACCTTTTGGCATGTCGGTTTCTATCCTGCCTTGTGGGAGATACTAAGATGATTTATTGCCAAGCAAGAACAGAGTATATAAACCCTGTGTGTGTGTGTGTGGGGAAGACAGTGGCTAGATTTCCCATATTATATAGTTTTATTTCCTTCCTGGAGAAGAAACTCTTTCCTTTCACGAGGAGAACAATTCAGAGGCAAACGCCTTATACACTCTTAAGCTGGCAAGAGGTTTGGCTACTCACCTGTCATCTGGGCTCTTTGGAGACTTCTCAGGTGTTTTACTGTCATTTCCAAGATATCTGCTTTCTCCAGCTTCGAATGCCTGGAGCTCTGGAGGAAAGGGGAAAAAAAAGAAGAGGTGAGATATGCCTGGAACCACACCAAGGCTCAGGTATCCCTAAAACTGTAGGGATCCCAGGCTCCTCCTCCTCCTCCCCCTTCAAGGGTTGCTGACGCCATACGTATCCCCTCCCCCACCAACTTACATCTTTCTTCAGCGCATCCAGGATGAGAGTCTTGAGCTGTCCCAGGCTTTCATTAATCCTGGCCCGTCGTCGTTTCTCCATGATGGGTTTAGACGACTGTTCGTTTGGGAAAGGAGAAAGAGAGAGAGGTTAGAAAACCCAAGCAGGCATCATTGGGGGTGGGGCTCCTCCCCGTCTAGCAATTGAGATCCTGCAGTCCCGGCGAATTCCCTCGGCAGAGATTCAGGCCGGTTAGCAAACTTGCTGGATTCTCTAAACATGGCAAGGTGTCCCTTCCAAGCCTTGCAAGGAAGGAGGAAGAAGGTCCCTAAGCTGCGCTGGATTTCCAGTTCCCAGCCCCACAAATCTTTACCCAGATGCTGTCCTCACTTGCACCCTTCTTCCTCCGCCACGCGTTATATCTTACTCCTCTTCTTCTTCTTCTTCACCTATGCCTTCCCAACAGCGCATCCCCCGCCCTTTCTTGCCGGCTCTCTCACGCAGTTCAAAATCTCAGCAGAAAAAGGGGGGGCCCGGGAGAAATGCTCGGATCATTGCAAGCGCGCGCGGGTGGGGCGTGGAAGGGGGGGGGATGTCAATCAGCCCCGATCGAGAGGAGGGGAGTTTAACTAACTATCCGTGTGCGCCTGCGGTTTAAGGGGGTTCCATCCCTTGGGGCCAGTAGAACCGATTTTAATTTCGTGGGAACAAGTGGGGGGAGCGGAAATAAATGAAATTTTACCTTTCTGTGTTCGCTGGCGCTTTTGGGTTTATCTGGAGTTTGGCTGGAGCTAGCCGGCGCTCCGGCAATCGGCGAGGCGGTGGGTTTTTCCATCGTGTCGGCTGGCATTTTGGTAATCTCGTTAATTTCCACCCCCACCCCCCAAGAAAAGAGAACTGGAAGCGGAAGGTCGGCCGGGGAAAGGCGGATCAAAGGGCTCTATAACTTGGCAGTATATCCGACAGGAATCTGCTTGCTTTTCTCTTCCAAGATTTAAGAGGGCCGGCTTCCACGAGACAGAGGGAGAGAGCTGGCGTTTTGCAAAAAAAAAAGAAGAAGAAGAAGAAGCGATCGCGCCCCGGCAAGTGGCAAAACGTCTCCCGTCCCCCGCTCCGGCTCCCGTTGCTTTGGCTGCAGCGCGCCGCTCCCCCCTGGGTTTTTATAGCCGACGGCAGCTCCCAATTCGTGTGAAACCTTCTCCACATTCTTTCCCACACTCCCGTCCGCCAATGGGAAGCGGGACTCTCCCCGTCGGGCTCGCCGATTGGACGACGCCCCCGCGAGCTGTCAGTCACGCGCCAAGAGCTGTCCCCTCGCGTCTCCCCCCACCCCACCTCTCCTTCCCTCTCTTCCCCCCCCCCGCTCCAATTTATTGCTTTGCTATCCCCCCCTTCTTCTTCTTGAACTTAGATACCTGGGCGCCACTATGCAGGTCTATTAGGTATGGATCGCTAAGCTCTGGCTGAACCTTCTTGGGCAGTCCAAGAAGGCGCGAGTCTCTTCCCCCACGCCCCAGTCCTCTCCCCCCCACACCCCCCGCAGCCCCAACCCCGGGGGGCCTGCATCGCGGGGGTCGAGCTCTCTGTGCCCCAGTTAAGGAGAATCGCGCGCCATCCGTGCTGGAATGCGTGAAACCCAATTGCGCTTTTTACAAAAAAATCAGGAAGGCTGGGTGCTTGTGAGGGGGGGAGTAGGGGGGTTGGAGAGAAAGAGGTTCTCCCAAAATTGGAGGGACGTGGAGAAGACCCCGATTTTAGGATGTGCATTCCCTATATTGGATTCTGCTCCAATTATTATTAGGTGTTTTTTTTAATTGGGTGGGCAGGTTGGTTGTATTTCTTGGGTCTCTTTCGCCCTAGCGTCTCTTGGGCAGGTGTCCGGTTTTCAATCGTGAAAGGTATTGGGGAAGGGGGGGGGTTGCAGCGAAAATGTTGGTTGAAGGGTCGGCCGGCTTCCTGCTTCCCACCTGAGCCCACCGAAGACGCTCTTCCAGAAGGGCCGCGCAACGTTAGCGCCGGTGGGGAAACCGGCGTGTTGAACCCCCAGGTAATATACCACATTCCCTCCACTGAATCGCTTGGCCCAGGGCAAGTGGGCTCTTGTGCAGGACAGTTTCTACGGATCGTCTCTTCTCCCCTTCAGTTTCCCCCCCCCATTATTTAGATTTATAGGCACTTTTTCCAAAACCGGAGAGTCGCTGGCTTGACCCTTCCTGCTGGGCTATAAAAGCCCCTTAACTCGATTCCAATCCAATCCCCCTGGAATCGGCTTTCCAGAGCAAACCAACCTCGGTGCTTGCGCCCACCCCCTTCCTTCCTGGCACCGCGCATCTGTTTGCAACGCCGTTCCCGGTTTACGCAGAAGTGAAGCCCACGGAGGGGACCCATAGAGCTTGGCTTGGGGCCGTTGGGGAGCTTAACAGACCCAAAGCAAACCTCCTTTTGAGGGCTGCGCGAAGCAGGGGGGAAATAGGAGAGGTGCTCCCAGAAGGGGATTTGACTCGCGCTTCCCTCCAGCTGTTTTGCAAAAGCGCACACGCAAGGGAAGGGAGAGTAAATAAAAAATAAAATAAAATAAACAAATAAATAAATAAAGGGAGGGAGGGAGGGATGGAACAGCAAAGAGCAGCAGCAGCAGCAGCAGCACCAGCTGCCCGGCACGCGAAGCCCTGCCAGGCTGACAGCCAATCGGGGCACGGCTGCAAGCCAACCTGCTTCCCATTGGATGGCAGCCTTCGCAGCTGTCAATCAAGGAGCCTTCTCTCTCTCTCTCTCTCTCTTCCCCCCCTCCCTCCCACCCCCAGCGGCTAAAACAGCCGCCAAATGTTGTCGTGCCTCCACCCTGCGAGACGGGCCGGGGCGCGCGCGCGCGTTCGCTCGCGGGCGCGGGTGCAAGCTCGGCTTCCTCCTGCCCTCCTCCCTTCCCTTCCCTTCCCTCCCGGCTCGCCGGAGCACGTGCCAAAAGCGCTTCTTGGCTTCCTGCGCCGCGCACGCACGCAGTCACACATGCACCCGGCAGCCCCCGGAGTTGGTTAGGGAGGAAGCGCTTGGGGTGGCACGGCTCCAGCCGCGAAAGCTCCCGGCGGTTTGCAAAGCTAGACAGGGAAGGAGGAGAAGAAAAAGAAAAAAAAAAGCAGCAGCCCAGGTCCTGGGAAAACTCCGCCCCTGCGCCTTATTATTTATTATTTATTATTGTCCAACCTTCAGTACGGAACGAAGATTAAGCTTTTGCAAAGGGGAGGCCGGGTTGCGGATGTACGGGTGGGGGAAAAAATGAAAAGGATCTGAGGATTGCGTTTATATAAGGCAATAAATTTGGGCGAGGGTTCACTTTAGGTGGGAGTTTTGTGGCGGGTCGCCACTAAGTATATGTTGTCCCAACCTCACAGTTTGATTTGGTGTTTTTTTTCTTAATGGTTCAATGCACAGGGAGGACTTAGAAAATAATCTAGTAAACCAGGGGATGCGGTTAACCTGACTAGGTTAGTTAGAGGCAAGTCTGGAAATGGCTCTGGTTAATTGCTGCTAGCTATGGCATTAACTAGAACCAGCAGAAATCAGGCCCTGATGTCCTATGGTTTTGGGTTTTGTTTTTGTTTCACTGTGCCTCTTGTTTACTCAGTAGATCTAACCAGATCGTTGTAAACTTAATAATTGCATTTGGTCAACCTCTTAACAATTGATTAAATTTTCCATTGGTTTAGTTAGTATGTCAGGAGAACCAAGGCGATTCAATTGCCTTGTGGATCGGTGTCTTATACAACCCAGAAAGTAAAACTCAATTTTTAGGGCAAATATACTGCACTGTGACTTGTGAAACCCAGGACAATCGCCAGGTGGCGAAACAGTGTGAAGTTTTCCAGGACACCTACCAGCTGGCGAGATAGAATGAAATTTTTCCCTGTCCTTGTTACGTTCTTGAGTGTCTTTCATATATTATTTTACTCCTTTAATGTTTTATACAGGGAGAACAACTTATTGCGAGTTTTTCTGAATACCTTCTGCCTTCATAATCGAGCATAGAAGTATGCAGATGTCAGGCTCATAAGAAAAGTGTGTGTCGTTTTTTGCCCAAAGATCCACCAACCAGAACCAGGAGCAAAATATACTCAGTATTAAGAAGTGGAGGGGTTTTGCAGAACCAAATACATGTGGAGTAGCAAAGAAGACCTATTACCCCAGTAGTTGCATCTATATTTTGTTGGCTCCAAAACCTACCTGTGCATATTTATGCTTATCTGGGGCACCAGTAAGCACCGATCCTGTTCATGCATTGGTTCGACCCCTTCGCTCCAGCTCTTCTTATTCTAGACCTCCCTGATAATCCAATCTGTAGGCACAACCAAAAGATTAAGCCAGGGGAAGAAAACACACACACACCCTCCAATAGTCTTAGCTTTGCATGTGGTTGTGCATTGGAAGAATGTCTGCAAATTTTCACCTCCTCCCCCTCCCCCTCCCCCCTCCTCCTCTTTGGGTTCCTTTTTGGGAACAATTATTGCCTGAGAAATGGCTGCAGGGATGGGGGCAGGAGAGAAAGAGAAAGAGAAGTCTAACAGTGCCACCTTTGGGCCATATTGCAAAATTATATGATGGGAAATATGATCGCATTTATGTCTTGGCTTGAGAACAAGACTGCACCCAATGAATGCGCCCAGTCCTGGTGCATTTTCTGCCACGAGTAAGTCCCCTGCAAGCTTAGTAAGTATGCTCAAGCCAAGCCTACCGAGAAGCAACGTATTTTATGTAACAAGATGTTTTCACACTCTCAATCTGGCTCCTAGCCTTTGAGAACCTGTTTTTTGGGATTTATAGACAATAAATTTGTTATTTCTGAATGGGGTTTAAATAAACATGTAAGGAAAGAGAATCCAGACCAAAGAACTTAACCCAAATCTGTTGAGGGGTTCAGCAGTCAAGAAAATGGTAATGACAGGAAAAGGTACTGAGGCCTTCACAGAGTGGGTATTTAGTGTATGTATGGCCTCGGTTTTTTTCTTCCCCAAATGAAATTCAAAACATATTAATCCAGTGAGCAGATCTAAGACATAAAACCAGTACTTGGATTTTATCCGTGGAAGAAGAGTCCATTTTTCTGCCTTGTCAAAATGTTTTCAAATCCTCTTGGGAGTTTTCTGAACTTAGTTTATCGCAGCGAAAGTATTGCTATCTTAGTTTATGGTGGAAAGTATTGCCATCTGTGGTTTATTCCCCAACTCTCCCTGTGTTGTGCTATCTTACTTGCCCTGAAAGAGCCCCAAAGGAGAAATTCCTTTGTTATTTCCACCCTTAGCTAATGAGGACTAGGAAGTTATGGCTGGCTAGATGGAACAATTGCCTATTGTTCCAGTTCAGATCCTTTCTAACTCAAATCTGCTCACCCCAAGCATATTTAGGTCAAGAATTAGATAGAATTGTAGATTTTTTTTTCAAATCCTGACTCTTGGAAGAACCAGATGTTGAATCTGAGAATGCAGATGTTTTTTCATTGATATGTGTCCCATCATTGATTCTTCTTGAGTTCCATATCTCCAGACTACATGGCTGTTTTCCTCCAATTCCAGAAAACCTCTTCTGGTTGATTTCAAGAAATCGAGGGGCTCAGATGCCCCACCATCTTTTCTAGCCATCTGGCTGCTGCAGATAAGAAGGAACATGCCATTAACCGAATTATTTGTGTTTGGATTATGTTCTTCAGAACACAAAACACCTCCTTTCCCTTAGAAAACTCCCCCCTTCCTTCTTTGATCCTTAAGCCTAACTTTATTAGAGTCAAACTTTTTTGTTTCTTAAGGCTCAAAAGCTTACAGTTAAAAAAAAAGACCAGGTTTGGGGTAGTCCAAATGCATGGTTTTATTAGGTGGTTCTGCTGTTTTGATTACCTTCTTACTTTTGATAGGACTCGCTTATTTCAAAGAATTTTGCTTTGTAGAACAATTACTCTTAGCATTGTCAGCATTGCAATCTCTTGTAGACAGAGATGTTCACATGTTTGAGAGAGAGAGTGTGTGTGTGTATAACAGAAGAAAAAAAGAAAGGAAGGAAGTGAAGGAAGGAAGAGAAAGAACGAAAGAGGGGAGGGAGGGAGGTCTTTGCCGTTTTGTCTGAGGTACCATTGGACTATAAGATTGTTTCTTAGTCTTTGAACTACAAAGGTTCTTAAAGTACATATTTTGGAAGGCATCTCATCCTATTTCTATATAGGAACTGTGCACTTACCCCCTTTCCACTTGTGTTCTGCTATTGATAAGCTTTTATTATTATAAAATATGTTCCAAACAGCTATGTTCCATCAGTACATACATATACGTATACATATACATTACATTTTAGCCTTGTGGCAAGATTGGTGGCAAAAAAATTTAATAAAAAAAATACACAGAACCCAGGATCAAATTAATCCATTTTCTGAGCCTGTGTAAATCCACTGAATGATAAACCAACCAAGATTCCCATCCTACACCAAGCGAGCAATTGCAAGAGGCTACCTATATGTATCGGGATGCAGAAACCTACCTGCTAGTTTTGTAAACTGACTTGATTAAGTGTGTGAACATGGTCAGATATTCAGCTGGAATCTACTTCCTTGCTGCTTCCTACATTGTTACATTTTCTGTAGCAAAATCTTGATTGTGTTTTAAAGTACATCCACCGCTCTTTTCTCACCTCGTGGCTGCACATGGAAAGCAGCTCCTTATTTCCTTGTTATTTATCTTTATTTATTATTTATCTATACATTGTATAAATATATTTCATATATCCAACATTCAAGGAGTTGCCACAAAAAGAGAGAGGTTCAACGTTTTCTCCAAGGCACCTGAAGGCAGGATAAGAAGCAATGGATGGAAACTAATGAAGAAGAGAAGCAACTTGGAATTAAGGAGAATTTTCCCAACAGTTAGAATAATTCATCAGTGGATCTGCTTGCCTTCAGAAGTTGTGGGTGCTCCATCACCGGAGGCTTTTAAGAAGAGGCTGGACAGCCAGTTGTCTGAAATGGCATAGAGTCTCCTGCTCTATGAGGTCCTGAAGACCTCCAAGGTCCCTTCCAACTCTGTTATTTTGATTGATGGATCATCTTCTCCATCAAAGCTTCCAAGCATGTAGAGTGCTTTCCCACTTCCCATCCTCCATTTATTAATTACTAAGGCTTTAAAGCAGAAAATTTGTGATGTCCGTAAGAGTCCCCAAAGCAATCGTGCGTGAACACAGGCACATTCTAATGTTAAAAAATCTACAGGCTGAGTTGCAAAAGAGGACATAATCAGTGGGATAATTATTCAGAGTTTTGCAGCATTAATTCAGCTCCAGAAAAATAAACACAGATGGCTGGTGCTTCATTTAACATCTTTATAAACACAATAAGTAGATTTTACAAACCAGTTATAGATTTCTCCAACATGGAGCAAACTCAAACAGAAATATGTTGCAAGTTCAGAGCAGAGCTCCAGTCTTCAGCAAAGCAAGCAAGTTAATTTCTCTCTTACTTCAGCAGGCAACCAAGACACACAGCAGAGGAGAGAAGCAGTTTCATTTTCAATAGACAGACTCAGAGCTCAACAGAGCTTCAAAGCTGCAGAGCTCAACATAGCTGCAGAGTTGCAGAGCTTAATATAGAGCCACGCCTAGGCTACTTCTAGTTTCAGTTTCCAGCCTAGGCTACTTCTAGTTTCAGTTTCCAGCCTAGGCTAACTTCTAGTTTCAGTTTCCAGCCTAGGCTACTTCTAGTTTCAGTTTCCAGCCTAGGCTAACTTCTAGTTTCAGTTTCCAGCCTAGGCTAACTTCTAGTTTCAGTTTCCAGCCTAGGCTAACTTCTAGTTTCAGTTTCCAGCCTAGGCTACTTCTAGTTTCAGTTTCCAAAGCAGTCCTCATTGGCTGACCTTGTTACCATGCTCTATTCCAGTTCATGAATCTACTCTGACAATAATCATATTCCGTCCATTCTGTTATAGTGGGGATTAGGCTGATACTCCTTCCTTAAGAGCCTGAATTCTCAGTTCAGAGTTTGTCTGGTTCTCTGCTTTGCGAAGCTGCCACTCGCCAAGGATCAGGTCAAATTAGGTCCCTGATGAAGTTTTCAAGGAAATTACTGGAGTCACCTGCCAGCCCTTGTTTGGCCTTCCAATACATTTCAGAGGCACTTGGGTTTCCTTCTGGAAAGATATTTTCCCCGTACTTCCACTCCACAAACCTTGTGGTTTTCCTGGGCTTTTTGAAACCTCTCTTGGATGCTGGGATGACGGGAGTCTGACAGCATAATCAAGAGCATGCGCACAATCCCTTCAATAGTTGTGAAGTTGTGGCATTGACTTTTTTTTTAGAGGGTGGGTGTGTGTTCCTGTTAGATGACCTCTCGTGTTTTTTACATGTCCAGCACCAAGGACAGCAGCCCAGTATTTGGACTAAAAGCAGTTCTGTTGTCAGGACAATGTCAATAAAAAAATACTGCACTCTTTAAATCTCCCCCTTTTTTTTACACAATTCAGTTGTGTGACACTTTCCATTCATGCCTGCCAGGAATTGAAGGCTGCTGTGTGTCGTGTGTGGGTGCAGGCCTGTTTCAGGAGGTAGCGTAAATCTTTAAGGAAGTTCTAGTGTCGGAATTCACCCAGGAAGAAGGAGGAGAAATAGGAGAAGAAGGGAAAGGAGAAAGAAAAGATGCAATAGTGGTGGTGATCCTGCAAAAAAGTGAGAACATGACACCAAAGGAATCTCTTCAGATTTTTACATCCACTGACAGCTGATGGCAGCATCCTAATTCAAACATCCTAATTGGAGATAATTTTAAAAAAAAACTAGACGCTTAACCTACAGCCAGTGAAGGGGAAAACATCCATATTTTACAAATGACATGTTTTTGCAGTTGACCTGTCACCAATCAGAATAGAGCTGGAAGAGACCTTGGAGGTCTTCTAGCCCAGCCCTTTGCTCAAGCAGAAGATCCTATACCATTTCAGACAAGTAGCTGTGTCCAGTCTCTTCTTTAGAACCTCCACTGATGGAGCAGCCGCGACTTCTGAAGGCAAAGCTGCTCCACTGGTTAATTGTCCTCGCTGTCAGGAAGTTTCCCCTTAATCCCAGCTTGCTCCTCTCCATTGTGTTTCCTGTCCTGATTTCTGGTGCTTTGGAAGATAAGAAGTTCTGTTAGCCTGTTTGACTGAAATGGGGTTTCTTTACTCAAAGTCCAAGAGAGACAAAGCTAATGCTGATGAGGACAGGGAGGGGCAGAAGTAGAGAGAGAACATACTTCCTGCCTAGCCACCAAGAAAAATAGGAACTTCCAGCTAGGAGCCGACCTTTGGAGTCCCCTTTTTCTGGATTTGCTCTCAAGGGTGACCCTCAGCCTCCGCTAAGAGCAGAGAACAAAAACATCATCGTTTGGGCTGTATAAATCTGTGTTCTGACATAGACAATATGACTATTAACAAACAGACCTCAAGTCCAAGGCTTTTAAAGCTAGTAACTTACAAAATCTTAATCCTAAAGAGGAGTTCACCAAGATCTTAAGGAAAGAAAAAAAATATAATACAGTATTCCTTTCTTTCTAAAAACGGAGCCTGTCCCTAGAATCATTTTGTCATGATAATAAACAGGTCATAAATGCTATCGATTAAGAGTTCTCCCTTTCCCAAACCACCTTGGGTCTTCCTATTCCCCTGAGAAGCGAAGGAAACCTCAAAACCACATTTCCCCCTTCCTCCCCCCCCATTTTCTTTTCTCCTCTTTGGTCTCCCCACCGAGCCAAGGAAAGTTTAAAGGGAAGTTGCAAAGTGCAGCCACCCAGGGCAGGAAGAAAAGACGACAAGGCAACATTAGCTGTGTGTTGACTTTCTGAATGAAACAGATGTGGGCTTCCTTTAAAAGCAGCCGCCTGGTTCCCCCAAGTGCTTATTTGCTGACTTCTCCGCCGCTTGAAAACATGTTTGAAAAGGCGGCCCGAGATCAAAGGGAAACCCAATGTCCAGATTTAACACAGCCTCGAGCTCCACTCTTGGATAGAGAGGGCCTTTTCAAAAGGTTGCCAGTTAATTTGTTGATGCATAATAGCAACAGAGCCGGTGCAATCTGTATGCGGACGGCAGAAAGCAGAGTCAATTACATCTGTATTAAGATCGGCTCAAGCGGGGTGGGGGTGGGGGAATCTCCTTACATGTTCTTCCAAGGGTACCGTTCCTTTGCTAAGGGACAGAACGTGTTCTTCCGGTGTGTGGAAGAATTTGAAAAGAAAACAGTGCACAGGCACACATGGCAGCCTTAAGTAGCTTTTGATATCCCTTTGCACTGAACAAAAAGGAGAAAAAAAACCAAACCAAACCAAAAGCATTTCTCATGTAGTCAATCTGAGATCATAGTTTGGTCCTCCTAAGTCATCTGGAAAAAGCAGGGAAATGTTTGTTGCAAATAAAAAGTTAACTCTTGAAGGAAAGGCAGGAGGCACAAAATAACAGTCCACAACTACTGCATTTAAACAAGTTGTGTTGCTCAGTTGCATTTTTATTTTGTTGTTTTATACTGCTTTACTAATGCATGCATGCTAAAGAATTGACTTACATAGACGTTCACAATTCAGAGGACACCAACAAACAAAGGCACGAGATAGAAACCAAATCCTCAATTAAAGGAGATTATCCTTTGTTTGTCAAGAGAGCTAAGCAGCCTTGTTTATTACTGGGATGGGAGGCCACCTTGGAAGGCCAGAGGAGTGAGCTAATCTGAAGGAAAGGGAAAGAAAGAAAGAAAGAAAGAGAAAGAAAGAAAGAAAGAAAGAAAGAAAGAAAGAAAAAAGGAAGAAGAGAAAGAAAGAAAGAGAATAGTAGAGTTGGATGGGACTTTGGAGATCCTCTAGTCCAACCCCCTGCTCAGGCAGGAGACCCAATACCATTTCAGACTAATGGTTGTCCAATCTCTTCTTCAAAGCCTCCAGTGATGCAGCACCCACAACTTCTGGAGACAAGTCATCCCACTGATGGCTCTGTCAGAAAATTTATCCTTATTTCTAGCTTGCTTCTCTCCTTGATTACTTTCCATCCCTTACTTCTTGTTTTGCCTTCAGGTGCTTTGGAAAATAGATTGATCCCCTCTTCTTTGTGGCAGGCGCTTAGATATTGGAACTGCTGTCATGTAATCATTGCTATCAGAGGAAGGAAGGCAAGGGAGTGGATTGATAAATCCATTCTCAAAAAAAGGCTCATGGAAGAGTGGTAAAAAATGTTCTCGCATTTTTTTGTGATGCTACAGCAAGCCAACGCAGCAAACAATTGCCACTTGCTTAACTCTACAGAATTTATCATCTCCATATTTTCCATTACTTAGATAACACGACTGGGTAACAAAGGGTCCCTTTCTTGAGAAATCAAGTCCTGCTAATTTAATTAATCCCAATAGCCCTTCCTTTCACCCCCAGGCATTATTCGGGAACTTCCAAACGCCTGTGTTATCCAAACATCCATTACGAAGGTCTATAATATTCATGCAGAACTTCCCTTTTGGCCTCCCTTAATCACATTAAGCCTCTGTTTCCATACCTGTAGTTTTAAACAAGGGGTAAAAAAAAAAGAGAAGAAGAGAGACAGGAGGTTTTTTAAAAAAAAAACAACAACCCATCAATTACGTTGGTTTTGGTTCTCAAATGATTTATCAACTTGTCATTGATCGTCAAGCTCCCAGAGACCTTTGGTTTTGTTTCAACCTGCCCAACATTACTAGTTTTCTTTCTCTTTGGAATAAAGGGCTCCTCTGATCCCTTTTTCTCTATGTGCTCTCCTCTTTTCACCTGTCCGTTCATGAGTTTGGCCTAATCAGATTAGCTCAACCCAGACACAGCCAAATTTATTCTTTTTTTTTAAGGCTCTGCTGTTTCCCCCCACCCCTTTGCAAACCTGCTCCCCTCTGTCTCTCTCTCTCTCTTTTTTTGGTAGGGTTTTTAAAAACTTTTTCATCCCCAGTTGACAATCTTTTGTAAAAGCTGTATCCAATGAACTCTTGAAAAAAGACCCACGCATCTCCTCAGAGGAGGCCAGTTAGAATGGGTCTTTGGAACAAACAGTGGGACACTGCCTCTTTTTCAACCAGGCCCACCATTCAGTCCTCCTGAGGTTGGATGGGGTTGCTAGGGGAAAGACCACAGTCCAATCCCGTAAATCGCTGGAACATTTAATTTGTTTGCTAAACTCAGTGTGCTGTAGAAGTCCATCTTGTTTACAAGCTTAATGAGATAAAACATTTGGACGGGTTCGTTGGGAAAGCCAAGTGACTCCTGTCCCCTCCTTTCCCTTCGGCCGAAATTTTAAGCACCGCTTCCATTTCGGGAGCCTGAATTCAAAATGTTTTTTTTAAGCTACACCATCTTCTTGGTGCCTTTTTTGGAGGCTCTTCTGAGCAAGTGGCTCAAAAATGTCTTTAGGGTTCAAAGAAGATTTGGCAATGTTGGCAGGAAGCTTTTCTGTGGAAAAGAGTTTGTGGAGCGATGCTAGTGGGTGGGAAGCCTTTGAGTTTTTCTGCCTCTTTGCTTGGTTTCTCAGTCACATCTCACCCACAGGTTATAAACAAGGCCCAGGAAACGCTCCAAATGTTGTTAAGTTTTTCCAATTCAGTCTCTTTTTTTTCCCCCATTCAGCCAAGATTCTCTATTGCTCTTGTTTTGGGGGGTTGGCATTTCTGAAAAGTTGGAGCTGTGGCAAATACAAAACTGCAGAAATAGGAAGTTTCCCATGAAGAAGGATGGCTGCCAAGGATGAAGTCTGCAACTACATCTTTTTGAGCCCTTCCCTGGGCTTCCCTACCTCACAAATTAAAAGGAGTGAGCATTCTGCATTGGGTAACCTCTGACATTCTTCCCTTGGCGAGCTCTTCCCTTTCCAAACCCCTTTTTCTCCCTGCTTTTTTCAGGACTTTCAACGCTAGGACAATATATATGTTTTTCTTTCTTTCCCTCTCTAATTCATCAGCAGCAATTTGCCCCAGGAGTTCTTGGACAGGTGAAAAGTCCCATTTTGCAAAACTGATACCAATGAATGGAGAGGCAGAGGAAGTTAGGAAAAAAAAACCCTGTTTGTCTCATTGATGCCTGAAATAACAGCAACTCCGAAAAACTTTAAAGAGTAGAATCCTTCTCAATCTAAAATCTGGACCCCACACTTTCCTCTTCTTTTCTTCCACTTCATTAAAGAAGCTCAACTAAATCATCTGTGGTTTACTTCCAAGAAAGCCGGACTTTTCAAATACTTAAATAAATCAGTTTTTGTGGGTGCCGTAGAGCTTGTAAAGTTGTAAGAGAGGGAATAAAGAGAAGATTCTCATCGCTCCTTTACAGTTTTCTTAGTGGAAACGGATAACTTTCTTGGGTCTACCATAATAGATTGGAGTTGCTGCTACCAGGTGCAAAATAGGCCTTTTCCCCTCTCCCCAGATTGCACACAAAGAAAAGCTTTCTGCCGACGTTGCAAGATCTTCTTCGAATCCTAGAGTTAAATAAGTTTGAGCCACTTCCTCAGAAGAGTCTCCCAAAAAAGGCACCAAGAAGATGGTGTCTCTTAAAAAACATTTTGAATTCAGGCTTCTGAAATTGGAGTCACTTGGCTTTCCCAACAAACCGTCCAAATGTTTTATCTCATTAAGCTTGTAAACGAGATGGACTTCTACAGCAGATTAAGTTTAGCAAATAAATTAAATGTTCCAGAGGTTTAGAATATAGTATGAAAAGATAATATCCAAGAGTCAGAAAATTTGCTTTGTCCAGAATGAAGGCCTACGTTAGTGAAACACCTGGGAAGAAACTGAAATTTGAGTGCCAAGTTCTTATCTGACTTTCCCATCAACCTACAGTTGGATTTTATTTTAATACTGATTGCTGGATGGTGTTCAGCATACACGGAATGTAGGATGAGGAAAGAGAGAGAAGGAGAAAGAGAGGGGTGGAGAGAGAGAGAATGAATGAATCCTGGTATCCTTTTTTTTTTTAAAGTGATGCATTCTTTATAAGGATGCTGCTGATGATTCTGTGAACAATTCTGCCCTGATGTGATGGTGCCCACAAGGCGAGAGACCCTGTAGCAAAAACCACTCTTGTCTCTTTCACAACGTAAATTCAGCAGCACTGACTCAGGATGGAAAGACATTAAGTCAACAACATTCTTTGGTGGCTTTCACAGAAGTGCAGGAACAAGCCCAGTCAGCAATGAAGGAGAATTTTGTGTTGTATTCAAGCCTGGGCAAAAGCCGAAAAGATTAACATGCTGATGAGATCCGACACACCTCCATTAACATCACTCAAAGAGGAAACCAAAGTAGTGTGCGAATTCCCCCAGTTTCCCCCTCCCAACTCATAATCTTGAAGCTGTTCTGGTTCAGGCGGCATTGTTCGAAGATACCATAATCTGAACAATCTGCCACTATCAACAAGTGCTGACAATAGCTGGCATTCAGAGCTGTTGAGTCCAAGCCATTTGGATATTATTATTATTATTGTTGTTGTTGTTGTTTTATTCATTAAACATGAAACTCAGTCAACTGAACATTTAAAAATGCAGGTCTCTGCAGCTGATAACAGAGCTCTGGATCGATCCTGAGCTTTGTTATCAGCTACAGAGGCCTTCAGGAAAGCCTTGCCAGGCTTGCCGGCTGCAGAAGTAATGGGCCAGCAAGGCAGGTGTCGGGGTGTGCCAGGCCTGGCTGCAACTGTCTGAAGGTAAGTAGTAGGGCAGTTCTAACCCCCATCCTCACCCTAGCTTAATTTTTACCCATTCACTCTAGAGTGGGCGGGATCTTAACTAAGACTTATTTTGGGGGTAGGGCTTATATTGGGCACATGTGTAAAAATCCAGCTAGGACTTACTTTCAGGATATATTAAATGAAAATGTATAGATAAACTGTTAAAAAAATAAAGATTGCCAGGGAAGGCCAGCCTGAGAATCCGAGGTGAAGTACCAGGTAGGACCTGTCAACTGGTGGAACAGCTGTTCTATGAAGAAGTAGCTTCTTCTTCGCTAGAGGCCTTTGGGCTTTGGATCAACCCATCATCCTATTCTCACAATGCCTAACTGGATGCATGAAGGAAGCCCACAAACTGAGTTCCACAGCTGCTGAAAAGCAAACTTTTTTTCCGCATGAGTTCCTCCAGATGTTCAGCTGTGGAAACCCAACCCCCCCCCTCTTGTCTTCTCATAACAACCGTAACAAAAAGGCACCAACCGCAGTTTGACTGAAGATGGTTTCTCCTCATCTCCAGAGACTGCTACATGGAGCTGTACGGAGGGACTTGTGGGCCATCTCTGGTCTTCCCTTTGTCCCAGAGTCGGTCTACTTGCCAGCTCTTCACTCTTTACTCCGCTGTGGTCGTTGGCTTTGTGTTCAGGAGAGCCGTCTTCCATTCGTCCTTTCTTCCCCGGAAGTCCCCCACCTCAAAGCAAACCTTTTATGGTGTTCGCCGATGCTCGTCTGCGTGCGCAGAGCGCGCTTATAATGGAATCCCCACATTTTCTGGATTAGCCGAATGCGTTTAGTCATGAGCCAACCAGATGGGTTGGCTTTGCACGGTCTGTTTCAATCCCAATAAATCAATAAACCCAGTCCCGGGTTGAAATTAACCAGCCCCCCATATGTGTTTTCTAAGCGAGCTTGGTTGTACGAAGACTGGGCCTTGATCTGAAGACAGTGGGTGAACGTAGGGCAACAGATGACCTCGCCCACAGATGGATCCCCTATCATCTCAGCGGTAAAAACATGTGGAAGAGGAAATTTTTGCAGGCTGGCCAAGGTCGGTCTGGGCAGGCGCTGCAGAATTGCTTCTTCTGATGTTTATGAGGGTTTCCAGACCCATCTGCCTGTTGGCTGAGGCACAGCCAGTGAGAAGAGTTAATTAAGAACCTTCTTCTTCTTCTTTTTTGTAACAAGACATCTCCCTTTTTGTTACTCACTAAGGAGCCAGCTCATTAGAGAGAGTGAATGGCCCTCTTGACCATCTGTTATCTGAGCACATACCTGGAAGAAAGACTGATTTGGAGTTGGGGGGAGAGAGAGAGACCCACACCAGGAAAAAAAAAAAAGAAACGGCCCTTGAAGTCTTGGGAAAGCAGGCAGAGTCTCTGCTCAATATAATTACATCAAGCCTGCCAGAAAATGACAGCTCTGTGCATGGAAATAGAAGAACGTAATTAAAATCTCGGGGAGAGAAAGAAGGGATGAAAGAAGGGGGGAAAAAAACTGCAGGCATAAGGAAAAAGAAGTGGATTTTGTCTAATCAGGAAAGAAAAGAGGAGGGGGGGAGAGGGATTTAAAGGAACCCTCGCTTGCAGTTTGTGGAATCGATCAAGGACAACCCATAATAATTTCCCCTCCTTCATCCACCCTTCCTGCTTATGGCAGCCTGCAGGTTTTGGTTGTCTCCATTCCTGGGGAATTCTTTTCAAATTGTGGATCCATTTCTCCCCCCCCCACACACACACACACAAGAACTTCAGAAGGGAAGAAAGATCGAGAATAAAAACAACAGAATAACAGATTTGGAAGGGGCCTTTGAGGTCTTCTAGTCCAACCCCCCTGGTTAACCAGGAAACCCTAGGCCATTTCAGACAAATGGCTGTCCAGTCTTTTTCATAAAAACCTCCAGCGATGAAGCACCCACAACGACTGAAGGCAAAGCTGTTCCACTGGTTAATTGTCCTCCCAGTTAGGAAGTTTCTGCTTCATTCTAGTTGCATCTCTCTTTGATTAGTTTCCATCCATTGTTTCTTGTCCTACCTTCAAAATAGGTTGACACCCCGCCCCTCTTATTTGTGGCCGCCCCTCAAATACTGGAACAGTGCTATTGTGCTGCCCTTAGTCCTTCTTATCACTAGACTGTTCTTCACAGTTTGTGAGATGTTTTTCTTCTGGTCTATGGAGAAGCATGCAACATTGGAGGCATTGATGCACGAAATATGGGTGACGTTTTCAGGGAATCCCCAGGAAGAATGAGCAAATCTACATTATAGGATGAGTTGCTTAGGCATTGGGCAACCTGTTAAGTGAAATAAATAACCTGTCTTATTTTTCTTGATTTGGCATGACTTGGCAATGATGCTACCCATCTACATCGGATGTTCCCATTTGACAGTGAATAAAATCCTGAATCTTCTCTTCCCGCTTCTACTATTTCCTGGTGAGAGTGGATAATTCTTCTCTGTTGTAGAAGGAATCATTCTCAGCTTCAGCATATTCCCTAAATGTCAATCCACCATTCATTTAGGAGCTTAAAAGAGAAATAGCTCTTCCTTTGACAGAATGAAGATGGCCTTCAGAAAGGGAAGGATGGATTGCGATCAAGGGTTGCCCCTGAAAACAACCTCCTTAGGGATGGCCTTAATCCCAGCCATGGCCAAAACAAGGAATAAGGTCTTTTATTCCAAGCATCTAATATTTGGAGATAGACTGCTCCTGATTTTGGAGCTCCCTTTTGCTGGTACAGTTCAGATCTATAATTTCCTGTTATTTGCTACCTGTCTTTCCCTGAAAATAAGACCCTGCTTTATATTCTTTTTGGCCACCCAAAAAGGCACCAGGTCTTATTTTGGGGGGATGTCATCCACTGACTAACCTCACATGTGTGTGTTGCCCCAGGCCTCCTTTTCATGGTCAGAGGCCTTCAGGAACTCCTGAAGGCCTCTGCAGCCAATAACATTGCTGAGCACACTGGGTTGTATCCCAAAAATTGTAAGCCGCCCTGAGTCTTCGGAGAAGGGCGGCATATAAATGTAATTTAAAAAAAACAGAGCTCTGGATCGATCCTGAGCTTTGTTATCAGCTACAGAGGCCTTCAGGAAAGCCTTGCCAGCTGCAGAAGAAATGGGCCGTCAAGGCAGGTGTCAGGGTGTGTGAGGCCTGGCTACACCTGTCCAAAGGTAAGTAGTAGGGCAGCTCCACCCCCCCATCCCCACCCTAGCTTAATTTTTACCCATGCACTCTAGAGTGGGCAGGATCTTAATGAGGGCTTATTTTGGGGGGTAGGGCTTATATTGGGTGCACGTGTAAAAATCCAGCTAGGATACTTTCAGGGTAGGTCGTATTTTGGGGGAAATAGTCTTTCCTTGCAACAGCTCAAAGCAGCATGCATGGACATCTCTCTTCATTTTACCTCCAGAGCAACAACTCTCTCTAGAGGTGAGCCTTGCTGAAGATCTCTGCGTAGCAACCTTAGCTAGACTTGAACCTGCTTTCCTCAATCCTACTCTAAAGCATTTGTCAAAGTTTGGCCTAAATCTATGGCTCTGAAGCTTTTTTCTTCATAAACCCTTTGAGGGAGATGGAAGGTTCAGAAATGTGAAAAATAAACGAATTAGATAAGATATAATAATATAATACAGACTTTTTAAAAAAAGAGAAAATATCTAAACTTCAAAGCAGTGTTTTAAGCTAACGGCCACACTGGCAACTTGCTTCTGCAAAGCTTCCAGTGTAAACAACTGTTGCTCTTCTTCTCCTCTGCTTAATTTTGTTGTTGTTTTGAGTTATTTTTAACCTTATTGGGTCTTCTCTAATTTTCATTTAAATATGACCATGCTGAATCATTCACTGGGTAGAGTTGAGCTAAACAGACACGGGAAATCAAGGAAGTATACCAGCAAAGCTTTGGAGAAATCCTTCTGAGATTCAGTTCACCCCAGTCAAGAGAAGAATGCTCTGCTCCAAGTTTTCCCATTTCACTTTCTCTGTTCTTCCTCCTTGAATAGATGGGAAAGTTGAGGACTGCACTGATTTTTTCTCATTAGCCCGGACCACCTGTGGGGCCTGGTTTAAACCAACCTGCAGGTTGCCCTTGATCTCTGATGTATGAGTGACAACCATGATGGGGCAAACAGAGGTCGGGCTGGAATCTACCTGCCCAAATTACAGTTGGCTTCTCCAATAAGGGAGGATGTTTGTAGTTCAGGGTTGACATGAGGGATCTTTGGTGCTCTCTGAGCTTGGTTGTTTTCCTGCAGACGTTTCATTACCCCAGTAGATAACATCATCAGTGCTAGTAAGGAGCAGGGTTTGTTCTTAGTTTATATTCTAGTGACTCGCTTTGGGGTGGACTTAGGGGTTCTTTGGTTGGGCTGTTTACTGTTGGCTTGTAAGTAAACAATGCCCCATCAAGGAACTGCCAAACAATCCAACAGCAAACAGCCCAAACAAAGAACTTCTGAGACCACCCCAGGGAAAGCCACTAGAATATAAATTGAGAGCAAACCCCATTCCTTACTCTAGCACTGATGATGTTACCCAGTTGGGTAATGAAAGGTCTGCAAGAAAACAACCAAGCCCAGAGAACATCAAGGGCCCCTCAGTTGGCTGTTCTTTTTTGCCTGAGCATTTTAATCGGGTAGTTTCTGTCACACATCCCCTCTTACTGATTTCTCTTCCTCCCTTTGTCCTCCCTCTCCACTTCTTCATTCACGTTTTTGAGAACTGGGTCTTAAAAGGAAGGCTGCTGGCATTAAGTCACAGAAGGCCCCTGGCTCCAATCTTGGTGGATCTACAGACCTTTAGCATGGAAATATTTCAAAAGGTCCCCATGGGCAGGAAGGAGGAGATCAATCTGCTTCCCCTGGGGGTTGGACTAGATGACCTGCAAGGTCCCTTCCAACTCTGTTAATCATCTTTCCCCAGCACAAAGCAGAAAAGCAGAAATGGAGAACCAGCCCCAAGTGAAGGCAGCTTTGCAAAAAGCGAAAAAGACCCCTACAAGTCTACTTCGGACCATGTTTGTCACACCTTTGATAGCCACGCGTCCCCAGAGGCTACTTTTATTGGCATCCAAGAGGAACGTGGCTGTCCGGAAACCTGGTGTTTCACCACCCCCAACCCCCCCACTCCCCCAACCCCGTCTGCCTTTAATCAACATCCATCCTGCCGAGGGGGGTAATGAGGAAGTGAGTTGGAAGAAGGTGCGGAAATTCCTTCAGGCACGAGTTGAACAGTGTCAGAATTAACGCAGGGACCTGAAGCTGTAAAAACAGGAGGAGGAGAAGATGGGCTCTGTGTTGAAATGGCATTGGAAGGAAGGCCTTTCACAGACTCAGACTCCTAGAGCTAAGCAAAAGTCACCATGCAGGATTTGCTGCTGAATTTGCTCAGAAAGACGGCCTTCTAGCCCCCCCCACAAATAGACTTGGAGGGGTGGAGGGGTATGGTTGCTTGGCCTCCTTTCCCCCCAGAACCAGCTTCTGCAGTTCAAACTGTTTCCATTTTCTGTTTTGCTTTCATCCCCTTGACTTCCAATATTTGGGAAGAGCTGCCAATTGGTTGATACGTTTTCGACTGTTCCCCTTCCCTCTATTAGTTTTACACTTTGGGATGGAAGAAAATGGTCTTTCTTTCTTTCTTTCTTTCTTTCTTTCTTTCTTTCTTTCTTTTCTTCTCCTCCTCCCTTCCTCCCTTCCTTTCTCTTCTTCAGTTTTTTTGCAGTTCCGCTGGTGTTATTGCAGAAAGCTGCAATTTCTTGGTGTGTTTTGTAAAATTCTTGGACTTGGTACCAAGTGTCCCGATGACAATAGATATCCCTGTTACATCTTTCATCCATAATCGCATAGTTTCGATGGGCAGGTTGTGACATTT